>QEPC01015281.1:80272-101203 GCA_003113815.1 Sphenodon punctatus
TGCTTCCTGATGCCACTCTGCTGGCACGGTCCCTACCACCTCTGCAATGAGCCCCATTGCTCACATTACTGGCAGCAGACTAGCCTCTCCTGTTTCTCTTCTCCATGTCTTGATTGTCTTCCAACCCAAAAAATGCACTTGGAAATTATATGTATTTTTATTGATTTATTCAAAATTTAAATATTATATATATATATATGACTACACTAATTATAACTGCTATTATCTACTATTCTAAAATCTAGGGAACTAAATGGAATATTATATCTACAAAGGGCTAGTCCTACAAACACAGTATAAATTATTAAAACTCAATCACTACACACTATCTCTATCTATCTCTGTAACTAAGCTAATTCCTACATCTATCTATCTATCTATCTATCTATCTATACACACACACACACACACACACACAGAGGGGTGGGGGAATGTCTTGAAACTGTTTGTTCTTTTGAATCAGTACAGCGATGACTCAAAAGATATGGTGCCAAGAAAGCTATTTTATTAAATACACAGCATAAAAGATAAAGATAACCCCAATGAATACAGGAAGCAAAAGACCGCTTTTCACATCCCTTTATGCAAATCGGGGAACCCCCAACAACAGCTGCAAGATGATCCAAGTGGGCCCCAGGTTCTGCCACTCCCCCTCTGCACATTTGCAGAGTGGCCAGCAGTGAAGTTCCAATGTGGGTCCCCGGCTGCTCTGTTTTATATTATTCTGCCTTCACAAACCCACTAGGCAAACACTGTGCATGTGCTAACAATTAACTATTGCCTCCCTCTGGCCTTAGTCATTCAACTTCCAATTAGACCTTACTCTCAGTATCAGGCTCAGTTACTGATAAGCGCTTCTCATAACATTACAGCACTAACTGGCCTTGGCATTCTGAACAACAACTTATACATTACAGCATAGGCTGCCAAAAAGGCATGCTTACAACTCATGACATACAAGATGGATTCATAAAGCATAAGTAGACCATATAAGATATATAAGGGTTCACTAACTGGCTCCACTGGTGTACATAGGTCTTCCGCAATTTTTCACTATGGGGGTGGAGGGGCACAGACAGCTCACAACAAACACCAGAGGGAGAAGTGCAAAACTGAAATGAAACCTAAATCAATTTAATCCTACTCTAAATAAATACAAAAACAGGGGAAGAGCCTCAGAGATGGAATATACAGTAGGAGGAGAGAAGGATTCAATGGAGGGTAGGGAGAAAGAACACAGGGACGGGTTAAAAAATAAAAAGAACAACTAAATCTATCTAATCNTCTTGATTGTCTTCCAACCCAAAAAATGCACTTGGAAATTATATGTATTTTTATTGATTTATTCAAAATTTAAATATTATATATATATATATGACTACACTAATTATAACTGCTATTATCTACTATTCTAAAATCTAGGGAACTAAATGGAATATTATATCTACAAAGGGCTAGTCCTACAAACACAGTATAAATTATTAAAACTCAATCACTACACACTATCTCTATCTATCTCTGTAACTAAGCTAATTCCTACATCTATCTATCTATCTATCTATCTATCTATCTATCTATACACACACACACACACACACACACACACACACAGAGGGGTGGGGGAATGTCTTGAAACTGTTTGTTCTTTTGAATCAGTACAGCGATGACTCAAAAGATATGGTGCCAAGAAAGCTATTTTATTAAATACACAGCATAAAAGATAAAGATAACCCCAATGAATACAGGAAGCAAAAGACCGCTTTTCACATCCCTTTATGCAAATCGGGGAACCCCCAACAACAGCTGCAAGATGATCCAAGTGGGCCCCAGGTTCTGCCACTCCCCCTCTGCACATTTGCAGAGTGGCCAGCAGTGAAGTTCCAATGTGGGTCCCCGGCTGCTCTGTTTTATATTATTCTGCCTTCACAAACCCACTAGGCAAACACTGTGCATGTGCTAACAATTAACTATTGCCTCCCTCTGGCCTTAGTCATTCAACTTCCAATTAGACCTTACTCTCAGTATCAGGCTCAGTTACTGATAAGCGCTTCTCATAACATTACAGCACTAACTGGCCTTGGCATTCTGAACAACAACTTATACATTACAGCATAGGCTGCCAAAAAGGCATGCTTACAACTCATGACATACAAGATGGATTCATAAAGCATAAGTAGACCATATAAGATATATAAGGGTTCACTAACTGGCTCCACTGGTGTACATAGGTCTTCCGCAATTTTTCACTATGGGGGTGGAGGGGCACAGACAGCTCACAACAAACACCAGAGGGAGAAGTGCAAAACTGAAATGAAACCTAAATCAATTTAATCCTACTCTAAATAAATACAAAAACAGGGGAAGAGCCTCAGAGATGGAATATATAGTAGGAGGAGAGAAGGATTCAATGGAGGGTAGGGAGAAAGAACACAGGGACGGGTTAAAAAATAAAAAGAACAACTAAATCTATCTAATCTAATCTAAATAAATGAAACTAGGGAGGGAAATGTGTGGGATGGGTGAAATAGAAGGAGGATGGCAATGGATTAGGAATAGGAAGGAACACAAACTGCTGGGAGAGGGAGACTTCTGAAAACGCCTGCTGTCAGGAACAGTGGCTAGCTCAGAAGGTGTTGGAAGGGGGAAGGGCAATTACTTTTGTTTCTTGCTGCACCCACCTTACCACAAGCCTGGTAAGTTCTGTGCAGCCCAGCCCCATGTCCCCCATGTCGAATTCCAGACTGCTAAGCGAGTGGTCTGAGGAGAAAAGGAATGGGTTTCATTTTGGTATTTTATAATAATAATAAACTTTTATTGCAGAACTAAAAGGTCATTGCAAATAAAAAGATACAAACAAGACAAACAACACAGAAATGAAAGGCATAAGTGTCAAACCATAATAAGTAAATATACACAAGTAGTTGATTAAAAAATATAAGTTCTAATATGGGGAAAATAAAATATACACCCCAACTCTGTTTAATAATAAAAACATAAAATAAAATTGTTGATACATTCCATGTAATCTCCTTGCTGGAATCAGACAGTAAGTATTTGGTATAAAACTCCCATGACCTGCCAGGGAAAGCACTAATCAGGGGGGATATAAGACTCTGTCAAAACTCCATATACAGGGGGCAGTCCAGGATGATATGGGGGACAGACTCAACCTGCCTCAACAAGCAGTGGCAAATGCGTTCAGCTAATGGGACTCCTTGGTATCTTCCCAAGGTAAGTAGCGAGGGGAAGAAGTTCATCTGAGCCAGGAAGAACAAACTTTTCCTCAGTGTGGGGAGGCCATAATCGAGATATGCTCTCAGGTGATCTACTTCATCCATAAGATATTTCAGAGGGCCTGACACAGAGCTGGCACTTAATGGGATGGTGATTGGGCAGGTTGGTTGCTACTCCAAGTCTCTCCACCCCTGGTGCCAGGAAGTCTGCTCCTCATCTGGCCCCCCCTCCCTGGGCCTTCAAGTCACATTTTCCCCACCCAAACTCATCCAAACTCACCCAAACTATATCAAACTGTTCAGTCATTTTCTAGTTTGGATCGAGTTCAGTTCAGGTTTGGTTTGGTTGTCCAAATGGACTGAGTTCGGTCCGAACTCCCGAACTGCATTCGCACATCCCTAGGAATAACATGGAGGAAGACTATTGGGAGTCAAAGGTAGAGATGTGTGAATGTGGTTCAGAAGTTCAGAGTTTGGACTGAACTCAAATAGTTCGGTTGACCAAACTGAACTTTCGAACCAAACCCGAATTCAACCGAACTGTTCAGTCGAATTAGAACCAGTTCAGAAGGCCAAAAAAGCCAGTTTTGAATGTACGAACTTGGTTCGGAAGTTCGGAATTCAACTGAACTTGGAAAATACCTGAAATATTTGGTTTAATTCAGGAAATTCAATGGGTCTTGCAGGTAATTGTTTCAGCTGTATCCATTAGTGGCTGTTTTACAGATATGGAATTAGCTTACCCTAAAAGTTTGCCAAAGTTCAAGTCTGAGCATTTCCCACTCTCTCACTCTTTTCTGATGTAGTCACCATCATGAGTTCAGAACGCTTTCGAAAAGGTAGGGTCTTCTTCAGCTAGCAAGCCTGGCCTGATCCTAGCATGCTTGAGTGGACAACAAATCTATTTGGTTGGATCACCAATTCAGTAATCTTCATAAAGCCACTGAGCGATGCCAGGATTTGAAATCAGGTTTTTCAGCTCAAGTCCAGCATACTAGCCACTAGGCCATACTTACCCCATCTAGAATGTAAGTGCTTTGCTGAATCAGAAACACCATGCCTCAGTTTCATTTCTCCACTTTTAACATGGTGATAGTAGGCATTTTTAGATGCACCTTATAGCTCCTGGACTTCAACATCCAGGTCTGGTAAATTTGTATATGGGAAGTTTTGAATCCCCCCCTCCCCCAAGTCAGCTGGGCACCATTGTAAATAGTGATGGCCAGAGACTTTTGCATGTTTCATGACCCAGGCATGTAAGTCCCTTGTAGCAGAGAACTTACAAATCATTCCTGGTAAGAGGACTTAAAAGTCCAAAATTGGGTTATTGAGCCTCTGGTCGTGCACTCAGCCCCTATGCTGCCCTGCTCTGCAGTGCCGCCCACCAGCACTGGAGAATGGTGGATGTGGTTGCTATTCCTGCACTTCGAGGTCATGGCTGGAGGCAGATGGAGGTGAGGCCTGGGATTGTGGCAGGGGCAGGCCGTACATGTGGCAAGTGCTTTGACCTGCCATGGGGCATGGTGGGATATCTGAGAGCAACCCACCTACAGTAGTAGCAAGTCCTGTTGACAAGCTGAGTCAAGCAGCCCACCCACTTGCTTAGTTTCCCTCACAGTGGCAAACCATGAGGCTTGCTCTCCTCTTTGTCCCTGAAGTGTGGTGACTGCCATTACTTGCCCTAGGGCATACGGAGAATAGTTCCACCCAAACTTGTGTGGCTGTTCCCTGTGCCCCTGGCCCATCTACAAGCCACATGCAGTTGCTGAGAAGTGGAAAACATCCATTACAGCAACAGCTTCCCATGTCCTGGACCCTATCACACATATCCCATGGGTCACACCTCGTGACTCAGCAACAGTAAATGATAATGTACTGCACATGGACCTCACATTGTGAAGGAGAATGTAGAGTGTATGTGCTGGGTCCGAGCATCTTGCACATGGTACTTAATTAGGCCGATCATCAGCCTTCCCTTAGTTTAGTTCTGTCACTTGTGAAACACATCAGGAAAAGAGGTTGTCCTAGCTAGTTATGAGGTGAGATTAGCTATGAGGAATATCAGCTATTAAGTGCAGTTACAGAATTAACTATCAATTTCAGCTCTAGTTTGCATCACTCCCTGCTCTATAGGAGTGCTGTGCAAATTGGTGCTGAAATGAATAGTTCATTTCATATTCACAAAAATTATTTGCATTTTAAGATAGCTGCCTGACTAGTCAAATAAATATTTCCACTGTAACAGATATTTATATATCTGCTATTTCAGATATTTTTGGATACTTTGCTTATTTAATCAATTTGGGACTTTGGTAATTTTCAGGATTTTGTTTTGTCATTTGCAGTCTATTTAGTGTTATTATGACACTAATGCTTAAATACTGATAAAAATTAAAACAGTCAAAATAGGGCTGAAACAAACAAGAATTTCATGTGTTCTTTGTGAGAACATAAGAGATTCTCGTAGCCCAGAGCAAGATCAAGATTTTCAAGAATCTCAAATGTGCTCTGTGCATTCACAAAATGGCTACTGCGGTAATTTCTTCACATGTTCTGGCCCCGGAGGCCATTTTTACATTTGAAGAGCATTCTTTTAGATTCTTGAAACCCTAAAAACACTCTGCACATTCTCAAAATGGAAGCTGGAGGCCACATATATGTAGAAATGTTTGTGGCAACCATTTTGCGCATGTGCAGTGCTGGTATTTTGGTCACGCAAACTATATGTGAAAATGGGTCAAGAATCAGCAAATCAGGAGGGGAGGAGCATGCGCGCTATCTAGCAACTGTGGCGGGAGCAAGCTCCGTCCCTACTTCCCGATAATACCACCTTAAAACATTCTAAGAGTAGCACAACACATTGAATTAGAAAGTTTAAATGACCGGTGGAGCCAGCAGAAAAGGAAAAAGTCCAAAGAGACCACGATTGAGCGCTTTTGCCAACAAAAACAAGACCGGGTCTGACAGGCATGGCGGCAATGGAGCCTCCTAAAATGTCAGATGCAACAAGCCAAATGGAGCTGGATAAAGAGATGAACGCAGGGAGAAAATTTACAGCTTTGATGATGGCACTTAAAAAGGACTTAGCTGCAGCAGCACAAGCACGTGAGAAACTGGCTGAGGAGGTAAACAAACTGCAGAAAGTAACGGATCACAACATTAAAAAACTAGAAGGTCTCTCTAAGAGGATGGACAATGCAGAGACCAGAATTACAAATATGGAGGATCATTCACTAGAAAACGAAGAACAGATAAAACGGATGAAGGGAACACTTGAACATCTACTAGATAAAACAGAAGAATTGCTCCAGGCATTCCAACCTAAGATTTACCGCACTGCAAGAGGGTTTAGAATGAGGAGGACCCAGAGAACTGATAGGGGAGGTGCTGGCAGCATTTTTTCTGGAGGATCCAGAGATACAATCAGCAAAGATTGAAAGAGCCCACCAGACAGCCAGACAGAGACTTAAAGAAGGAGAAAAATACCCCACAATAATAGTGAAGTTCCATGATTACCAGGAAAAAGAAAAGATTTTAAGGATGGCAAGAAGCAAGCAGAAGCTTGAGTACTGCAATAACCTGATCAGAATTTTCCCAGACTATTCTGCAGCCACGATGACAAAAAGAAGGAGATAGGGCAAATTCTTCACAGTGCTTCATGAAAGGAATCTACAACCACAATTGCAGTTCCCAGCTCGCATGTCTATATTTTGGAAGGGCAGATGCATATTTTTTCAAGGTCCAGCAGACCTTGAAATCTTCCTAAAGACCAACTGCCTGAGTCAGCCGGAGAACAATTGACAAAGGGACACTAAGAAGTAACATCATTAACACAGTATTTTTTTATTCTTATGTGTTACTTAATAGGATTACTAAGGAGACAGGGCTATGATTTAATGGAGATAAGGTTAAAGAGAGAGAGAGAATGGTTCTTTGAACTGTTTGTGCTGCGATTAAGTGGATATGCAGTGTAAGCGTGTGTGGAACACAGTAAATAGGTGCTGATAAGGGAGACCTCATGCATAGCCTCAGGCACAGCCATGACAAAGGGGAAGGGGAGGGAAGGTGTTTCATGAAACTCCACAGGGGAAGCCCACCCCAAAATGGGGGTAACAGGAATTAAAGGTTTAGGTTGGGGGGGGAGTTGGGGATAAATGTTATGTTAAGGGTTAACGGTCCCTCTGTAACAAAAATTGGAGGGGGTCAACCCCAAGAGCTAATAATAGGAGTAGGCAGTCTATTGAGGGGTTGAAAGCAAAGAAAATAACACTAAAGAGGAGAAGAACATTGTGTAAACCTGAGTTGAGAGTCTCAAGCCAGCGTATAAGGGGGAGAGGAAACACTAATTTTACCAGTCCAGGGAATAAACAGATTTTAAAAATAAGATGGCTAACAAACTAAAAACATTCACCTTAAATATTAGGGGTTTAAACTCTCCTGTCAAGCGCAGGGGGGTGAAGGATCTTTTGTGTGAGTCCGAGTGCGACATCTTTTTTTCTCCAGGAAACACATCTGTTGGAGAAAGATTTGTTCAGGTTTAAAAATAAGAAAATAGGGGAATTATTTGTGTCTTGTGCCCCCCCCCCCAAAAAAAGCAGGAGTCATGATAGGAGTAATGGCAACCAGGGACTTAAAATTTTTAGATCAGGTAACAGATAGACAAATAATCCAGGGAGACGTCAATACACCGCTCTCATGAAGGGACTGCTCAAGTTCTAAGTCCCTAAATGATTGGCAAACAAAAATAAGCCAATTTTTGGCTGATAGTAGTTTAATAGAAGTATGGAGATATCAAAATCCACAGGAAAGGGATTACACATTCTATTCAATACCCCATAGAGTTTTTACAAAGATTGACCATATATTAGTCCCGCAAAGGAAGGTAGAGTTATGTGGGTAAGCGTATATATCGCATCAGGTGTTATCGGACCATTATGGCCTGACAGCAACTTTTCATTGGGGCCTCCAGGGTACAATGGTAGGAAGAACACAATGGCAAATGGCAAATGGTTGCTCTGTCAAAACAAATTTTCAAGAACAGTTAAAACAGAATATCAAGGACTATTTTGATTTGAATAAGGGGACAGTTAACTCCCCGAGTATGCTTTGGGAAGCAACTAAGGCTGTAATTAAAGGAAATGTGATTGCCTTGAAAACAGCAATCGTAAAAAAAAAAGGGGGGAAGTTTTAAAGGGGTTATACGAGCAGTTAAGAGTAGCAGAATTAAGCTAAAACAGAATCCATCTCAGAAGCTCCATAAAGAATTATTAAAATTAAGGGAAACAATCAACACAGAGTAAATAACTAAAACAACTAGAAAATTAAAAATAATTAGAAGTAGGTACTTTTATCAAAATAATAAATCAGGGAGGACCCTGGTGAGGGTCTCAAAAAAGGCAGCGCAAAAACATTATATCACAGAAATTCAGAAGGCAGACGGAACTAGTATAAAAGACACAGAAGAAATTAAGGAGGAATTAAAAAATTTCTATGCAAAGTTATATACCACCACAAACCCACAAAAGGATGCAATAGATACATTATTGAAAAAATACAAACTCCCCAAATTAAATGCAACTCACAAACGATTCATGAACTCCTTGATAGACATTAAGGAAGTCATAGAAGTTATAAAAGACATGCCAAAAAGTGAAGCAACGGCCCAGATGGGTTGCCTAGCGAATTTTATCAATGCTTTGTAAGCGACATAGCCGCAACATTGACCAAATCATTCAATCAAATTTTGAGGGGAAATGCCATTCCCTCATCCTTCTATGAGGCCAGGATGACAGTCATACTAAAGCCAGGCTGGGCATTAGATCAGTGTGATAATTACCGGCCTATCTCGTTATTAAATAGCGATTATAAAATATTTGCCAAATGCCTGGCCAACCGCTTGGCAGCAATAACAGGGAAACTGGTCCACGTAGACGAGGTGGGTTTTATTCCGGGACACCAAGGAATGGATAACATCCATAAAGTGGTTAATATAATGCACCACCTGAGTAAAACAGGACAGTCGACTGTTACAGTCTCAGCAGATGCGGACAAGGCCTTTGAAAGGGCAAGAGACGCTGTACCTATTCCAAATTATGTCGGCGATGGGCTTTGGGGGCAACTATCTCAACTGGATAAAGGCAATCTACAGAGAACCTCAGTCCAGGGTACTTATTAACAATGACATATCGGCCCCCTTCAGGTTGTCACGAGGAACTAGGCAGGGATGCCCTCTATTGCCTTTACTCTTTGTTTTGGCCCTGGAGGGGTTGGTTTGTGCAATTCAACAAGAAGATAGAATTAAGGGCATAACTATTGGCAGAGAGCAATATAAGATAGCGCTCTTTGCAGATGATATGTTCATTTTTGTAAGTGATCCAGCGAATTCGGTCCCAGCCCTAACCGGCCTAATTGACACTTTCAGCCAGGTATCTGGCTACAAAATCAATTTTGAAAAATCACATGCCTTGATCTATGGAGCGGAACAGGAACAAATTCAAAATATAAGAACGATAGTCCCATTCAAAGAGCAAAAAGAAAAAAATAAATATCTGGGCATACAGTTAACCAAGAATCTTAAAAATCTTTATAAAATGAATTTCCCAGGATTATTACATAAGGTTAGAGCGGAAGCAGTAGCGTGGAAAGACCTGGCCTGCAGTTGGATGGGAAAGATGAACTTATTTAAAATTATGGCATTGCCAAAATTCCTATATCCAATGATGGCGCTGCCAATACATTTACCTGAATCATTCTTCCTCCAAGTTGACAAGTTGCTTACAGAGGTGGTGTGGTCTCACAAAAACCTAGAACAAGGTAAGAAATGCTGATGAAATCCAAAGAGGCGGGAGGGTTAAACCTCCCGGACCTCAGGCTTTATCATGAAACAACAGTACTCAATGCGCTCAAGGCCTGGTACTACAAGCAGGGCCAGCCCCAGGGTTTGTAAGGTCATGTGTGAAGTCTTGGTGTGGGGCCTAATTTGNATGGGGTCAATTTGAACCACGCTTCCCGGGCTAGCCGGGGGAAGGTCCCGGGAAGCGTGGTCAAATGGACCGCGGGCCGTGGCCAACAAAAAGTAACGTCTGGCCGCGTGCCACGGCCCGGGATCCCCGGCGGGATCCCGGGCCGTGGCACGATCGGCCAGACGCGGCGGCCGCATTGGCCCCGCCGCCCGCCCGTCTCCTCGGAGGGCGGGTGGCGGGGTGCGTGGAGGGGGCGGGGCCGTGCAGCCGCATGTTGCGCCACGCGGCCCCCGGCCCCTCCCACTTTCCCCGCCGGGATCCCCCCGGCACGTCTGTTGGGCCGTGCAGGGGTGACCCCGGCGGGGAACGAAGACGTTGCTTTCGGTACGGGGCCAAAGGGCCCCGTAACGTCTGAAAATACCCTAAAACTGCTATTTAAGTGAAAGGAAGACCTGTAAAGTGATTCTCACTGAAAACAATGGGAAAGGAATTTAGTTGCTCACACAATTTAGTTTTAGACAAAAAATAGATTTTTAATAAAATGAAAACAAATTAAAATGAAAACAAAGTTGGTTCCTGCTGCATAACCCTACAGAATATTCCCTTTTGTTTGTGATTCATTCTTTACTGATACCCCCATCCTTCTGTCTTGTCTGTTCTGTGAATGCCCATGAAGAGTTAAGTAGTATTCATTCTGTGCTAAATCACACAGCATATGGAGTTGCAATTCCATGCCATCTGGATTATCATTAGCCATCAGGTGTTGTGTTTATTACACCTGTTACGAAGAGAAAGGATAATTAAATGGGGAGAAAAATTTATTCCACTCACAGTTTTACTGCATTTCATCAGGAAGGTCCTGTCCCCTTTGGCAAAGGGACTAAAGCATCCCCCCTACACCCACACCAATATGCATGAAAGAGAAGTAAAGACAAGGGAACCATTTTAGCCTAAGCTGATGTTTTTCATTAGAAAATAATTTGTCAAAGGATAGAGAGACTCATATTACTAATTTCCAGAACAGCTTCCTTTTACTTTGGAATGTAACTAGACACAATTTAATTGAAAATAATTTGCATGACCCACAGTATAAAGGAAGAATTCAGTTTCTGAGACGTTCACTATTTACTTAATCAAGGAGTTTTGCATATCTGGCCACTCTAACCTACGGATGTGCAAACGCAGTTTGGGTTTTCAGTGTTCAGCTTGAACTCAGCCCATTCAGACGGCTGAACCGAACGCCTGAACCTACGAACAGTTCGGCCGCGTTCTGATGAGTTCGGGTGCATTCCGGTGGGGAAAACAGGACTGGAAGGCTGAGGGAGAGGGGGGTGAAGCTTAGGAGAAGACTTCCTGGTGCCAGGGGTGGAGAGGCTTGGACTAGTAGCCAGCCTCCCTAATTACCATCCCTCTTTTCCTCAGACCACTGGCTTTGCAGTCTGCGATTGGCCACGGTCCAAGGTGCATGGAGCCAATGAGGCTTATGGTAAGGGGGGTGCAGCAAGTAACAAAAGTAATTGCACTTGCCCCTTCCAACTCCTTCTGAGATAGCCATGAATCCTGTCAGCAGGCGTTTTGAGAAGTCTCCCTCTTCCAGTAGTTTGTGTTACACCCCATCCATTGCCATCCTTCTCCTATTTCACACATTTACCACATAGTTTCATTTATTTAGATTAGATTAGATTAGATTAGATATATTTAGGTGTTATTTTTATTGTTTACCCCTCCCTGTGTTCTTTCTTCCTTGAATTCTTCCCTCCTCCCTGTATATATTCCATCCCTGATCCCTTTGCCCTGTTTTGGGATTTATTTAGAGTAATATTAGATTGATTTAGGTTTCATTTCAGTTTTGTACCCCTCCCTGTGTTGTTTGTTGTGAGCCTGTGTGTGTATGTGTGTATATATTATATCTATCTATCTATTGAGAGAGAGAGAGTTGTAGGAGTTAGCTTACTTATAGAGATAGATAGATATAGTGTGTAGTGATTCAGTTTCAATATTTTATAGTGTGTTTGTAACACTAGGCCTTTGAAGATATTAGATAATATTCCATTTAGTTCTATAGGTTTTAGAATAGTTAATAGCGGTTAGAGTTAGTGTAGATACATATAATATTAGATTACAATATTGAATATATATATATAAAAAATCTTTGTGTGCATTCTTTGGGTGGGAGAAATGGAGAAGGGAAGCAGGAGAGGCCAGTCTGCTGCCCGTAAGGCAGGCAATGGGGCACGTGGCAGAGGTGTCAGGGGCCTTGCCAGCGGAGTGGCAGCAGGCATCAGCAGCAGCCAGAGTCCATCATCATGCCCCAAAACTGCACAGGCCTGATTTTTGCAGTCAGGCTTCAGAAGCTCCCAGCAGTGGCACTAGGGATGTGGTTCAGCGGTGCCTGTTGCCAGCATCCTCCATTGGGAAGTGTAAGGCCTGCAGCCCAGGAGGCTGCGGCTGTCTCTGCTGCAGCTGCAGGAGCAGGTGCTTTGGGGTCAGAACTCAGAAGTTCCTCCAGGGCCACCAATGTCCCCGACCCCCATTATTGAGTTGATCCCCCAGAAGTCTAGGACTGGTGGATCCCATCCCGGCTGCTAGAGGCAGGGCCCGTTCCCCAGGCAATGGCAGCAGAGAGAGAAGCAGCAGCATCAGAAGCAGCAGCTATTGGGGGAACAGGGAGAGTGACAGCAGCATGGTGGGCAGTGAACCATCCTCAGGGTCTCAGTACTCCCCTTTGTCAGGGGACATATCTCAGATGGGGGACAGTGAAGCAGACACTAGTCCTGTGGAGGAAATGTCTGGTGCTGAGGTGATGGCTGTCCCTCCGAGAGCTGTTTTGTCACCATATTCTGTCCCTCCCAGCAGCTCTGTCAGCAGTGCATCACCTGGTGTGGGCCAGAGGGCAGGAGGGGGCAAAAAAGCCTCTGTTTTGACAAATATTAAGTTGGTGCGGGCGGGTGATCCCAGGGAGGTGGAGTGCACTTTGTGCCAAAAGGTGGTGAAGCATGGGCAGGTGCTCACCAACCTTGGCACAACTGCCATGGCGAGGCACCTCAAGGGATGCCACAGCACTGTGCTGTTAAGCAGGAAGGCAGAGGCAGTGGAAGCCAGCGGGTTCCCGACTGCAGCAGTCAGTCGTCTGCCTCCATCAGTGGGAAAGCATCCTGCTCCAACAGCTGCCTCTAGCAGCAGGAGTGGTATCATTGCTAGGGGGGAGCTTCAGAAGCAGCAGCAGCATTCAGTACACCATAGAGGAGCTGGGGTGGGGGCAGCTGCCAAGTTCATTGGCAGCTGCAGGACATGGAGGGCAACGTGGCTTTTGACTGAAAGCCATGCGCATGTTGGGGGAAATGATTGCGCTTGATGGGCAGACATTCTCGGTGGTCGGGGACATGGGGTTTAGGCACCTGATTGGTTTCCTGTCCACCCAGTTTCAGCTGTCTTCGTGCACCACCCTGAGTTAGTAGGTGGTGCCAGCCTTGTACCGAGCTTTAAAGGAGTAGGTGAGGGAGAAGCTGCAGGTGCTGGGGGTGCCACTGTCCATTTCACCACTGACATGTGGTCGAGCAGAAACATGCAGCATGCCTACCTGGCACTGATGATACACTGGTGGCAGGACCCTGAGGCAGTATTTGGGAGTGGCAGGAGGCCTCCCGTAGTAGGGTATAGGTGGACCCTGCTTCAGGCGGAAGTCATGGATGGCCCCCACACTTCTCAGAACATCAAGGCAGCCTGACCGCCATGGTGAGGAAGTGGGTCACGCCAGGTGCACCCTTCATTAAGGGGTGCATGGTGACCAACAACACAGTCAACATATTGAGTGCGCCAAAACCAGCCTTCACCTGGTGGTCAGGGACGCTCTGGGCTTGGGGGAGAAGGGGATAAGAGCAGGCACCCTTAGGTCTATGATCAAGTGGAGGAGGAAGCCGGACAGTTTCTTTAATCAGATCATGAAGGGCAGCGACCTCCTACAGGTAAAGCAGGCAGAGCAAGGTTCCCCAGTGCACCAGCTGGTGCAGGATGTGTCCACCAGGGGAATTCCATGTTCCTGATGCTCGAGCGGCTTCTTGAGAAGAAAGCTGCCTTGCATCAGTTTCAACTGGTAATGGACAGCGGGGCACCTCCAGGGTACAATGGGGTGGAATTGGAGATCCTAGCTCACACTGTCTTTGTTCTCAGACCATTCCTGGCCATGACAGAGACCATCAGCTCATCCACAGCCACCATCAGACAGGTGACCCCTCTGGTCCAGAGTCTCCTCAGGAGGCTGGANATCGCATCAGGTGTTATCGGACCATTATGGCCTGACAGCAACTTTTCATTGGGGCCTCCAGGGTACAATGGTAGGAAGAACACAATGGCAAATGGCAAATGGTTGCTCTGTCAAAACAAATTTTCAAGAACAGTTAAAACAGAATATCAAGGACTATTTTGATTTGAATAAGGGGACAGTTAACTCCCCGAGTATGCTTTGGGAAGCAACTAAGGCTGTAATTAAAGGAAATGTGATTGCCTTGAAAACAGCAATCGTAAAAAAAAAAGGGGGGAAGTTTTAAAGGGGTTATACGAGCAGTTAAGAGTAGCAGAATTAAGCTAAAACAGAATCCATCTCAGAAGCTCCATAAAGAATTATTAAAATTAAGGGAAACAATCAACACAGAGTAAATAACTAAAACAACTAGAAAATTAAAAATAATTAGAAGTAGGTACTTTTATCAAAATAATAAATCAGGGAGGACCCTGGTGAGGGTCTCAAAAAAGGCAGCGCAAAAACATTATATCACAGAAATTCAGAAGGCAGACGGAACTAGTATAAAAGACACAGAAGAAATTAAGGAGGAATTAAAAAATTTCTATGCAAAGTTATATACCACCACAAACCCACAAAAGGATGCAATAGATACATTATTGAAAAAATACAAACTCCCCAAATTAAATGCAACTCACAAACGATTCATGAACTCCTTGATAGACATTAAGGAAGTCATAGAAGTTATAAAAGACATGCCAAAAAGTGAAGCAACGGCCCAGATGGGTTGCCTAGCGAATTTTATCAATGCTTTGTAAGCGACATAGCCGCAACATTGACCAAATCATTCAATCAAATTTTGAGGGGAAATGCCATTCCCTCATCCTTCTATGAGGCCAGGATGACAGTCATACTAAAGCCAGGCTGGGCATTAGATCAGTGTGATAATTACCGGCCTATCTCGTTATTAAATAGCGATTATAAAATATTTGCCAAATGCCTGGCCAACCGCTTGGCAGCAATAACAGGGAAACTGGTCCACGTAGACGAGGTGGGTTTTATTCCGGGACACCAAGGAATGGATAACATCCATAAAGTGGTTAATATAATGCACCACCTGAGTAAAACAGGACAGTCGACTGTTACAGTCTCAGCAGATGCGGACAAGGCCTTTGAAAGGGCAAGAGACGCTGTACCTATTCCAAATTATGTCGGCGATGGGCTTTGGGGGCAACTATCTCAACTGGATAAAGGCAATCTACAGAGAACCTCAGTCCAGGGTACTTATTAACAATGACATATCGGCCCCCTTCAGGTTGTCACGAGGAACTAGGCAGGGATGCCCTCTATTGCCTTTACTCTTTGTTTTGGCCCTGGAGGGGTTGGTTTGTGCAATTCAACAAGAAGATAGAATTAAGGGCATAACTATTGGCAGAGAGCAATATAAGATAGCGCTCTTTGCAGATGATATGTTCATTTTTGTAAGTGATCCAGCGAATTCGGTCCCAGCCCTAACCGGCCTAATTGACACTTTCAGCCAGGTATCTGGCTACAAAATCAATTTTGAAAAATCACATGCCTTGATCTATGGAGCGGAACAGGAACAAATTCAAAATATAAGAACGATAGTCCCATTCAAAGAGCAAAAAGAAAAAAATAAATATCTGGGCATACAGTTAACCAAGAATCTTAAAAATCTTTATAAAATGAATTTCCCAGGATTATTACATAAGGTTAGAGCGGAAGCAGTAGCGTGGAAAGACCTGGCCTGCAGTTGGATGGGAAAGATGAACTTATTTAAAATTATGGCATTGCCAAAATTCCTATATCCAATGATGGCGCTGCCAATACATTTACCTGAATCATTCTTCCTCCAAGTTGACAAGTTGCTTACAGAGGTGGTGTGGTCTCACAAAAACCTAGAACAAGGTAAGAAATGCTGATGAAATCCAAAGAGGCGGGAGGGTTAAACCTCCCGGACCTCAGGCTTTATCATGAAACAACAGTACTCAATGCGCTCAAGGCCTGGTACTACAAGCAGGGCCAGCCCCAGGGTTTGTAAGGTCATGTGTGAAGTCTTGGTGTGGGGCCTAATTTGCATAATTAGGTCCAACCTAATTATGCAAATATATACATTTACATAAAACTTACTCCCTCTGGACAGGAAGGATTCCCATTCTCCACCCCTCCGAGCAACCATGGAGAAACATGGGCCCCCAATGCTTACTCCCCTCCCCAGCTGAGTGTCTACCACCACACCCCAGGAGTGGTNAGCCATCTCGAAGAACCCTCTTTAGAAGGTAGCAACCTTCTGATCAGCACGTGGGGAGAAGCTGTTTGTAAACAAACAGTCCTATCTCCCAGCCTGATCGAGTGTCCCGCCACTACTGCTGCTGTGCTACTAGAAGGCAGAGGCAGGGGAGGGATGGGGTCTGGAGTCAGGGAGGGGAGGAAGAATCACTTATTGGGGGAGAACCTGGCTGCAACCTGCTTCCCAGCCAGGCAAGTGTGGGGCCCCAGCTGGTCGCGGGGCCATGTGTGGTTGCACATATGGCGCATGCGTGGGGCCGACCCTGACTACAAGCCAGAACAGCAGAAATGGGTCCAACAGGAGGCATCAAGTTTAAGGGTGGACAGCTTTAAAAGCTGTTTAATTGATATGGGCCAAATAGAAGGAAAGGTATGGAGGAAACATCATTTTGCTTTGGAGGCTTGGAGTAATTGGAAGGCAGTCCTAAAAAAAAATTAAAGGCTCAATTGAGGCCTCACCGTATTCACCAGTGGACCTGAGAATTTTAGCAGCTCAAAATACGGTGGCACGACTGTGAACAAAGCTCCACTAATATCAATTTTATAGGGCGAAACAGCTGTTTGTTGAGGGGTTTTTTGTTACAAGAATATTTGGAAGCTCAGTTACAAACCCAGATAGACCCTTTTCAATACTTCCAATTGAAGAGTGCTTTCACACAACTAGGGACAATTAAAGAATATACCAGGGATCCACACAAGATAGAAATAATTATATTTGAAACAGCTATCTATTTTTATTACAATGGTACATGGAAAGAACATTATAAAAGAGCTTTGGCAGTTGGGAGAGGTAGTGCTTTTGCTATCCGTAGATTTTTTGTTAAATCTGGGAGACTCTAAATTAAACTCGCCCTGGAGGTTTTTAATTCTAAGATTTGGTCCCGATTTCTTTTTGGTGCAGAGCTTTGGAATCCTCTGGTGTGGGAAAACCTGGATTCTATTCAATCCAGGTTTCTTTATGCACTGGCCCATGTTCCCAAGGGCACGCACCCGGCGGCCGTACATTTGGAACTGGGGGAAAGGAGCTGGAATTCAGTGGTTTGGGCTCATGCATTTTCCTTTTGGAATAAAATAGTGAGATTCTCAGGAAGGGGACTTTTGTTTCTTTTGAAGGCAGATCTTCACTGCAGTCGGTGGCACCAGGAAATAGAATCCCACTTGTTTAAGTTGAGCCTCCCCAGAGATTATCTGCTTGGGAGGGGTGCTAAAGCTGCAGAGTCAGAACTGCGCCAGATGTGGTCCGATATTTCCCTTCAGGAAGAGATTGCGAGGATTAGAGTTTTCCCGCACTTGGGCATGTTCTTATTGCTACCTAGGAGGAATTTTTCCATGACCAAATATTTGTCTTATTCTTGTGGCCCTAGAGGGAGGAGCTTATTTTTGGTGGCTAGATGTAATATCCTTCCTACTCAACTTCTGCAGGGCCGCTATAGTGGGATTCATTTCAGGAGCAATTGTGCCCTTATGATAATTTGGAAGTTGAGACCTCGGATCATGTCCTATTAACATGCCACTTATATGATAGTGTAAGAGTCAAATACCTTTATTTTTTTCTGGCTAAATATCCTGGTGGTTCTGATTTTTTTCTCCTCCAGATGGCTGTCTCTAACCATTTAGAAGAAGATACCTTGAATATTATGAGCTTCCTTATTCAAACTATGAATCGGCGGCTAGGATTTCTTAATTATCAGTTCTCGCCTGGTACTGAGTGATCCGGGTGGAGCTATTTAACTGTATTTGTATTAAATTAATTTAAATTGAATTGGTTTTCAACACCTAGCATTTTTGGAGATTTACATGTATGGGATCCACTTGAATATTTCCTTTATTGTGATATCTTGATTTATGGTTGTCATGTTTGTTTTTATTAGTTCCGTGAAGTTTTCTTATCTTTTGCTGGATGATACTTATTTACTTTTGGATTTTTAGTGGGCTGTATATCCAAGCAATGACTATGGTCACACTTAATAAAGTTGAATTGATTTGATTTGAATTTGAAACAGCTGGTAATAGGGGTAGGCTAGGGAGGATTTACACAGAATTAAAGTAATTGTGGTATAGGAAGGATTTGAGTTACATCGAACACTGGGAGAAAGACCTAGGCATGAAATTCAGGGAACCACAAGTGAGACAAATCATTTCTCATTTTAACTCTTCTGCATCCTCACTGGGGGCAAGGGATTCACAAATAAAGTTCACATTAAGATATTACATGACACCGGCACAATTTAAATATGTGGATAAAGGGGAAAGGGGGAGGTGCTGGCATGGGTGTGGGGATGTGGGGTCATTCCTCCATTGCCTGTAGACTTCTCATAAGATTCAAAGCATATAGAGGGTGGTGTGGGGGTATATGGAAGCTATGCCAGGGTTTCTGATCACATTTGGACTGGAGATAGCACTCTTAGGATTGTACACGTAACAATTTGTAATGAGGAAATTTACGTAACCATGCACAATATTTTCTCTGGCAGCGATTAATGTAATCGCACGAAATTGGAAGTCAGACAACCCCTTAATAGAGGGGGAGTGGTTGAACCGGATCTGGTATGTTTTTTCAATGGAAAGACTGATGGCAAAACTGCAAGGACATACAGAGAATCTGTAGCTTCAGTGGTTCCCATGTCTACGGGTAATTCAGGACAAGCCTCTGTCTCCAGATGAGAGAGATTATCTTTTTGACTTCTACATCTGACTGTCATCAGTCAGGGGGATGTTGAACAATAGAGAAAGAACACTAACCAATAGTTGACCATGAGTTGAAGTTTACTCTCAGTCAATGTTGAAACTGGGAATGTTAGGCCCAGGTGTTCTACTGGTATCGAAACATATGTTTTAAAGGTGTTGAATTCCAATGTAACATATTCATGGTCAGAAAAGAAAACAATAATTTTTTTTTTTAAAAAACAAACAAACAAAGAATCAGCAAATCTCAGTGAGAAGCCAATTCTCGCTGAGACTTAGTGAGAATGTGAGGGTGAATTTCAGCTCTAGAAGTAACTGAAATGGAGTATTCAAAATGAATATTCAAAATGGATAAATGAAGCAGAAATTAATATTTCTTCATATCTGCTTTTTCAGTCCTGAATCAAAGCTGACAAGTGTATTGAATACAATATTTGTATTGGATATTTGTTTTGGTGCTAGTGCAGAGGAGCACCTACTAAAAATCCGGGTATATATTCTCTAGTGATTCTCACTATATATAGTCTCACTGAGGTCTTGGTTTGGATTATGGAAAGAGTGTTCCCAGGATTTGGCATTACACAAATATTTATAAATATTAGGGTTGGACAATTAATTTTAGTTACTACTGTTACTAAAACAAATTTGGCCACATTTGTTTTAGTAGCACTGGTAAATAAACGGATGTGAAAGCAAATGAAATTTGTTTGCGCAAATTCATTTTTGTTTTTACTTCCACCACCACACTATATGCACTACTGCAAAGCAGTATGCAAAGCATTCAGAAGGAAGAAGAAGCAGTTAGAAGACCGAAGATATCCTGGATTCAAGAATGCGCATTCCCAAACTCTTGCGCTAAAGATGCAGATTGCAATTGCTCCAGTTGCAATTTTAAAAGCATTCACATTCTCCAATGAATTGAATCTGATTGAATCCAACTGAATTGAATCCAACTAAATGCTCCAGCAGCTCTTATTGCCATTTTGAAAGCTTTCACATACTCCAGTGAATCCAATTGAATCCATTGGACTGAGTCCAACTGAATGTTCCAATTGCTCTGTTTTTTATTTGTTTCAACTGCCATTACCCCAATGCGGTTTTACAGGTACATTTTCCACACGTGATGGGATATGTGAACAGCACTTGCACATATGTTGAGGAATCCCTGTGATTTAACCTACAATTTTCATGCACATGTAACAATGCCCTCAGAGAGACAAAGTAAAACTGCTATTTAAGTGAAAGGAAGACCTGTAAAGTGATTCTCACTGAAAACAATGGGAAAGGAATTTAGTTGCTAACACAATTTAGTTTTAGACAAAAAATAGATTTTTATTAAAATGAAAACAAATTAAAATGAAAACAAAGTTGGTTCCTGCTGCATAACCCTACAGAATATTCCCTTTTGTTTGTGATTCATTCTTTACTGATACCCCCATCCTTCTGTCTTGTCTGTTCTGTGAATGCCCATGAAGAGTTAAGTAGTATTCATTCTGTGCTA
>QEPC01015281.1:101303-113754 GCA_003113815.1 Sphenodon punctatus
CAGGGGAAGGGAATCAGGGATGGAATATATACAGGGAGGAGGGAAGGATTCAATGGAGGGGAGGGAGAAACAACACAGGGAGTGGTAAAAAATAAAAACACCTAAACCTATCTAATCTAATCTAAATAAATTAAACTATAAGGTAAATGTGTGGAAATGGGAGAAATAGGAGGAGGATGGCATTTGATTGGGAAGAACACAAACTGCTGGGAGAGGGAGAGTTCTGAAAATGCCTGGTGACAGGATCAGTGGCTAGCTAGTTCAGAATGAATTGGATTGGGGGGGGGAGAAGGCAATTGCTTTTGTTACTTGCTATGTCCACCTTACCACAAGCTCCATTGGCTCTGTGCAGCCTAGCCCTATGCCAATCACAGACTGCGAAGCCACTGGTCTGAGGAAAAGAGGGATGGTGATTGGGCAGGCTGGCTGCTAGTCCAAGCCTCTCCAGCCCTCCTCAGCTGACACACACACACACACACACACGCACCCCGTGGGTCTGCCAGCCAGGTTTTTCCTGCCCGAACTCATCCGAACACAAGCGAACAGTTTGCGGGTTCCTGCATTTAGTTCGGGTGTTCAGTTCATTCTTCTGAACTGGCTGAGTTCAGGCCGAACTACGAACCTCCGAACTGCATTCGCACATCACTCATTATTCCAGCAATAGCACTGTTGTGCAACTCCTTGGAAGAACTTACATTATTTATACTATGATTTCTTTACCACCGCCTCCTGCCTCTGGCAGTTTAGGGTGGCTCAAAGTAAAAATAACAACAATAAAAGCAATATTCTAATAAATAAATTACAAAAAGAAGTATAAAATATCAGAGTATCAATAAAACCAAAAAGGGAGAGTCCATAAAAAGCATAAGACATCCTACCCTAATTCTCCACCAGACTCTACCCAGCTCCTCCACCAAAAGTCTGGCAAAACAGCCAGGTCTTACAGCAGCATCTGAATGAAGGATAATCCGGGGACAAATGGGCATGAGCCAGCAAGGAGTTCCACAGCCATGGTGCCACCACCGAGAATGCCTTCTCAAACGTGGCCTCCTGCCACACACAGGGGACCTCGAGCAGAGCGTCCCTGGCCAACCACAGAGGTTGATCCAGGACCTGGAGAGTGAGGCAGTCCTGCAGATAAATTGGTCCCAGACTAAGGTTGTAATAAATATTACTTCTGAGTACTCAGGCCGAATACCAAAGTTCTGAGAAATCGGCCAGAGTACATGGCAGCCCTTCGGCGCTGCTTCCAAAGTTTCAAAATTCAGACTCAGAATTCCAGACCTTAGAAAACTTCAGAAACTTCAGAACATTGTTGCAAAGTTCTTGAACCCACATCCAAAGCACTACCTAGGAAAGCACTACCCAGAAAAGCAGGCTAGCAAGAGTGGAACAATCGGTCCAGAAGACAATCCCACAAAAGTGCAACTCCATGCAGAAATTTTAAAAAACAACAACAGAAGTGTACCCACAGCATGGTCCACCATCAGCAGTGAGTGCACCTACTTTAATAATAATTATTCCAACCAAGCTGTGCACAAAAATGTAGGCTAGCAAGGAACATTAGCTCAAGAAGAATAGAACAACCCTCAAAACAGTCTGCAACTGCATGGAAAAATAAATCCCCTCAAAAGCCAGCAAGCCCAAGCCCCAGAAGTCACAAAATAAAGAAAACAGACATTCACTCCTTCTCCCAGGGGCACCCTCTTGGCATGACATTGGTACTGTGGCACTTTTAACTTGAACAGACCAGGCAAAGGAAAGTGGAGACAGGCAGAGAGATCCCAGTCTGACCCCACGGTGCCAAACAGCTGGCATAACAGTAGAAGTTATTCTTTACAATTAGGCTCTGTTGTGCCATGCCACACCCTAGACAACACACAGAGGCCCTCAAAACAGTCTGCAACCGCATGGAGAAATAAATCCCACCAAAAATGAGCAAGCCCAAGCCTCAGAAGTTACCAAATTAAGAAACCAGACATTCACACATACCCAGGAGCAATCTCTTGGCATGACATTATTGCTGTGGCACTAATAACTTGAACAGACCAGGCAAGGGAAGTAGATTCAGGCAGAGAGATCCCAGTCTGACCTTATGGTGCCAAGTGCCAACCAAGCAGAAGGCAGAACTAGAAGCAACGTGGCACTCAATTATTATTATTATTTTTAAAAACAAAACTGCATGGCCTGGTAAAGGTAAACTTAACGCCCATCCCCCAGCGTTAGCCCTATGGACAGGACAGAACAAACCATACCAAGCTGAAGACACTTTTATTTTGCCCTGCCAGCCAATAAAAAGCTTGCCATCTGGCTTGGCCAGCCAATCAGTACTTGCCATCTGGTTTACCATCTCTCAACTGTCCCCTTCCATACCCCCGCCCTACCAAATATAGCACTAAGGGTATATTCAGACATTACAAGATCACGCTCAACCACGAGGAACTCCCACATGGTGATCGTGGTCGCGTCACGTCTGTTGGGGGGAACCGAAGCTCCCTGACTGATGTTCACCCCCATGAATGGAGGTCCTGCCCGGACCATCTCCGTTTGCGTGTTCAATGTGATTCCCCCCCTGTGATCAGGGGGATCATCTCATCTGTCCCCCTACCATGGCCCGGAATCAGCAGCGGGATTCCAGGCCGTGGTCAATGCGGGCAGGCACTGTGGTCACATTGGCTGTAGTGCCCGCCCATCTCCCAAGAGGGTGGGCAGCCTAGGGAGTGTGGGGGTAGGGGTGGGAATTTCAGTTCCCCCAGTATCCGAAACTGCCAGTATTTTCCTGTACCAGAATTTTCAGATTACCCGGAAATCTGAGGTACTGGTACCAGTTCCCCGTGCTGGAGCCCACACTAGCAGCCGGGTTTAGGGTAATTTTTTTGTTTTAAATCCATGTTCGGCAGGGTGGGTGGGGGTGTCCCCCCTTCCACTCGCGCAGCCTGGATGGGGGAGGGAAAGTGAGTGGGGTGTGGTTTTTTGGTTTGTTTTTTTTTACATTGCAGCCAATAATTCCAATGGCCGCAATGTAAACAAAATCTGGCATGGGGAACCGGTACCGGTACCCCAGATTACCGGGTTAATCCGAAACTTCCGGTACAGCAAAATACCGGCAGTTTCGGATACCGGGGGAACCGAAATTCCCACCCCTAATTGCAGCCATTTAAATGAATGGCCGCAATGTAAAAAAAACAAAAAAACACTCACTTTCCCTCCCCCATTCAGGCTGCGCGTGTGGAAGGGGGGACACCCCCCACCCACCCTGCCCAGCCTGGATTTTTTATTTTATTTTATCCCAAAGTCTGGCTGCTAGTGTGGGCTCCGGGCGGCTGTTGCGCCGGCGGCCGTGACCCAGAGCCCATACCAGCAGGTACTAGGCAATCCCTGGGGTGGGGGTGGTTTAGCACCCCACACCCCAGGGATCGCCCTAGCCCCCCACCCAGATTGCCTTACTTGTCCTCCAGGTGGCTTAAGTGCTAGTGGCAGCTAGCTTCCCTCCAGCACTTCACTAGGCCTTCTGGGGAAACCCAGAAGTTCCCCGGAAGGCCTAGTGAAGCGCTGAAGGGAAGCCAGCCACCACTAGCACTGAAACCACCCGGATCCACGCCGTGCTTCTGCTGCCGCCGCCGCAATCCAGAGGACAAGTAAGTTGATCTGGGGGGGGGGGTAAGGCGATCCCTGGGGTGGGGGGTATTAAACCACCCCCACCCCAGGGATCACCCTGGATGCTGCTGGTGCAGACTCTAGGTCACCTCTTCTGACACGGCAGCAGCCCGGAGCCCACACTAGCAGCTGGACTTTGGGTAAAAAAAATTTTTTTTAAATCCAGGTTGGGCAGGGTGGGTGGGGGGTGTCCCCCCCTTCCACCTGCACAACCGGGGAGTGGGGAGGTGTCGGTATGGGCTTTTAAAATGTTGATTTCAATGGGGAAAGTTCCCCAGTGAAACCTATGAAAAAAACGGTACTGGAATACCAGTTTTAATCCAGTAAACCGGTTTTTTGTAAACCGGTAACCAGTAAAACCGGTAACCGTTTTTTTTCCTCAAGTCCCACCCCTAGTGGGGGGGGTCAGGGCTGTGCGGCCACACGTTGAGCCGCACGGTCCTTCCCCCTCCCCGATTCGCCACTAGGATCAGCCGGCACGTCTGTTGGACGTGCTGGTTTGATCCCAGCGGGGGATCAATGGGTGATTCTATGACAGGGCCAATACAGGCCCCATCACGTCTGAAAATACCCTATGTTTCATTTCCAGAAGAAGCTCAACTTTCCACCAGTCTGTCATGCATGCAGTGGTTTCCAAAGTTTCAAAAGTTTTCCGAAGTTTTCAGGATAATGGCCTTGGTCTTCGCAACTTCAGACTACAGACTTTCCAAACAGAATACCATAATCTTTGGAGATTACCAAAAATTTTCGAAGAATGAGTTACAGCCCTAGCCCCAACACCTTGAAATGAGCCTGGAAGACTATGGCCAGCTAGTGAAGCAAGCGAAGTACAGGTGTTATATGCTCACGACAACACATCCCCATAAGGAGGTGGGTTGCCACATTCTGCACTAGCTGCAGTCTCCAGACCATCACCCATGGTAGACCCACACAGAGTACATTACAGTAATCCAGGCTTGAGTGATGGAAGCATGGATGATGATGGTTAGGTCTGAGTCTAAGATATACAGCTGAAGTCACAGTACCAGATGTAACTGGCCAAAAGGCACTCCTTGCCAAAGCTGCCACCTGGACATCCAGGTGGAGCTGAGAATTCATGAGGGAAATTTATGGCAGGAAAACTCATATGAAGCTCCACTTGTGAGAGCAGAAGGTAAAAGCATCATCAAGTGATTCTCGTGTTGATTTCACTCATGAATGATAGGGCTGGATTTCAGCCCTTTCATCAGACAGTGAAATCAACACGAGAATCTCCTGATGACACTTTTACCACCTGTGCTCAGGAGTGGAGCTTTACATAAGTTTCCCCACTGTGAATTTGCCTCACATAAGTCCCACCCCACTCCCTCGTTCTATAATGTGGGCAATTAGCCCTAGTGCTCACAGACCCAAATTCTTGTCATGGCTGCAGACCAAGCCGGGATGGATCTCCCTTAGCTGAAGCTGTGAACTGGTAATCAGTCTGCTTAGTCATTCCATCTGGAGGAGGCTGGGAGTGACCATCAGTCTATTTGGTTGCTGGGGTTTCCAGCTTGCTACTTTAAGGTGCTCAGGGCTACAGTACCCTGGCTTAGCAGCAGCACAGAACTCAAGCTTCTGGCACTCAGCCCCAGTCTTGCTCTTGCTCTAGTTTGCTTCCACACACCACCTTGTCCCTTCTCCAGGCTTACAATGACCCCACATCTTGTTTCTGAGTCAACCTGCATCCCAGAATGCTTATCACCCTATCACCTAGACTCTGGTCAACACTTTCACATATAGTGTCAGGAGTCTCACCCATAGCAGTTCCCAAAGCTAGGGCTATAGGACTAGGGCTGGAATTTCTAGGCCATTGGTCCACTCCACACTGGCTACCAGAGGGAACTATAGCCAGTTCAACTGATTGGCTGTCCAGGGGTGAAATCAGACATGCACTTTAACTCTGCTTTAACATTTCTTGTGCATGTTGTAGGGCTGCATAGCACTCCAATACATCCCTGAAACATGCATAAGAAATGTTAAAGTGGTGTTACAGTGAAGTTAGGTACCTGTCTGTTTTCACCCCATGACTCCCTCCCCCATTGGCTACTACCCTATATATCGCTTCCAGGGTCTGGACAGGCACTTTTATATGAGCAACGAGATGGCTTGTGCCTGTTGCTACAGCTCTTGTCTTGCCTGCTTCCAAACCCAGGCCTGCTATTTTGCCGTGACTGTCTCCACACCTCACCCTATTGCTCAGCGTTCTCCAGCTCTTGACTAAAGCTGAAACAAAGTTTAAGTATCCGCAAAACTAAGTATACCGGCTGAGTTTCCAGTACCCAAATCAAATCAAATATTTCAGGTACTTTTTTGACTGGTTTTCTATCCAAAATACTCAGTCTAGCCTGCCTCCACCCATTCAGTATACTGAAATACCGACAACTGGTATACTGAAAACCCAGTTCTTTCCCAATTTCATCCTGGGGATCATGCTGGATTTTGTCCTGGATTTTTGACATTTCAGAAAATTCAGTATTTCAACTGGTTGTATTCAGTATTAGATTGGTTGTCAGTATTTTGGTATACCAGTTGAAAATATTTTGGTATTTCAGGTACTCACTTGGTATTCAGGTACCAATTTGAATACCCAAAATGTGGGTATTACCCTCAGATACCAAATCTTTGAATACCCAAAACGTGGGTATTACCCACAGATACCAAATCAGGAACTGTTAGGAAATGGGCCTGGAGGAGAGCGTCATGAGCACGCTCTAGCCAGGGGGTGAGGGGATTGGCGAAGTGTAAGAGGCCCCCCGTACAGGAAACCCCCGGTCTAACACTAATGCTCAGTCTCCCCCAGGGCAAACTTCAACTCCCGAAATACCCCAGACCCCAGAGACATCCCCATTGGGCGGCGAGGGGGGATCGCCCCCGCAAGCCACAGGGATGAGAGGGCGGGTCCTTCAGATGCACTTACGCCACCAGAGAACAGTGACGTGGGGATGGTGCAGCTGCCACTGCTCAACAAGGGGGCAGGGCCTGGGAAGGTTAGAGAGTTCACAACTGATCAAAGGGAAAGCCCTAAACAGACGCTGCGGCGTTCAGCATGCCTGCAGGCACGTAAACGGGAGGGGCTAAGCATTCATAAGGAAAGGCACAGCTTTCCTTACTTGCCGGTGATTCTTGTGACTGAGCTTGTAGATTACCTTGTGTTGTGTGAGAGAGTGTGTCTTGTGAAGCGAACTGAGCGTGAAAGGTGAATGCGTGAACCGAGAGTCCTGTGTGTTGGTTGTCTGTGTTGCAATTCCCCTCCTCTTCCAGGCGGCCCCTTCCTTCCCTTCCCTTCCCCTTTCCCAGGTCTTAACCCCTTCCTCACTGTCCAGGTCACTAAGGTGAGTTCTCCTGAGCACAGTATAAGTGGGTGTGGGTTTGGGGGGGCGTGAGTGTGGGGCAGGGACCTGGTCCCCCTGTGGGGTGTGTGTGGGACGCTCACTCTTCTTGTTGCTTGCCAACACCCCGGTGACGATACGACCTAGCTGTTATTGGGACATTTAGGGTCAACCTATATCCTGAGGGGTCTTTTCCACAGCAAAGGAGAGTGTGCTCTCCTGCACCACAGGAGTCCCCTGGTGTGTTTGAGACACTCCCCCAGGCTAGATCTGTGGGTACCCTTCCTGTTCCCTATTCCCTCCACAGGAATCTGTTTCAGTTCTAATCTTGATAATTACAATCCTACTCCAGATTGGCTCCTGGCTAAGTGATCCTGGTGCAATCATACCCTTTAGATAGCTCCTTGGCTCTGATGCAACTTGTGCACTGATTCTGGTCTTACAACCATGTACACCATTTGACTGTGCCTCAGGCCTCAAGCCTGGATAGCCATGCTCCATGCAGAAGAGAGAGGGGAAGTATATCTCTGTCTCTCTTTGCTGTGTGTGCTACTGGAGACAGTTTCTGCAGTGTTAATCAAGACTGAATCATGTAGCCAGCGCTGCTCAGCAAGTGCCTTTTTGCCCTTGTTCCATATCAGTTTTCAATAGTGCTGGCATCTTATGTGGCACAGGGGTCAACTCTGCTTCTCCCCATGCAGCTGTTCAGGAATCAAATGCTGATAAAAACAAACAAAGCCAGGCACAAACAAACATACCAGCTTTGAGTCAACTTACCAGGATGCTGTTGGAAAAGATTGAAGCAGCTGCTGGAAAGCTCTGGCACGTACTGCTTATGCATATCAGGGCTGCTCATTTCCTGAAGCCTCATGGTTGCTTGTGTGACCTGCATCCTCAAACAGGGACTTGCAAACAGCCAACAACTCTTGACTTCTAAATCATCACATATATTTGCACGTGAAGCTGTTGTCAATGGCTCTGCCTTATACATCCCCAGAGGCCTTCTGTTCCACCTGCTCAGTAAGGAGTATCCTCTTGAATATGTGCCAATTCACACAGCACCTTTCCCCCTTGTAGCCTCACCATTTCTTCCTTAACATGAGCTTACCTTGCCACAAAGAAATGCATTCATGCAGCTGCTGATTTTCCAGCATTTCAATGGCCCACACTGTAAAATCCAGGTCTTGAACTGGTGCCCTGGATGTGGTGTCTGGCTTCTCAGACACGTTTACTTTTTTTGGCCAGGAATCAGGGTTTTGATGAAGGCCTTTGGGTGTGCAGAAGGGACCAAATTCATTTTTGTTTTTACATTAATTTTTGTTTTTAAAATTACATTTCTTTTTGTGTAAATTAAAAATTCATTCATTTTTGTTTTACATTCATTTTCTATTGTTTTCAGTGGGAATCACTTTGCAGGTTTCCATTCAATTAAATAGCAGTTTTACTTTGCCTCTCTGAGGGCATTTTAGATGTGAAATGAAATTTGCAGATCACCGCAATCTCCCGCAATTACAAGGACTCCTCATCTTATGCACAAGAACTATTCACACGTCCCACCCACCCCCATCTTGCGTAAAAAAGTCACATGGTACCTGTAAAGCTGTATTTTGGCAATGGCATTGGAACAATTGGAGCATTTAACTGAATTCAATTTAATGGATTCAGTTAACTGGAGCATGTGAATCCTTTCAAAATGCCAGTTGGAGCAAACACAATCTTGTACGAGTGATGTTTAGATGTTAATCCGCCTTTGGGTTTGAGTTTGGGAATGTACTTTCTGGAAACCTCGGTAAGTATCTCCAGTGTTGCGACTTCTCCCCCTCCCCTTTCTGAGTTGTTAACCATCCTGCTAGTAAGCAGGCTACAGGAATATGAATGAAATGAAAATGAATGAAAGCAGACAAATGATTATTTGCTTATTCATTCATTTTCTAGTCTATAGTTACTAAAAGGAATGGGGCTCTATTTGTTTTAGTAACTGAAAAAACTAAAATGAATTGCACATCCCTACTTCCCAGTGTAGGTCAGGCCACGCCCCTCCTCAGCATTATTCCACACTCCCAGTTTTCTGGATGGCTCCCTTCATCATAAAATCCTGGCCTGCAGCCACAGGAACCTGGGAAGATCATCTGTTTTTTCCTTTTTCCTGTCTGCCTGTATTTGGGCTTGGTGTCTGTCCTTGCGCCTGCATGGCAATTCAGTCTGGCACCTGCCCATCTGCTGCCTGTTGTGTGCCTGTCTGTCCTATCATCTTGTCCATTTTAAACCCCAATCTTGATTTAGGGCAAAAATGAGTCCTTGAAACCCTCGAAAATTGCATTGAGAATGGCGTTCTCATTGCAGTACTCCACCGCAAGAGCACGACAATCGTTAGTCTTGCCACCATTCTCGCTGAGATTCTTGAATGGCCACCCAAACAGTCAGCACATGTGCAAAATGCCCACCGGATGACGCACATGCACAGAATGGCCGCAGTGGCCATTTTCTGCATGCGCAGAGTGTTTGGGGTTTTTTGAGAATCTTGTGAGATTTTCAAGAAACCTCCAAAAATGTTCTGTGCATGCACAATGGCCACCAAAAGCTGTGAATGTGCAGACTGGCTATGACAGCCATATTGCACATGTGAAGAACGTTTTTGAGGCTTTTGAGAATCTCACGAGATTATAAAAATCCCTGTCGAGAACGCACAAGATCTCATGGGTGTGTGTGAGAATCTCACGTCTTCTAGTGAGAATGTTGATTACATTCTCATTTCACTCCTAGTTTTATTACCATTAGGACTGAAATGAGAATTTAAAAAAATCTCACAAAAAGATTCAGTCCCCACTCACATGTTTAGCATGTCCAGCCTAATAAATGGGCAGCCTCCTGTGTATATATCATGTGATTGCAGGCAGACCTCGCTGGTGGCACCAGTGAGAGCAAGAGTGTCAGGCCCTGGGGCCTGAGGAGGTGGGGAGGTGGGCAGCACCGGTGGGGATGCCCCTGGGGTGAAGGCAGGGACAGAACCACAGTCCGGATGGCACAGGGGCACAGGGGGGCCCACGGTCAGACACCTCAGCAACGCATCCCACCGGTTGGGAGTCTTTGGACCCCCCTGCCATTTCAAAGTCTCAGGGGCTCCCCCTGCCACCAGCTTCCCATTCCAAAGCACCCCCAGAACACTCACGCACAGCAGCAGAGGCGCCGACAAGGGTGCAGCTAGCCACACCCCCAGGCTCACTGCGGTGCAACGTCAGGGAGTCCGCCGGGCCGACCCCACACAGCTCCATTATGTGCTGACCAGCCACACCCACGAGGCCACCGCCACGCAGCTCCACACGCCTGCAATGGATGGCGCTGGAGCACTGCTTATAAGGGGGGATTCGGGAGGAGCTCCCTTGCCGGTGATTAGAGCCTTGCTCTGTGAGACTGGCCCCTTCATAAGTTGGGAAGTGGTTTGGCCTGCTCCCCTATGATGATCTTGGTGGGGAACCGATTATTCTTCCATACCACTGCATAAGAACCTGAGGGGTCCTTTTTCTAGGCAGTGCCCTTCCTCCCCAGGAATCGCCCCTGGGCTGCGTTGGCATGTGCTGCTCCTTCTTTTCCCTCTCCCCGTGGGGTTCCCCATATCCCAGACCCCAAACCCCACAAAGAGGGGCAGGAAGCAATCACTCCTTGGATGCCCTAGGATTTTTGCCCACAGAATTTTTCCACCACAGATGCTGGTGGAATTGGACGTGTGGAGGTGCTGTACACAATTTAATTGATGGAACACAGACACATGGGTGCACATTAGCCTGCATTCACCTACATGAACTCCACATTCTCTGAGACCCTGCCATGAGTGGGGGCTGTGGGTCCAGTGGCTGGTCACCATGTCACTGTTTGGGCAAACACCTAACAAACAGGCAGGTGGACACCCACCTGGTGTGGGCTAATGTGGGATATCATCTCATTTATTAACACCATTTGCTTAGGTATTATGCTTACAGCACAGAGGGAGTGGCCCACTGCACCTCTCTAATGGTGGATTGGTGTAGACCACATACAGTTTCCTGAGTCTGCTACTCTATACAGTTAATGGGTCCAGGTCTTTTTAACTCAGTGGGGAGAGGCTCCTGTAGGTGATGCAACAGGAGTTCAGTGTTCAGCACTGACAACCACCTCGGGGCTCTCGGGTTAGCTATGCTGATGGGGGTCAGCTAAGTGCCTCAGACAGAATAGAGATAAATATCTAGACTTGCCAAATTATGCCAGCTGAGACTCCTTTCCAAATTGGCCTCATACAGTTGTCTCCAGGTATAAATTAGACCTTTACAGTGGACCTGCACCCCTGCATGTGAAACTGGGAAACATTTCCTTGCTTTTGGTGGCTTTGGGTGGGCATAAATCTACTCCCACAGTAATTTGTGTGGAAAAACTCTCATCCATCACCCAGTCTCTTCCAGGAGCTGACTGACCTGCTCTTCCATAGGGTGGCCATACCTCTCCTATAAAAGAGGACACTTATCAAAAATACATGTTGCAGGGCTCCATTGGTTCCAGTACAATCTTGTACCATGTATTTTTCATTAGTGTCCTCTTTTAAAGGGAGGTATGGCCACCCTACTCTTACATTATCAGCTGTTTAGTGAGGATCAGAACAGCACCACCTATACCACAGGCCCTAACCCAGTTGGGAAGTGTCTGCGATCTGAAATTTGTAGTGTGACCTAGGAAGGGGCAAACCTACACTTAATCCCAACCTCTTTCCAGGTGTGATTAAGTGCACTATTGAACAGAATTGGGGTGGGAATGTGCAGGTACTGGAGTACCTAGCACAGGGGTTGGAATGCATAGGACTGAGTTGCACTCAGGCCTCTAGTGTAAACCCTCCAGCCCAGATCCTGTGGCTCCATTTCAGAACCTGGACCAATCACATATTTTTGTAGGTGTGGCGGATTGGATGCGGCAAAGCAGACTCAAGCTCAATCCTGATAAGATGGAGGTGATGGTGGTGGGTAGGGCGAGGGAGGTGCCAGCTCATCTGGTATGTGGGGGTGGTCTGCCCTCCCATAGCCCAACAGGTTCAGAGTCTGGGGGTGGTTTTGGATTCGGGCCTCCCTCTGGATCAGCAGGTGGAGGCGGTGGCTAAAGCTGCCTTTCGCCAGCTGTATCTAGTACAGAGGCTGCACCCATACATTTCTGAGCCCGACCTGGCCATGTGGGGCTGCCCTTGGTTCTGGTTCGGAGGATGCAGCTGGTGCAGAATGTGGTGGCCCATCTCATTACAGGGACGAGGCGGTGGGAGCATATAACACTTGTGCTTCGCACTCTGCACAGGCTGCCTATAGTGTAGATTCAAGGTGTTGGTGTTGATCTATAAAGCTCTATACAGTCTGGGCTCCTCATACCTTGGGGACCGCCTTGCCTTCCATGCCTCAGGGAAATCCCTGCGGTCTGCCAGGGGCACCTTCTTG
>QEPC01015287.1:16394-41273 GCA_003113815.1 Sphenodon punctatus
AAAAAAACTTTTTTGCTGGGGCTTTAAGTTTTTTTTACATTGCAGCCATTTTTAAATGGCTGCAATGTAAAAAAATCCGGCACCCCGAAATCCGGTACCGGGTCCGGATTACCGGGTCGAATCCGATAATGCTGGTACGCCCGTTACCGGCATTATCGGATACTGGATTCTACCGGTTTCCCACCCCTAGTGCCTACCAATTCCTGCACAGGCCCCCCTCCCACCCCTGCGATATTTAGGAGTCTAGAGTTAATGGATTGCCTCCGTAAGGGCATATCCTGCTGATTTGCCCTGGGGTGCTCCTGGGGAGCCTGACCACAAGGCTCCTCCCTCCCAAGGCTATGAACAGCCCCCTGGGAGACGCTCGCCTTGGCTGGAATAAGGGGTCTCACGTTAGAGTCACTGAAGACATCACTCACAAGAGGCAAGGAGATCAGCCTGATTTAGCACCCAATTAGCCATCCCTAGGTTATGAAAATGAACTACAAGCCTCTGTATGTGCCACTGAGGCAGCAGCACCTGCAGATATCTAATAAAACCTGGCGGGGGCATACCAAGAATAGCAGTCAAATGCTGATAAACAGCTTCCCTGGAATTCCACAAAGGAAAATACCCATCAGGAAGGTGGCAAACCCTAAATGCCACAGCACCCTGGACAATAGAAAGAGAGGGAACCTTGTTGGTACTATTACCCACACATTAGATCACAGCCCTCCCCTGGCCCAAGTCTAGTGAGCCCACAGCTCAGCCTGTTGGGCAGGCTGACAGAGGGGTTGGGCCACTCTAGCTTGGCCGCTCCAGAATGATTAACTAAAGGTCCATCCCATCTGGCTTTAAGCTCGGTGATGGAGTCCAACACAGCATCCATCTGGTTCTGCTGCACATGAGCTGGTGCTGCAATTTCGTCAAGCCTCACCAACAGCTTCTTGATTAAGTCCCCAGTCACAAAACATTGGGTCCCAAAGAGTTCCATAAATGAAGTCTGTGATGTCATAGAGGGATTTTTACTATGAGAGGATGAATAGTCCCCATCACATCCCTCAGAGATGTCATGGGGCTGGAAGCGCCACCAAGGCATGGCATAGGGGCCGAACATACCTGGGGTATAGGAGACACAGCCAAGGCAATGGAAGCTCCCTGGGTCTTCTCCTCCAAAACAGATGGGACCTGGGCTCCAGACCTAATTTATTTTATTTATTTTATTTCTTTACATTTATTGACCACCCCCTCATGCCCACTGCATCTCAGGGTGGCTCACAACTAAAACAATAATACATAAAACCTCAATATAAATAATTGAAAACCACCACCCCCAAACATTCCCCCTCCCTACCCTACCCTCCCACCCTCCCCTCTGAAGGCCTAGGTGAACAGCCAGGTCTTACAGGCTCGGCGAAAGGCCATCAGACCCGGGACCTAAGGCGCATATAGTCATCCAGTTTCTGCTGCATACCCCTCGAACTCCCAGCCAGTGGCTTGTTATTTCTTTTGCCCCGCTTCCTCATCATACTTCTTGAGGACAACTCGGCTAGACTCTGTAGCCACCCACAGGGCAAGCACAAATCCAATGAAGCAGCTCATGCCCCACAGGGAGGTGTTAAAGTCCTACACACAGGTCACCCCCCGCAAGTCTCGGACCCAGTTGCTGCAGGATATTGCCCTGGCATCTGACCAGTACCTTACGTGCCGAAAATACTCCTCAGTGAATACTCCAGAGGGTGGGATGCCGTCAACTCCTCCCCAGCTGTTACCAGTTGCCTCAAGTGCCATGTCCGCTTACAGGGGACTTCCCTCTGGTGGCCTGTACAGATCTATTCCCCGGTGGCCTTCTCCCACGAGGCTGGGGAGGATAGGCAGCGGCCCCGAAAAGCCTTATGCGGCTGGACTGCTCTTCCTTCCGGTTCCTCTCCACCTGCTTCTCCTCTGGCAGAGTCCCTGGCCACAGCCACGATGGCCAACAAATGGCCCGACCAACGGCCAACACCCTTTGGGTGTTGCCCTTCAGGTGGGCACACACAGCTCCCCCTCTACACAACACCCTCCAGGCCCCACTCTATGCCTGAGGAAAAGAGTGATGGTGATTGGGCAGGCTGGCTGCTAGTCCAAACCTCTCCACCCCTGGCACCTGGAAGTCTTCTCCTCAGCTGCCCGCCCCCCCGGGCCTGCCAGTCCTGTTTTTCCTGCCCGATTGTTCCCAAACTCATCCAAACGCGGCCGAACTGTTTGGGGCTTCGGCCATTCGGTTCGGCCATCTGAACGGGCCAAGTTTGGATTGAACACCGAACGTCTGAACCGCATTCGCACATCCCTAGAAGTCAGCATGAGAGTGGGATTTGCACCAAAGGTGTTCAGAGCACAGGTGCAGGAGCGGAGGTGGCAGATACTGGGGGTGAGCCAAGGTTGTAGGAGCAGGCAGAGTAGGAGGAGAGGGGGGGAAGGGAGTCAAGGGTGGTGGAGAGTGAGGCATTGAAAGCAGAAATGGCAGAGTCAGGGGGTAAGGAGGAAAAGACTGAGGGAAGAAGGGGGGAGAGAGAGGAGGCAAATTCCAGGGGGTTAATGGCCTGCAGGTCACGGTAGGGACGTGGAGAAGGGGAAGAGGAAGGGGGACAGTGGGAGACATTGAAAGAGGCAAGGAAGTGGTCAGAGATGGGATGAGGATCGAAGGAGAGATCAGAGACAGAGCAGTTCCTAGAGAAGACGAGGTCAAGAGAATGGCCGTTAGTGTGGGTGGGGGAGTTGGTCCAAAGGTGGAGGTTGAAGGAGGAGGCTAGTGAGAGGAAGCGAGAGATGGAGGGCTGGGAAGGGACATCAATGTGAATGTTGAAGTCACCGAGGATGAGAGTGGGGGTATTGTCGGAGAGGAAGAAAGTGAGCCAGGACTCAAATTCAGAGAGAAAGGAAGAGAGAGAGCCAGGGGGGTGGTATATGACAGCGACGCGGAGATGGAGGGGGGAGTAGAGGCGCACAGAGTGAGCCTCAAAGGAAGGGAAGGAGAAAGAGGGGGAAGGAGAAATACTTGTGGCATTGTTGGGAAGTCACACTATGACTGTGTACGTACACCATTAGCAGCACCTTCCAATCTAAGCAAACATGCTTCAGTCTTGTGGTGAATCCTAAAACACTTGAAACATCTCATTCTTGTCTCATTTTGTGAGAATTGTACCATATACATTTTCTACACCACCTGCAGCTAGTACTGTTGCTACCTCAGTTGCCACTGTCAATTGTGTTCTAACAAGCACCACTAGCACAGATGCCATTGAGAAGGTAAAGTGCTCTTTTGTGCTATATAAGTAAAGCTATTCTTTGGAAGGGGAATTGCTACCATCAGCTCTCTTCCTGTGTGTCAGTAGATGCTGGCCAGATGCCATTGAGAAGGTAAAGGCTTCTTTTGTGCTGCCAGTGTGAAATTCACTGCCGCCATGCAGAGATTCAGCATGATCCTGAAAACTGGTGCTGAGGATGCAGGGGCAGAAGTGACTGTGTGACTGAGTGATGGGACTGGAATGTCTGTGAGCTTTGTGGGAGAAGATGGGATTTGGGGGTTCCTGCTGCAACACTCATGAACTCTTTGCATGGGCACTGGAGCCCTATGGTTCCAGTGGAAGGCTGCATTGGTTCCAGTGCAGCCCTGTAACATGTCTTTTTCATAAGCATTCTCTTCTAAAGGAGAGCTATGGTAACCCTACCTATACATATTAATAAAGCTGTTGGGACAGACAGAGCACATTGATACTTCTACAGGGGATCCAGGAGTGTGGGGGGTGGGGTGGGAGGATACACTGGAGGCAGTACATCCATCGTGTAGCTTAGCTTGTGTCTGGCTTTACTGTAGGACAATATCTTCTAATAAATTTTGCTTTTCATTCTTTCAGTTCCAGAGTGCTGTTCTCTCTTTGCAGCGAGGTCCTACTTTGCTGTATCCAATCACTGTTTTTCTTTGACTCCTCTTTCTTTCATCTTACAGCAATGGCCAGTAGCCACTTGAATTCTAAGCTGCTACAGAGATCAAAGGGGTGAACCATATTGCTGTCTTTACACAGAATGTTTGATAGATTAAAACCTTATTCTGGCAACAAGAATCACAACACAATCAGGAAATAGCACCACATGAATGCATTCTCCTGGTGAGGATGGTAATGAAAGTGACATGATCCTTCATGGTCCTATGATAATAGTCTTCCTATGCTAATAGTCTGTCTTCCTCCCTCCTTATTTATTTGTTTATTGTATTTATTTATTAACAGGCACTAGCTTTCGCCATGGCCCCACAGTTGATACTTATGCACATTTAAAACCAAACAAACCAAATAAGACATACGTGAACAAAAATCTTACTCCTTAACATGTAACAGGCTTGCTAGCGTGACTATTAACAAAACTTTTCCTGAACAGTTTTCCAAATGTTACAAAATAATTGACGAACAAGCACAATATTTCCATAAACACCACATCACCCAAATCAACTTAGGCCTCTTTTCGTTCGTAATCCCGTGTTACTTGCCTCAAGGGGTAACCACCTAGCTAAATCTGGGCGAACAAGACAGACCCATATTACCAAAGTTTACCAGTAAGCAGCCTCAATAGGCCCCAATAAACAGCCCTACAAAATGCCTACACTCGACCCTGTCCTTTCATGTATCCTTTGCTCTGATTTTAGAGGCAAGCTGCACAAAAATGGCAACAGCTATAAGTTCCTCTGGCCTAGACAAACTCAATATGTACTTTACTTTATGTGCGGGGGCCCAATACTCTTTTCCCCAAAACAGTGGCAGGATCCATATTTCACTGAGGTTCTCGTATAGTTAGCACTTAAAAAGAATATACTCTATTGTCTCCACATTGGCCAAACAGCAGATACACCTACGACAATCACTTGGCAAGGCATTATACCGGGCATAGGTCACGGCGGTCTTGATGAGCTGGAGCTGCAACCTGGCATCATTTCTACGCAGATCCCGTGAATTCAATATGTCTAAATAGGTCTCAAGACCAAAATAATCTTTAATGTAACCATACCAAGACGCTGCCCTCCAGCCTGCCAGAGTCGCCATGTCCTCTTGCCTACCTACATCCAATGACCGCTCCGTTACCAGCCTTTTCTGCTGTGCTAGAGGCAATTGCCATACTGCCTGCACAGAGAGTCCAGCTTTAGCTAAAAATGTAAGGAGAGCGCCAAGCCATGGGTACGCTGCCCTACCAGTATTTTCCAGCATCTCCATGAGGCAAAGATGGGGTAATGCCTCATCATCCTGGCAGAGTATGCATAGCCAAAATTTCAATAATGCCTGTCTCTTTAGGGAAACAATTGAGACCACACCAGTTTCTGTTCTCACAACACAACCTGCTTGAGGAACCCCTACTAACTGTCTGACGAATTGATTTTGGGCTATCTCTAGCGCTATAACTTTCTCCTCTGGTACAATTTCTTGCCCAATTTCTTGCCCTCTGGTACAATTTCTTGTCCCTTGCATGGGCTTTACCCGTCCTCCAGTATGATGACAACGTGTTGTTATCCCAAACTAGAAGAGGGCTAACTACACTGCTGGACACTTGTGGGGAGTATTGTGCTAGTAAAGAACTGGAGATAAATTTCGCCAAAACAAAGATCATGATGGTGGGAAAGAGGACTGAAAAGTACAAATGAACTGCACGGGGAAAGAGCTTGGAACAAGTGAGCTCTTTTTGTTACCTCGGGATAATATTTAGCAGGAATGAAACATGGAAAGAACACGCTAGGTATATAGCAGGAAAAGTAAAGGCCCCTTCCAGGGCAATCCTAGCTATGGCAAGGCGTTCCACAGCGGTCACTACCTCTAAGGTTTTGAAGATATATGAAGCTAAAATCCAGTCGGTTCTATTATATGGGCAAGAAATTGTACCAGAGGAGAAAGTTATAGTGCTTTATGTTTTAATATTTATTTATTTATTTATTTATTTATACAAAATTTATATCCCGCCCCACCTGCCCACAGGGCAGCCTGGGGCAGCAAACACAACTATAAAAAACAATAAAACATTTAAAACAGTTAAAAATTCCACATTATGTAGGGGGGGAAACAACAACATTCCCTCCCACCCAACCCCAACCACCCAACCCCAACCCCTCACCAAAGGCCTGGCGGAACAGCCAGGTCTTACATAGACATCAAAATAACAGGAGAGTGGGGGCCAACCGAGTCTCCTCCAGGAGCGAATTCCACAGCAATAGGGGCAGTCACTGAAAAAGATCTAACATCAGTGGCCACCCGCCTTACCCGGGGGACCTCCAAAAAGGCTCCCCCAGATGATTTCAAAGGTCGCACAGGCACATGGGGAGTGAGGCGGTCCCATAGATAAGTAGGGCTCAGGCCATGAAGGGCTTTAAAGGTTAAAACCAGCACCTTGAACCTGGCCCGGTGCTTTATAGGCAGCCAGTGCAGGAGCTGGTGTCATTTGCTCCCTGCAGCCCACCAGCCCCGGCGTTCTGCACCAGCTGCAGCCTCCAGACCAGCTACACGGGCAGCGCCACAACCTGAGATTCCAGGCTGAGCCATGAATCAAGGAGCACACTCAGACTCCACACTTGAGAGACCATGAGAGGGCGAACCCCCTAACAAGAGGAGATTCAACTTCCCCCAGGCCCCTCAAGCCCTCGCCCACCAACATCACCTCCATCTTGTCAGGATTCAATTGTAGATGGCTCGACCTCATCCAAGCCCCCACAGATGACAGGCACTGGAAAAATAAGGAGACTGCATGACCTGGGTTGGTAGAAAAAGAGAGGTAGAGCCGAGTGTCATCAGCATACTGATGACACTGCATGTCCTGAAACCCTCTCACGATCTCCCCTAATGGCTGCATATAGATATTAAACAAAAGGGGGGACAGAATGGCACCTTGTGGGACTCTACACGTGAGATCCCGGAGGGAAGATGTACACTCCCACAAGACCACCCGGTGAGTTCTTCAAGCCAGGAATGAACAAAACCAGTCCAAGACCGTTCTGCCAATCCCAGAACAGTCCTGCAGGTGGGTCACCAACACCTCATGGTCGACAGTGTCAAATGAGGCCGAAAGGTCTAGCAAAACCAACAGGTTCTGATGACCCTGGTCCAATGCCAGACGGAGATCATTGACCAAGGCCACCAACACAGTCTCTGTATCATAACCAGGCTGAAAACCAGACTGAGAGGGGTCAAGGAAACCGGTGCAGTCCAGATGTTCCTGGAGCTTCTGTGCCATAGCCCATTCAATAACCTTCGCTAAGAAGGGGAGGTTAGCGACCGGCTGATAACTGGCAGGAGCATCAACGTCAAGAGATGGTTTCTTGAGCAGGGGCCTAACCACAGCCTCTTTCAGGCAATCAGGCACCCTGCCCTCCTGAAGTGAGGCACTGACCACCCCAGCCAGCAACGGCCGTAACGTCTCATGGCTGGCTTTCACCAACCAGGACGGGCACTGATCTTGTTCAAAAGTAGTGGCATGAACAGATCCCAACAAGGACTCCACATCGGCAGGCAACACCATTTGAAACCAATCCCACAAAACAGGACAGGACGGGGCATCCATAGCCCCAAGATGATCCTCTGCAATAACTGTGGTACCGAAATCGTGGTAGATGTGCGCGATCTTATCTACAAAGTACTCAATAAACCGGTCACAGTGATCACTGGATTGCTCCAGGTCCAGGTGGAGACAGGCAGGACTGACCAAGACTTTCACCATCCGGAAAAGCTCCACTGGACGTGACTTTGCAGATGCAATGAGGGCAGAAAAGAACCGCTTCTTTGCTGCCTGCACCGCCACAGCATAGGCCTTTAAACTGCTCTTATGCTGAGATCGATCATACTCTTCGCGAGTCTGGCGCCACCATTGCTCTAACCACCTGCTCTCCCGCTTCAAACACCGCAGGCCCTCAGTAAACCAAGGAGACCTTCGGGAGACTTGGGAGGGCAGAGGATGCCTGGGAGCCACTCTGTCAATGGTCTCGGCCAACAAGGTGTTCCAGAAGGCTACGAGATCATCGACAGAATGGGTGTCAAGGTCCAGGGGAAACTCCCCTAGAGCATTCTGGAACAGATCCGTGGCCATAAGTCTCCGGGGCAGGACCGATCTAATAGGTCCACCCCTGCAAATCTTTGCAACAAAGATTGTCACATCTCCTGTGACAATCACCTAAGAGAAAGCACTACCTTCACATCTTTGCAGCAAGGCTAAGTTCTGGTTTATTTGGCTATGAAAGAAATGTGAAATTAGATATATATTTTTTCTATATGACTGTGACCAGAACAGCTGGAAAACAATTCCTATGTTTACAGGCTGAAGGAGAATTCTACTTTAATCACTTCTCAACATATGGTATCCTGCATTCATAATACATTCATTAGCTAAATAAATAAAAATAATTGAATCTGATTAATATAGAGTCACGGTGGCTGGATGCTTAATTGTACCTTCCCACAGTAAAGTATCTACAACTTGAACCTCACAAGGCTAGAAATGATGAGTTAAAGAACAAGCTGTCCCAGTCACACCACCTTCCCTCTTGCAAAAAACACACAACATGCATTTGCTCCACCCTACCCAATCCCCTCTCTCACCTCCCTTCACTACTTTCACACTTCTCCCACTCAACACAACTCCCACTGCTCTCCTACCCTCTTAAACTCCCTTTCGCACCCACAAATGTACTCAACCATACCCTTAGCTATTGAAAGTGGGCATTGAAAAGTGCATTCCCGGCAAATACTAATGAGGAGGCCTTTGTAATTCAAATTGACTTAAAAACCCACCAAACTAACAAAAAACCCTGCCTAGCAGTGGAGGAGAAAAACATTTGAAAATCTCTTTTGGAGGTCCACTTTTCCAAGGCTTCTCAGAGCACCAATTTCAGCACTCTCCTTGACCTGCCATTTTAAAGTTGGACAAAACAGTTAAAACCTTCCTTTCAATCTCTGTATACTTGTCACGGAGAAACATAGGGTCACACACATGTGATGCTGGTCTACAGGTAGGCCACAAACCTAGTAAATATGTAAACCAAAAGGTTCAACATGTATGTAATGTTTCAATTAAGAACTGTAAAACTCAAATCAAGACTGTGACACTTGACCAAGCCCCAGGAAATGGAAAGATAGTTTGTGGATTTGCCTAGACTGATAGCCAGAGACATTTAAAATGCTAATGCAGGCAGCCATTGTCTACGTGCAATAGACACAGAAAGCTGATAAAGAGAACAAAAGGAATTCTAGAAGCCTCGAGAAGATACGAGGGAATTCCTCCCGGGGATATAAGGAGTTGTACCCCAGAGGGCAGAGTGACTATCAGGAACTCACTCAACATCTTGCAGCCAGGAGGGCTGAGCCAAACTGTGGACTGAGACCAGGACTTTGCTTTCTAGCAACTCTAAGGCTGAAGATCCAGTCGCTTACATCAAGAACTGAGAAGAATTTATGCACCTTGGTAGGGTAAGATGCTTATTTAGGAACTGAACCAGTATAGATATAGGAATGCATTATATTTACCTTTGATTTATAGTAACCACTCTGTATCCACTATCTTGCTTATGTAATCAATAAACTGACTTCTTATCTTTATGAAGAAGTGTCTGTGTCTAACATTGGAACACAAGTGAGCAACAAGGGCTCTCAAGCTCTTGCGAACCCAGAGATTAAAGAGTCTAGGATCAGGCCCTTGGGTGACAAAGGGGTTGTCCCTGCGGCAGGCTTGAATCGGCCAGAGAAAAAAACTGATTTAAGTGGGCTGTATGCGAGGGAAACTGAGTCACTCAAACCCGGTAAAGTGGGAGTGCGGACCCTCCAACCCATGACAATACTACTTCGTGATCAGCTTTAAACATAACATTTCCTGCATTGTTCTTTTTTTCTTTTCAGAAGCCAGGCTGCTCTTCATGTAGGAGGTGTCCCATCTGTACTTTGAATTTCAAAAAGCACCATTAAGAGGGTGTTACTCAAGTAAATGGACTCAAGAGTGTCTGGTAGGTTGCATAAGTCTGCAGACTCCAGGCTTTCAGACCCCACGCCCTAGAGGTTCCTGGTAGCAGTTGCTCCTGGGAGTCTGCAGTTTATGTCTTTTTATATGTCTGAGGAAGGGCCCTGAAAGTCTGCATATTCTCCCCAACAGAAGTTAGTCCAATGAAAGATATCATTCATCCAAACTACTTTGTCTCCTTTTTTGGGTGCTAACTCTCCTCCTGGAACCTTTTGGGTGAAAACAGCTTTCATGGAACCTTCTCCATCCTGCCTCACTACCTGATGGGAACAGTCTTCTTCCCTAAGAAGCAGTTGGTACAGCCACCTTCTGTTGGGGACGGGTCGCTGGGAGCACATTAGACCGGTGCTCCAGGGTCTGCAATGGCTGCCAATAGTCTTCCAGGCACAATTCAAGATGCTGGTTTTAACCTATAAAGCCCTAAACGGCCTAGGTGCCAGGTATCTGAAAGACCGTCTCCTCCCCTATGTACCATTGTGACCTATGAGTTCAGCTGGGGACACCCTCTTAAGAGTGCCAACTGTCCATGAAGTTGCTACAACAAGGGTGTACGTGTGTGTGTGTGTGTGTCCCCTCAGTTGCTACCCCACACTTATGGAACTCCCTCCCCTTGGAGATCCACCAAAGCATGAGTCCATCCGGAGGGGATGTAAGACCTTCTTGTTTGTCCAGGTGTTTGGTGGACAGGAAGAAGTGGGCTTCGGCAGAAGGTTTTGGGGAGGAGGATTAGTGGGTGACAAGTGAGGATAAAGGGTGGAGTGGGTGGTTGGGATGATGTGGGTTTTAAAGGATTTTAAATGTATTTGATTGTATTTATATTTCTCATGTTACAACATGAGCTGCCTTGAGTCCTTGGAGAAGGACTCAAGTCCTTGGAGAAGGGTGGGATAAGAATGTAATAAATAATCTGGGAACTCCTTCCTTTTTACCCAGCTTCAAGTCATCTGACCGTCAACTGGGCTTATTACCATTTAGTGGGCTTTATGCAACTGGTGGCGGTGCTGGCAAATTATGGGCCTGGGTCTGCAAGGATGTACCTACAGTATCCTGCCACAGCCATTCCCAATCTCCCATGTGTTCTGGGGCCTCCACAACAACTCTTGTGTACATCATCTCAGAGTCTGAGTGCAGTCTGCAGGGTTGCAAAGCTCAATGTGCAGGGAATCAATGTAGAATATAAATCCAAAAGACACGAGATATTTTTTAAAAGAATAAAATTGTTTTTTTCCTAAAAGGCCTTTTGTTTCTCAGCAGTTAAGACACACTAACAGGGACGTTACAGTTTTCAGCTTTGACTGAAAAGCCCATTAAAAAACCTGAGATTGTCCTGATTTCAGTATCCACTTTAAGATAAACCTAAAATCCCAGCACTCCTGACAGAGCTGTCAAAGTCAGCAGCCACTCAGTGTGAGCTACTCAATAGTTTTATCAATTACCTTGAAGAGTATATTGAGTCACCATTGACTGGGGGGCCCTTAAAGAAATAGATTTAGTCTTGCTGCTACTCAACATTCCAACATCTAAAAACCTTCGCTTTCAAATTCATGGTTAAGGCGAAGTAGTGAAAATTAACCATTTCACTACTATACAACCTAAAAATATGTTATGATTATAATACATCCTTTTCAACTATATCAATAATACATTTAATTAACAACTCTATTGATGACCATTTTTACATGGACGTCACCCACCCACGAACACCCATAAACACCCATCGTATGGGTGTGAGAGTGTCCGTGTAAACATCCACGAGTGGGTGGATGCACATTCACAACCCACCCACCAACACCCACTGACACCCACTGAGCAGCCAGGAAGGAATCGGCATGCTCCGTGGGTGGAGATGGGTGTTCAACACCCAACCATCTGTGTAAAAACCCAAGCACCCACACCCATGGGAACAGGTCCACTGAGATCACAGAGAGATGGCTAGAGAGGCCACGCAGGGCCCCCCTACGCAGACACACCCACCCAGGGAGACGCTGGACGCCCACCTGGGAGCCCTTAAAAGGTAACCAAAACAGGACATGGGTGTGCCAGCTCCCAGAATGTCAGGACGAAAAGCCACCGACAAGGTGAAGGGAGCGAGCACAACTACACGTGCAGGAAGTGCCAGCGTAAGCAGAGGGACGCTAGGATGCCCGGGGGGGAGGGCCAGCCCAACGGACCGGGAGGGGGAGATGGGAAGGATGGCTACTGTCAGAAGGACCTCGCCACTGTCATCCACGCCTTCATCACCTCGAGGCTGGATTACTGCAACGCGCTCTATGTGGGGCTGCCCAAGAAGCTCATCCAGAGGCTTTAAAGCCCTTCACAGTCTAGGCCCTGCTTATCTGTGGGACCGCCTCACTCCCCATGTGCCCGTGTGACCCCTGAGATCGTCCATGGGAGCGGCAGGTGGCCACCGATGTTAGATCTTTTTCGGTGGTCGCCCCTGTGCTGTGGAATTCGCTCCCAGAGGAGACTCGGTTGGCTCCCACTCTCCTGCTGTTTCGGCGTATATGTAAGACCTGGCTGTTCCGCCAGGCTTTTAGTGAGGGGTAGGGTGGGGTGGGGGCGGGGATGGGGGCTTTCCCCACATATTGTATTTTTAAATTGTTTAAACATTTTATATTGTTTTAATGAATGTTGTTCACCACCCTGAGCTGCCCTGTGGGCAGGAGGGGCGGGATATAAATGTTAAATAAATAAATAAAAATAAACAGAGCACACCTGTCCTGCCACAGGGCCGAGGGCACACCGCTACAGCCGCACCACCTGCAGCAGCTCACGCCACCACAGCCATGGGGCAGGGAGTGCCAGCGACAGCGAGGTAAGAGCAAGGAACCCGGGGAGGAGGGGGGTCCCACACGCCAGGAGCAGACACCAACCCCCAGAAGAGCACCCAGACCAAGGAGCAACAGACCACCAGGGAGATGGCCAAGGAGGGCCCCTGTGATAGCCAGGTAAGCTGCCTGGGGCCCCCGGGGGATGGGGAGGAGGGAACCCCCACAAGGGTGCAAAGGTGGGCAGTGGGGCAGATGCTAACTCCTCTGCAATACCCCCCCCCCACAGGAGGCAACCAGCTCCACTTTCACCACAGCTACTGGGTGGGCCTCATGCTGCATAGCTGGAGGGCCCTCCACACGCGGGACCCAAAAGGGGGAGCCCTGGTCGAGGCAGGAGACCAGGGACTTCATACGCATGTGGGGGTGGGGGTGAAAAAGTCCAGCACAACCTGGTGTGCAGCTACAAGACCAGAAAGGTCTATGAAGCCATCACCCAGGAAATGCAGTGGCAGGGGTTCAATACGGACTGCACCCAGTGCATGCAGCAGGCAAAGGACTTGAGGTCTGGATATAAACATATCCAGGACAACAACCTCAAGTCCGGCCATTCCATGCACACAATGGAGTTCTATGATGAGCTGGACCAGTTCCTCTGTGTGGATGGGGACATAGTTGCCTCCCGCATGCATGGCACCGCCTTTGCCAGGGGCAGACGGAGGACACTCATGACACACACACCCTGCCCAGCCCCCCAGAGCAGGGGAGCCCACTGCCCCAGGCAAGGCCAGCCAGGATGTGGGAGGGGAGAACCCCATCACACAGGGGGAGGAGGTGGCCCGGGAAACTGCTCACACACACAGCAACCTCCACATATGCCCATGAAACTCACAGGGCGATGGGCTGTGGGGACAGGGGGCGCATGCGGAATGGACGGAGACCCAGGACGCCTCCCAGGAAGTGGAGGAAGATGATTCAGGTAGGAACACAACCAGGGCCCGGGGGGGGGGGACGGGCCCGGAGGGATGGGGGAATGGGCCACAGCCACAGCCGGGCAGCAGGGACCAACTGATGGATCCACATTCCCATTACAGCTCAAGGCACCCTGGAAGTACATGAGGAGGTGGTAGTGGAGGAGGAGGTGGTAGCGGAGGAACCGGCGGTACCCCTGGGAGCCGGGCACCAGGACCACAATGGTAGGCCACAGTGCACAAGGGATGGGTCCCAGCATGTGCTGGGGAGGTGGGGTATCAGGCCACCCACAGGGGCAGCCCCTGAAGGCAACAGCTCCCCATGCATGACAAGGGAAGGGCCAGTGCCCCTCCAGTCAGAAACCAAGCCACATGGATCACCGGCCCCTGAGTGGACTGCACAGGGGGTGCCCATGGGTGGAGGGACCACGGGACATGCCCACAAGAGAGCACAATGAAAGCACGGGTGGCAGCGCTGGCAGAGTGGCCCAGCATAGCAGTCTGACAGAGGGGACAGGGATCATGGGAACCCGCCCAACCGGTAGGGAGTACCATAAGGATGGACAGGGCAGGGGGGCAGTGGCACCACCCCCAGTGGTGACAGGGATGGTCACAGGGTAAGGGCATGTCATGGAACACACCACAATCTGTTCTCATCCCTTCCACAGATGGGAGCCCCAGTCCAGTGAGGGGAGCCGCCACTGGCAGCGCACAGAGGAGATGCGGGCCCAGAATCGGTGGAGGAGAGAGGACCTCGGTAGGGAACTGCTGGAGGAAACCAGAAGGTTAGCTGAGGTGCACACACACAAGCCCTCCTTTCATGAGGGAGGTGCAAAGAGGGGAGGGGGAGAGGGACCAGGACATATTGGGAGCCATACTAACCTGGTCCCACACTGAGCACCTGTGGGACAAGTGCCAGACTGCCACCCTCCACTGTGAGATGCATCTCAAAAGAGCCGAGAGGGTGAGGGGATGTGTCGCGCTGGAGGGGAACTCCGCACGGCCCCTCAACCTCATTGGGGAGGCAGTGGGGCTCCTGCAGAGGGAACCCCAGTGGGACACGCCCACTCCAGGCCCGGGTGGAGAGATGGCAACTGACTACCACCAGGGTGCCCGCCCACAGGTGCTGGTGCCCCCCCCAAACTTTGGCCAACCCTGGTTTCCCCAGCAGCACCCCTTTTGTGGCCTGGTGGATGGGGTCCCTCTTCCACACATAGCCCCGCAATAACAGCACATGGGGCTGCCATTCTGGCCTGCACCCCTCCTGGTTCCTCCACAGCTGCCTCCGAGACCCCCCCTCCAGGAACCAATGTTTCCCCCCATCAACCAGGAACCTCCAGGTGACCAACCACCCACGCCGGCTGCCCCACCAGCTACAGTAAGCCGCACCACATTGCTGGCCGCAAAGGGGGGGTGGAGGAGGGGATGCAGCAGGGGGAGCGATGGGAACACCAGAGGCCTGGTACAAGGCCCGGTACAGGGCAACTCCCACTGACAGAGTAACATCTACGTTATCTTCTATCATCGCAGGGCCCAGCACCCGAGCCCGGAGTGGAGCGGCCTGTGGACGAAGGAGAGTCCGGGCCATTTGGCCGATGCTCCCAGAGGGCAGCGGCTGCAAGGAGGCACAGGGGAGCGAGCCCCGGTGGTGAACCGAAGCGGGCACAGGAAGGCCCCGCAAAACATTACCCCCCCACCTGTACATAACCCCATATAAACTATGTGATACTGTACCACTCTGTTGTTCTGTGTATCAATGGGGGCACCATGGGTGGTAGGGGTTGCTCCACATGCAGAAGGGGGCTGGACATGCACACAACATGTGCCAGTACTGAATGCCTCTGGTTTGTAAGGAGCCGGGTGGGCAACAGCATAGCACCCATGGCCTGTGACAGGTCAGCACAGTCACAGCAGTGGAGCGCTGGCCATGCCAACAGACAGTCGGTGCAGGTTACACAACAGTAGGGGATGCAGTGGCATGGGACATGGCCAACACAGGTTCGGGGAACGCCAACAACCCCAACAACCCAACAGATACGGATTTCCAATCAGACATATCTGTGTTTATTTGGACAGATTACAGGGTTGCCAGACTGGGGGGGGGGCAGGGGGTGCGATAAACATGGGTAGTCAGTTGCCTGCCATCTGGGCAACAATGTGCCTACATAGAGCATCCCGGTTCTCTTCAGAGATGCGCCGGAACACCCCACCCTGGACATGTTGGTAGAGACGGGACCCTCCCTCGGCACCGGTGTGGGGTACTCCAAGGCGGCTCCCCCATCTCACAGAGATTGTGCAGGATGCAGGCCACCAGGATGGGGGTGTGCTGAAGATCGAACTGGCTCCTGTTCATGAGCAGGCGCCAACGCCCCTTGAGCAGCCCGAATACCCGCTCCACCATGCTCCAAGCTGATGAGAGGTGTTCATTGAAGCCATGGGCTCAGAGGGTAGGTGGGGTCCCCTATCACCACGGGAGCAAGAGACCCTCTCATTGACCCGGTACAGGTTGGGGGCTATCTCCCCATCAAACATGCGTGCATAGAAGGGGGACGCCCGCTGTATGCGCACATCATGGCTCCTCCCTGACTGGCCAGTGTAAACCTCTGTAAACCAGCCCCTGTGATCCACAACGGCCTGGAGATTGATGGAGAAGGCCTTCTTCCTGTTCAGGTAGTCTGTCTTGGTGTGTGGGGGCCAGATGATGGGGATGTGGGTGATGTCTATCACCCCTATGCAATGGGGAAAGCCCAGGTCTTCAAAGCCGTGGATCACCACCTCCAGATCCCACAGCTGGATGACCCGCTCCAGCAGCAGGTCCATGATCAGGTCACAGATGTCGTAGAACCCTGTTCACGGTTGCAGTCCCCACCCTGAACTGCTTCCCAACGCTCCAACAGAATCGGGGATGGCCAGTCTCCACACGGCCATGGCCAAGCACATCCCTGGCAGCAGCGGATAGCTCCTGTTGGTCTCCCACCTCCAAAAGTGGGGATTCAGGAGCTCTCTGATCTGGGCCAACAGGGATTGGCTCATGCGGAAGTGGTCCATCCACTCCTCATTCATCCAGGTGACAAGCATGTTCTCCCACCATTCATTCATTCGGGACCACATCCAATGCAGCCGCCATGTTGGGACAGTAACACGGCACCCGTATAGGTTGAGTGGCCACCGGGACAGAATGAGGCACATGTCCTGGGGCACTGCTGTCCTGAAGATGGAATGTCGCCTGGCAGCTACCCTCCATGCCCAACACAGCAATGCAGCTCGCTGCAGGTTGGCAGCCCTCCTGCATTGGTCGTCATGGTTGTAGAAACAATAACTCGGCAGCAGTAGCTGGGCCCATTGCTGCAACACCAGCCCCATAATCATGAAGCAGGTGGTCAGGATAATTAACAGGATGGTCCTCGCCTGTGGGGGCTCATCAACAGGCAGCATGGTACCAGCAACCACATGCATGCCCAGGGGGAGCCCACCACTGGTACCCATGAAGGATCACCAGGGCTGGCCCAAGGCATGTGCGACATGTGTGGTCATACACGGCCCCGCGGAAGCCAGGGGGCCCTGCTCCTGGACCCTGGTCTGTTGCGCTGCCAGCAAGCACCGCCGCGCCTGAATTCAAAATCCAGGCTGGCCTGGCCCCACTGCGGGAGTTGCTGACTAAGCCGAATCAGCTGTACTCCTGCAGTGCTGGGGGGGGGAGAAAGTCCCTCCCCTCCCCCTGGCCCCGCACCTTCCCTTTCCACTGGCAGCGGCACTGCTATGGGGCCTCCCTCACACACAGCAGCAAAATCGGGAGCCCGTACCCCGCTCCTGGAGTCTGCTCTGTTGCTCTGCTGGCAGCGCCACCTGAATTCAAAATCCAGGCTGGCCCAGCCCCGCCCCCACCGCCGGAGCTGCTAGCCCTGCCCGAATCAGCTGAGCTCAGCTCAGCTGTAGCTCTGCAGCGCGATTGGGGGGGGAGAGGGCGGGGCCAGAGGGAGGGCCCCGGGGGGGAGGGCCTCCCCCCCACACACACCCAAGCTAGGTGTATACAGGATGGGAATAGTTCTGTTCTCCATGAAATTTGCACTTGGGAAGAAAGGGTGGTTGTGGTTATGTCCCATGTGGGTGATACAGCCCCACTCCTTGGCTTCAGCTGCTACTCCTACTGGGAAAAGAGCCTTATCACAGGAAGGATTGGGCCCTCCTGGCTGCTACAAGGTAAGAGAGTGTGCGGGCCCTTTGCAATCCAGTATTGCAAGATAATGAAGAAGCAGACTGTGCGGAGTGGTGGGAGCTGCTAGGCAGGAAGCCCTGAGGAATAGCCCAGGAAGGCACAAGGAACTCTGATTGCTGACAGGCTCTGGGGACAGTGTTAAGAGCCCTGTGAAGCTCAGTGAGCAGCTAAGCTAAATAGGACATTATTGTAAACTCCAGGAGGCTCAGGTAGATATTTTAAAGAGAGAGTGTGAGGGAAAGGAAATAAAATAGATTTAAAGCTAAAATGGCATATTTTCATAATACCCTAGGGAATTTGTAGACACTCCTAGGCATGTTATCCATAACACAGAGACACCCTGGAGGAGACTCGGCTACAAGCCTTCACTGCGGGGAGGTGAGTCCTGATCTGCCTCCACTGTCCCCATCAGGACTTGGCAAGTAAGAGACCCACTGCTGTTCCTTCAGTGTTTCTCACCACCCTACAAAGTTCAGAAGAATGTTACACCACTGCTTTCAATGTCTGCAAAAGCTTCAACACCCAGAAGCAGAGGCGGAAAATATTTGCACAAATGGGTGTGGCCTGATTATGCAAATTAGGCCCTGCACCAAGACTTCGCACATGGTCCCATAAATCCTAGAGCCAGCCCTGAGGATCACCGAACTGCTACCTGACTAGGCAGTAAGTTGGGGGGGGGGGAAACGGGACGTGAACCAGGCCCGCTCAACTGTGCTGGTGCCCCCCCTTACCCACGCGGCCTGTCAACAGCCTGTGCACCTTCCTACCACCCTCGTGCGATTGGTGCCCTCAACCTCCTAGGCCCGTGCGCCGTGAACACCCGCACTGTGACTCCCACGCCCCCTGAAACCCCACGGCTGGCCTGGGGTTCTGGGTACAGTGATGATGGAGGAGCTGCTCACCACACCCACCTCCTCCCCATCCCTGTACCCTGTTCAGGCCACCACCACCAACGTTCACTCCACGGTCCCTGTCACTATCACCACCCATACGACACGCCCAATCCACCGCTCACTCTACCCATCACGCCCGGCCACAGCAACCTGCACCCATATATGCCATGCTGTGCGGTGAGCAATTGGTGCAGGAATGTGGGTGTGTTCAGCGCACCTGATAGGCCCTCGCCGGGCCGCCAACACAGCCCCCCCTCACGGACCGCCGGACAGCCATGGGGCTAGGGGCGGCCTGAGGAGCGTCAGTGGCCTGGGAGCCAATCCAATCCCTGTGCCTCTGCTGGGACCCCTCGCACTCCCTGGCCAGGGTGCATCCACACCGGCCTTGCTATTGTCACAGCGCTTGAAGTCTACGGCACTGTGAAGCTGGGTTCCATCCCGATAGGCTGACTGCAGTGTGTGATTGGCTCCCTGGTAGAGGCAGTTGTGGCCTTGTTGATCTGTCATTGCTACCGCTGGTATGCACCTGCTCCATGTGTGGGGCAGGGGTTCACAGGGCCGAGCAGCCGTTCCAGTATCAGCTGTGTACGGCATCAACCCAGCTAGCGCTGCACAGCCTTTCGCGTCATGCTCAGTCACTCCTGCTCTCCATAGGACCACAGTGTAGGCTGCAGAGCAGCCCTCGGACCGGTCATGGCAGGGTGTGGAACCAGCCCCGAGGCTGCCAGTGTTGCAGGGTGTGTGTGGTCACCCTGTGCCAACATGCTGTTGGGAACGCTGTAACAGAGCCGCAATGTCCAGCTGCTGATGAGTGTCAAGTGACCCCCTGTCTGTGGGGGATGGTTTCAATCTCCTGGCACGGTACATGTGGGTGATGGGTCACCCAGTCGGGGGTCCGGCTTGCTGCCAGCGTGCCGGGGAGTAGGGCTGATGCGGAAGCAGCTATTACCGCACCACAATTCCATTCCACAATTTTGAAATTGCCCGCGCCACACCGCGACTTTTCTGTGGAAATTCCACTAATTCCGGTGGTATTCTGCAAATCGCGGAATTGCAGAAAAATTGCAGAAACTGCGAAAAAATTGTGGAAACTGCGGAAAAATTGGGAAAAACCGCTATTCTGCTATTTTGTGGTGCTGGCGGAATTGCGGAAGTAGCGAAAATGTCATGTTTCCACTATTCTGTGAAGTAGCGGAATTAAATTAGCGGAACTGAGGAATAGCGGAATGAAACTAGTGGAATGAAAGCCTCTGCCATGTCATACGACTAATTGCGGAAATGCTGTTTCCGTCGGAAATAGCTACCGCTGCGACATTCCGCTACAGCCCTACCGGGGAGCTCAGCTTTGGCCTCCTTCAGCAACCTCAGTGGGGGCTCCCAGATGCTGTTGTTGTGCCATGGACAGCACCGGAGATCATGGCTCTTCACCAGGTGGCTGCACGTCCGGAGTATGGACTGGTGTTCCATATCGGGGGTCCCCTTGTGGCTACTGACTACACCATATCCTACTGCACGCCCGTGGCTTCTCCCATCCGTGATTGGACTGCCAGGCCATTCTTGGGGAGCTGGGCCTGCTACCCGCTGATGTTGGGGGACCACTGCTGACCAGGACCCCTACCACACGTGAACTTGGTGCCTTGTGATTGGTGATGAACCTACTGGATGTCACGACTGCAGCTGCCATGGGGAACCTGCTCCTGCCCCATTTCATGGTGGATGCGCACATGTGGTCCCGGGGATTCTGCAGGGGCCTCTTCTCCTGGGAGGGCCTTGTCCAGGGTCAGCTGTTCCTGGAGCACCCTCCAGCCTCTCCCTGAGCTGGGCGGGCCAACCAGCCCATCTGTCACGCTGTCGGTGCCATGCCTGTGCTGTGGCCTGGCTCCTCCTGGGCCCCAGTGCTCCAGCCCCAAGGACTGCGTGACCCGGTGGTGGAATGCTCCATATGCTGTACCCCCTCGCTGCCCTGGTACACTCCAGACCCCCTCCCTGTAGTGTTCCTTGCCGCCTCCATCCCTGTTGGAGGGGCTGCCCCTGTGTGCTGGTTGCGTGCAACAGGAGGGAGTCCGTGCTCACCTGTTCACTGGCCTCTGTTTGCCCATACCCTCACTGTTACCCCCCCCCAATAAAGAGCTTGCCTGTGATGGTACCCCCGTGTGTGCTTTACTGTATGTGTGCCGCCCCAATCACCACTCCCACGGCTGTGGTCTTCTCAGTGTGGGTTGGTTACTGTGATCGGGGTCCTGGGGGATTCTTCTGTGAATCACTGGGGCAATCAGGTGGCATAGTACTGTGCAGCATGCTGCGGTCCTGTTACCCATTGGTGCACCCACCCCTGCCCTGCCCTGCCTGCCACCGCCCCTGGTGTCCCATTGGTTCCCATCATCGGCACTGTTGGTGATGGATGGATGGCAGGGGAGATGGGGTGCTGACCATGAGTGGGGCCTGTTCCCAGCCCATCTGTTGGCTGCCTGTGGACCCCCTTGCTGTGTGCGGGTGGGGTGCTGTCTTGGGTGTCCCGGGGTCATGGTGTCAGCTACGCATGGTGTGTGCTTCCTGATCCCTGCTGACCCTTGTCTTGCACCCCATTCCCTTTACCCTCTCCCTTCTAGCTACCCTAGTTGTGTTCCTGGCCATTCTCTGTCTGGCACATCTGGCCGGGCAGCTCCAGCGTGCCGCCTCGAACCTCCATGCAGGGGCACAGTTCTATGGGGAGATCGGTGAGTGTGCAGCATGTGTGCAGGGACCTCTTCCTGGTTCTGTGTTTGGGGGTGCACATTGTAGGGGCCCACGGTCCCGTTCTGATGGCACCTTCACTCTACCTTAGTGCAGGCGATGATCGCAGAGCAGACGTGGGAGCAGTTGTGCAGCTGCTGCTGCAACTCCTGCAGTGGGTGCATTGGCTTGACCGCGCAGAGGTGGATCGTTGGGGCTGGTCTCAGGGTCGACATCCCTATTGAGGGCAGGGAGCCATCCCTCATGCCCGATGTCTGTGCTGCCTCCCTGCTCCCTTGTACCTTGCTCCTGTCCCATCCGGTTCCCCCTTGCCAATAAAGTTCCTTTGTCCCCTTCTCTGGGGATGCAGCATGGGCTAAAGACTGCCCACATGGGTCAACGCGGGCTAGGACATTTATTTATTTATTTACATTTATTGGCCGCCCCCTCATGCCTACGGCATCCAGGGGCGGCTCACAACAAATGAAACAATAATAAAACTCATAAAAACATAATCAAGTAAAAGTAGTTAAAAAAATTATTCCCCACCAACATTTACTATACAGCACTTACCCCCTCCCAAATCACCCCACCCTATCCCATCCTCCCCTCCGAAGGCCTGGGTGAACAGCCAGGTCTTACAGGCTCGACGAAAAGCCATCAGACCCGAGGCCAGGTGAGCTTCCTCTGGGAGAGAGTTCCAGAGTTGCGGCCCGGCCACCGAGAATGCCCTCTCCATTGTGGCCCCGTTTAACATGGGGGACCTCCAAGAAGGCACCCCCGGCAGACCGCAGGGATCACCTTGAGGCACGGAAGGCGAAGTGGTCCCCAAGGTATGAGGGGCCCAGACCATGTAGGGCTCTATAAATCAACACCAACACCTTGAATCTGCCTCGGTACGCTATAGGCAGCCAGTGCAGAGTGCGGAGCACAGGTATTACGTGCTCCTGCCGCCTCGTCCCTGTATGGAGACGGGCTGCCGCATTGTGCACTAGCTGCAGCCTCTGAACCAGAACCAAGGGAAGTCCCACGTAGAGCGCGTTGCAGTAGTCCTGTCTCTTATACACATCTAGATGTGTATAAGAGACAGGATACAGCTGGCGGAAGGCGGCCTTAGCCACCATCTCCACTTGCTGATCTAGACGGAGACCTGAATCCAACACCACCCCCAGACTTCGAACCTGCTGGGCTACAGGAGGACGGACCTCCCCCCTCCAACCAGAGGAGCCAGTACCTTCCTCGCCCTTCCCACCACCATCACCTCCGTCTTATTGGGATTAAGCTTCAGTCTGCTCTGACGCATCCAATCCGTCACGGCCTCCAAATATTGGGAAAGTAATGAGACAGCAGGACCTGGGTCAGTTGAAAACGAGAGGTACAGCTGAGTATCATCAGCATATTGGTGACACCTCCCTCGCCCTACCCACCACTATCACCTCCATCTTATCAGGATTGAGCTTCAGTCTGCTCTGCCGCATCCAATCCGTCACGGCCTCCAAACATTGGGAAAGCAACGAGACAGCAGGGCCTGGGTCAGTCGAAAATGAGAGGTACATGTGTTCAGTCCCATCATTCCACAGGCAGGGCTGAGTGTCGTGGCTGGCCATCATGGCAGGGGGTGGGCGCTAGAGTAAGGCCAGCTGCCCACGTTTGTTTACTTCCCCACCCTACTCAGGGCATGCGGGTGGTAAGATGGCTCTCTGCCCATGGGCACGTTATGTCATAGTAAGGGGGGGGGAAAGGGACCGGAAGGAAGGGGAAGGCACGTGCGGGAGGGAGAACAACAAGGTACACTCTCCCAGGAAAGGGGCGGCAGTCTCGTATAGGTGGGTATCTCGGGGTTGGAAAACGGTCCCTCAGGTTGGTATGTGGGCTTTCCCTCTTAGTCAGAGGGCAACCTGAATCATCATAGGGACTACGAGAGCAACCAATTGCCCCAGGGGGGAAAGGGAAGACAATAGACAAAATCGTCACTCTCTCTGGGAGATACACGGTTCCCTGGTCACCGTGAATATCAGTGAGGGGATGAGGGGGAAAGGGAAACAGGGCCAGGGGAGGGGGAAAGGGGAAGGCACAGGAGGTAAGGACCACGGGGGAGCAGGAGGTGAGGGGTAGGAGCAGGCAACTTTACAAGGGAGGCTGGTGGAGGATAATAAGCTAACTAGGACCCCAAGATCAGGAAAAGGAAGGAGGGACAGGGAGTCAATGGGGTACACTCACAAGCAATCTACACAAGACACTAAGCACTCTCCTACAAACAAACACTCACCCACTCTCTCCACGGATTCGTACGACGATCACACGGGGGGGGATTACACGGGGAGTCCAGCCACGACCACAATCACTCTTTCTGAAATCCAAGGGACAGATCAAGATCTCCAAGCAAACCAGGGGCCAGTCTCTCGAACACGATTACCGGCAGAGGCTTCAGGCCACGTCGGTAACCTTTATAGACCCTTACTCGAGACCCAGCTGTAGCGTGCCGGGCGGGGCCCCCACCCGCCTCCAATCCCGGTGATTCAATTAGCATGCCCTGCGTCTGGGTGGGGCTTCTCCTCAGGACCTGGACGGGGCATAGCTCCGCCCCCTTATGGCCGGCCTGATCAGCCATCTGCCGGCTCAGGTATTTGCCCGCTTATTGCGGGCGTGCGCCGGCCCACCTGTTTATGGATCCACGGGTGGGGTGCCTCCTGACAGTACCCCCCCGTCCAAGCCCCCCCCCACCACAGTCAGTAGCCCTGGTTTGGAGGGGTAGCGGAGGTGAAAACTATGGAGGAGGCGAGGGGCATGAATATTTGCGGCCGGTTCCCAAGAACGTTCAGCAGGGCCATAGTTTTTCCAGTCTACTAGATAGTAGAGATGCGAACCAAAGATGCGTGAATCCAAGATTGCATGAACCTTGTATTCAGGCCCCTCAGGGCCCAATACGGGGGGAGCAGGGGAAACCCGTTGGAGGGGGCAGGAAGGGGTCTGGGCCTTTTTTAGAAGGGAAACGTGAAAAGATGGGTGGAGGCGTATATGGGCAGGCAACCTCACTGTGTACGTGACAGCATTTAATTTCCGGGTGATGGGAAAGGGACCCATATACGCATCATCAAGTTTGGCTGATGGGCGCAAGGAAGGGTAATGTCGTCTTTTTACCCACACTAGGTCCCCTACCTGAAAGGATGGTGCAGGGAGCCTCCTCTTATCAGCAGAAGCCTTGTATCAAGAACGGGCCTCCTGTAAATGTCGGAGAGCCAATCGTTGGGTCTCATGGATGCTGAGAACCAAAGCCCCTGCAGCAGGGACAGACGTATGGGACGCTTCTGGAAAACAAAGGGGGG
>QEPC01015287.1:45873-57218 GCA_003113815.1 Sphenodon punctatus
GGTAGTAGTTTACACTACCGAGGAACCGTTGTAAGGCTTTCACCATTGTGGGAGCAGGCCATTGATTGATGGCTTCCAACTTACTAGGGTCCATATGAATGCCCTCAGCAGAAACGATGAACCCCAAAAAGGGAACGGAAGAAGCATGAAACACACATTTCTCGATCTTGCAATATAAACGGTGTTTTAGAAGGCGTGTAAGGACAGTCCGGACATGGAGGATATGTTCCTCCTGAGAAGTAGAAAAAATTAGTATATCATCTAGATACGCTATAACATAAAGATCCAATAGGTCCCTTAAGATGTCGTTGATAAAATGTTGGAAGGTAGCCAGGGCATTTGCAAGTCCATAGGGCATTAAGCAATATTCAAAATGTCCAAATCTTGTGCGGAATGCCATTTTCCATTCATCCCCCTCTTTGATTCTGACCAGATTATAGGCACCCCTGAGGTCTAGTTTAGTGAAAATAGTAGCTCCTGGTAATTTACCAAGGAATTCAGGTATAAGGGGAAGCGGGTACCTGTTCTTTACAGTGATTTGATTTAATCCCCGATAATCGATACAAGATCGAAGGTCCCTCTTCTTCTTGGGGACAAAGAACAGGGGAGCCCCTGCGGGGGAAGTGGAGTGGCGAATAAAGCCTTTGGCTAGACTTTCATTAATATAGGTCCTGAGAGCTTCGGTTTCCCCTGGGGATAGATTGTAAATACGACCATATGGGGGTTCACTCTCGGGAATAAGATCAATGGGACAATCATAAGATCGATGTGGGGGTAGCTCAGCGGCTTCACATTTACTGAAGACCAAAGCTAGATCACGGTATGGAGGAGGAATTGGGAGGTCGACAGGAGGGGCTGAGGTTAGTGGAGCAGCGACCCGAGAAGGAGGGGAAGGGATAAGGTGGGACGCACACAACGGGGAGGCGAATTGGAGGGTCTTCGTAACCCATTCAATTGCAGGGTTATGGGATTGGAGCCAGGGTACACCAAGGACAAGGGGAAACAACGGGGAAGAAATAATGTCCAATTGGATTACTTCTGTATGGGAACCAATGGTACATTGTAAAGGGGTGGAGCAGGTGAGTAGCGGGTCTGAAGAGAGGGGAGACCCATCAATGGTTTGGACCATTTCTATGGAGGACCGGGTTTGTCGGGGAATCCCATGGGTAAAGGCAAAGGTAGCATCCAGTAAGTTCCCAGAGGCCCCAGAGTCTACCAATGCCCTAACAACCAAGGAATGAGGAGGCGACCATTGTAAACTAAGGGGAATACTAAATTGGTTCATGGCAGGGGACATTGATCCTACTTGAGAAAGGGGGCTACAGGATGTTACCAGGAGGTTCCCCCTGCCTCCCGGTCCCTGGCGTTTCCCGACCCCCTGGAACGGGTTGGCTTAACAGGGCAGTCACGTGAGAAATGGGTCCCTGCACCACAATAGAAGCAAAGGTGCTGCTGGCGACGCCGTTCCCGCTCCTCAGGGGTAAGGGGGCTTCGTAGGGCTCCTATTTGCATGGGTTTGGGACCCCCCAGACTCGACGGGCTCGAGGGGGGTACTGAAGGCCCCCGAGGCACCCAGGATCCCATTCCCCACCCTTGGTCCCGCCGTCTTTCACGTTTACGTTCCGTGAGGCGTTCATCTATTTGTAAAGAGGTTACAACCATTTCCTCCAACGTAGTGGGGGTGGTGGTAAAGCAGGCTAACTGGTCCTTAATTTCATCATTAAGGCCCTGCCGAAACATTGCCCGAAGGGCGGAATCACTCCAGCCTAGGTCGAAGGCCAGTTTCCTAAACTGAGTGATATAATCCAATAAAGGAAGCTTGCCCTGGCGGAGGTGTAGAATGCCTTGTTCTGCATCTCTAACCCTGTGAGGATAGTCAAACAGGAAGCAGAACTGCTTCAGAAATCCCCTGTAATCATGTAATAGGGCTTCATCTGCAGCCAGAAGAGGAGTAGCCCAATCCAAGGCTACACCCCCTAACAACCCCACAATATACGCTACTTTGGCTTGATCGGAGTCGTATGTAAGGGGTTGGGTCTGGAAAGTCAGCTTACACAAGGCCAAAAATCCCTGACAGGCTTTCCTGTCCCCATAAAATTTATCAGGGCGGGGGGCCTTAGGTTCTCGAAGGAATGGGACAGGTGAGGCAGGGACTTTAGGAGCTACTGCCCCCTTGGGACTCTCCTCCTCTTCCATCGGGGATACTGGTGTTCCCTCTATGGAATCCTGTAGAGCCCGATACCTAGCCCTAAGCTCCTTATTCTCTTCCTGCAAATCCTTCACCTCCATTGTCAAGGATTGTACAGCGTGCAGTAACTTTTGCACTTGCTTCTCAGAAGTCATTGTCCACAAAGGGATAGGGGGGTGCCGGTAATTCTGTCACAGTAAGGGGGGGGGAAAGGGACCAGAAGGAAGGGGAAGACACGTACGGGAGGGAGAACAACAAGGTACACTCTCCCAGGAAAGGGGCGGCAGTCTCGTATAGGCGTGTATCTCGGGGTTGGAAAATGGTCCCTCAGGTTGGTATGTGGGCTTTCCCTCTTAGTCAGAGGGCAACCCGAATCATCATAGGGACTACGAGAGCAACCAATTGCCCCAGGGGGGAAAGGGAAGACAATAGACAAAATCGTCACTCTCTCTGGGAGATACACGGGTCCCTGGACACCGTGAATATCAGTGAGGGGATGAGGGGGAAAGGGAAACAGGGCCAGGGGAGGGGGAAAGGGGAAGGCACAGGAGGTAAGGACCACGGGGGAGCAGGAGGTGAGGGGTAGGAGCAGGCAACTTTACAAGGGAGGCTGGTGGAGGATAATAAGCTAACTAGGACCCCAAGATCAGGAAAAGGAAGGAGGGACAGGGAGTCAATGGGGTACACTCACAAGCAATCTACACGAGACCCTAAGCACTCTCCTACAAACAAACACTCACCCACTCTCTCCACGGATTCGTACGACGATCACACGGGGGGCGGGGGGGGGGATTACACGGGGAGTCCAGCCACGACCACAATCACTCTTACTGAAATCCAAGGGACAGATCAAGATCTCCAAGCAAACCAGGGGCCAGTCTCTCGAACACGATTACCGGCAGAGGCTTCAGGCCACGCCGGTAACCTTTATAGGCCCTTACTCGAGACCCAGCTGTAGCGTGCCGGGTGGCGCCCCCGCCCGCCTCCAATCCCGGTGATTCAATTAGCGTGCCCTGCGTCTGGGCGGGGCTTCTCCTCAGGAAGTGGACGGGGCGTAGCTCCGCCCCCTTATGGCCGGCCCGATCAGCCATCTGCCGGCTCAGGTATTTGCCCGCTTATTGCGGGCGCGCGCCGGCCCACCTGTTTATGGCTCCACAGGCGGGGGCCTCCTGACACGTTAGTTCCGTGTCCCTCCCCGACCTGGCCACGTCAGCTGCAGTTTCCTGCCCCAGGCCGGGCCAGGAAGCCTCCACACTGCCTGCACATCTGTTTTTACCCACAGTTGGGAGACTCGTATAGTTAAGTCTGCCAGACAAAATGGGCAAAAGGCTCAATCAATTCTGAATCATACTGGGCATTGAGAAAACTATATTTTAATCCTTGAGAGTAGATTGAATTTTCTCTTGTATGTTGTGTCTCTCTCTGTCACAGTCATTTTTATTGTGTATTTGAACTCTCAGGATTGGGCATGTTTTCAGTTCAAATTTGGTTTAAAATGAATAAATAAATAAATAAATAAATAAAATAAATGTAACCAGTTTACCCAAACCCATTTTCAGGAACAAAAATCTTATACTAGAAAGTCACACTGTTAAAAAAAGGAGGGGAAACATAATTTAGATGGGGGAAAATCGGTCAATATGCACAATAGTGGAGATTACTATGAGAGCATGTGACAACACCCCGCTCCCGTTTCCTGCCAGGGGCAGTTGAACTGGCCTCAGACTAGGAGTGTGCAATTTGTTTTAGTTAAATTAGTAGCTAAAACCATTTTTTTCTACATTTGTTTTAGTTACTAATTTAACTAAACAAATTTCAAATGAAATTCATTTGAAAAAAAATCATTTTCATTTTGGCCCCATTACACTCTATACAGCCTGCTATGAGGCTGCAAAAGCACTCCAGGGAAGGTAGAGGTGACGGGCCGGAGAGAGCAGTCAGGAGGCATGATTGGCATCCTCGCTGGCCAATTGGCATTGGGAACACATCAGGCTGCACTGACTACCAATAGCTTTCTGGGCACATTTCAGGGTGCTGGTTTTGAGGTATAAAGGCCTAAGCCACTTAGGCCCCAGATATCTGAAAGACCCACCCCCTCCTTCATGGCCTCTGAGATCAGTCAGGAGTGCCCTCTTACAGGTACCATCTGCCCATGAAGATTTTACAGCCAGGGCACACAGAGCAGCATTCTTGGTGGCTGCCCTGTGATTACGGAATTCCCTTCCCTTGGAGGTTCATTTAAGCCCAGCCTGCTCATCTTCTGGAAACATTTTAAGACCTTTTTTTTGGCCAGGGATTTGGCATGCAGGGATAAGGTTGAGTGGGGGGGATTAGTGGAAGGATTGGGGGCAAGGGGACTTTTAGATGTTTTTATTGATTGTAAGCCTCCCTGAGACTTGATGTGAATGGGTGGCATATAAATTAAAATAAACAAATAAAATAACTTTAAACAGCTTTAATCAAAATCTTGCCATGTTCATTTTAGCTCTTGGCTCTTTCTCCTCATGTTCTGCCCATTGGTAAATATTGGTTTTGGCTGCAACAAAATTGACTTAAAGTGCTTAACAGACTTGGTCCAATCCTCCCCCCGCCCCCCGAACAATTGTAAAAGTCTAATATTTACTTGGAGCCATTCCAAGTAGAAATACATTTAATATTTTTCATATTTTAAAGGTTCAATTTTTTTGTTTTCGCACAAAAATTGAAATGAACCAGTCAGACAATTTTTTTAATACTTGAAAACTTTCTCTGCAGAATCAGAATTTTCTGTGAAAATTTTCATGTCTACAAAATCCTATTTTCTGATTAAGAAACTTTTATCAGAACATGTCAGCAACTAACCAGTGTTCCAATGATATATTTCTAGATAAAGCATAAATCAGTCCATGTGATTATATCTTAAATTACAGATGGAGCAGCTTTAACAGCTATGGCTAAGCTCTCACTTTTTATTATAAGATATATCTTTGTGACTTAGAACTTTGGCCATTTTTAAACGGAACACACCCATGTCCCCACCCACGCGTGCCTGTCTGAAGCACTCCCATAGCCCACACGCCGCCCATTCATGCCCACACATGGAGCATTGTGGGAAAAGCTGGGATGCTTTGTGCGGGTGCAGGAGTGTGAGGTGTGTGGGGAGGGGAACAAACCTGTCCTGGAACGTTTACCCACCAGAGGTGCATGTGTGTGCTTCATGTGGCACACATGGACCCGTCCCGCAGCTGTGCCTGTTTAAAAGCGGTCTTTGTTTTGGGTTTGGATTTTAAGGGGGAAATTTCAGAAAAACAGTTGATTTCTGACAATGAGTTGGGGGGAAAGGGTTTGCCCTTGAGAGGCAGGTGGTTTTTAAAATTATTATTTCATTGATAAGGTCTAGATTAGAATTGGCATAGTAGCCACTTGCTACCCTTTGAGCTGTTGTGAGGTGGGGAGAAGGGTTGTTTCAAAGCTGCGGTGGGGGTGTGGACTGGGTCCTCTCCCCCCTGTAGCTTCTGTTGCTGACCTTGAGCTCCCAGGAGAAGGCTGTAGGTCCATTTCCCCTTGCTGCTACCCTGGAGATAGCAGCAGAAATGGTTGTGGCTGCTGCTGCCAGCATTATGGTGGAGGTGAACAGACCCAATGCTGCCTTCTGGGAGTTTGGAAGAAGGGTCTGCTCCCCGCCGCCACTACCCCAGTGGCAGCAGCAGAATCGGTAGAGCAGAATAAGCCTTTGTGCTCAGAAGGCTCCAGGCCTGCTCTGTGCTGCCGCTTTTGAGCGGCAGCAGGGAGAATGGACTTGGGGACTCTGGAGAAGGCTTGGGGTCTGTTCCCTGTGGCCACTTCCCTGATGGGAGTAGAATTAGTGGTGGTGTAGAAAAGCCACTTTTGTTGCCATTTCCTGGATAGTGACACTCCAACAGAAGCAAAAAAAGTGGAAGCACAGAATGGACTTGGGAACCTCTCTTGAGCTGGCTCCCCAGGCAGTCAGCCAGCTCAGAAGAAATTCCCCCGTCCATTCTTCAGCACCACTACCCTGACAGCAGCAATGGGAGAAGTCATGTGTATTGTGCCTCCACTTCTGTTGCTGTCAGTCACCAGGGTAGTAGCAGCAGCAGCAGCAGCAGGAGGAGGAGCTACGGTAGGTAGAGGACCTGGAGCATTTGCTGCTGCAGTTTCCAACCCAGTACTCTCCCGCCTTGGATGTAGTGGTTGTACAGTCCTTAATAGACCTCACAACAACTTAAGTGCTTTGCCCCCATGGCAGGAACTTCATGGACTGGGCCTTATGCCTGGGTGACTGAATATTGACTACGTAGCTGCTGCTCATCACAAAGCTCTAGCCAGCCAATAAACGTGACAGTACTCACTCACTTGCAAGTGGATACTGTCATGTTTTACACACAGAGGGGAGAAAGGAGAGGGGGCAGAGTCAGGAGAGCGGGGATGGAGGGAGCTAGGGAGCCCCGCAGGGAATGCAGGAGTTATGGAGAGAGGGGAAAAAGAAGTCTTTGGTCATGGGGGCATCAGAGACAGAGTGGTATAGATAGGCAAGGACAAGTGCTCTGGGATGTGAAACTAGAAGAGGAGAGAAGCAGCAGAGGTAGAAGGGATGATAATTACACTAGAGCACACTCCTGCCCTGAACCTGACAATGGAAATTCCAGAGTCCTAATATCTCCCTGCTGTAAGCTAGTTATGAAAACCTTGGAAAAGTAGGTCTCTAGTAGCTAGTACAAACGGGAGGAAAACAACCCTTTACTGCTACCAGTTGAGTAATTTATTCAAGTGGTTGAATAAATCTAGGGTTCCAGCTCTCCTGATGACCTTGGTGAGGGAGGAGGCTGGTCAAGATACTTGCACGTGGTGGAATTGGGTTTTTGTGGTTTGCTTTTAAACATTTAGAAAGTAGCGAACAACAAATCTTTGTGAAAAGAATGTTGACATTGCCCAGCCAAGCACAAAGGTTAGGAAATGCCAGATTCACAGTTGTCTATGCAGCCTTCACTCGGTCCCCTAGGAGAAGTTTTTAAAGGCATGATCATGGCCTATCTTTTCAACAGATCTGTATGCTTGACTTGGCAACCTAACCTTGTTTAATGTAGTTTTTGTATGCAACATACAATGATATTGTGCTCTGTCATCATTGCTCTCTTCAGACTCATTGATAGCACTTCAGACAAGGAATTTGTTGTAAAAAAAAATGTCTTTTGAAAGACATGGTCAAGTTGTGCTTCCACACCAGTTATTCCTAAAACCCTGGCTGTTGTACCACTTACTTATGCAAAATCCTTTGCTTACCTTGATCAGAAAACTGTTTTCTATAGGACAAGTCTTAAAGTACTAAAATTTCAGTCAGTGTTTCAACAAAGTGATTTGGTGAGTTCATCTTTTGTGAGCACACTCGGTGCTAGGTCAATTCTGTATATTTGAAGTGCATGTTCCCCTCAGGCATTTCAAAGAAAGCAGAACACTGTGCATCGGTAGCTGTATGTGATGTTTTAATAAACTGTAAGTAGCAGAAAAATAGTTTCAGATGTGTTTTTTTCCTCAACAAAACAAAACAAAAAACAAAAGAAAATTGTTCCAGGAAAATCAAAATGTCAGAACAAAGGATGCTCAGACAGATTGGTAGCACTGATTAAACCAAAATGATTGAATATAAAAATGCTGATGGAAATGAGGAATTTTACAGCACAAATATGTATATCTGATTAAAAATTGCTGGCAGAAATTGTCATTTTAAGATTAAAAAGAGGGCATGGGGTAATAAACAAAATAAGCTTATTATTTCAGTCAATAAATTAAGGACAACATTCAAATCCTTTACAATATACCAGTCAAATTGCTCATCTAGGGGTCCCCACAGAGAGAGGGGTTGGCTAAGAGTTCATGTTCTCCTGCCATGGGGTTGTAATATAAATGTTATTAATGGTTGTCTTCTGTCGGAGTCCATCCCCAAGCAGGGTATGAAGCAGTCCCATGCTTTATGGAGTATTTGGGCGGATTTCTTGTATTTAGCTGCTGGATGGGTCTTCTCAATAAAGCAGAGGCTGCTTGAATGAGTGCCATGCCTTGTGAGCAGGGCATTTTCAAGGTGTGGTTGAACTGATTTATTACTTAATAGATCCCATGCTATTCTTATTTCACATTCAGCTGACTGAGCTTGGTCATGTGTTAGTCTCAGCTGTGGATTGTTCTTTGATTAAATAAACCAAAAGCAATGAGAGAAAATCCATTATTTTTTCCCTGTTCTTCCACAGCAATCAATTGAATGCAAGAAAATCAGATATTATTATTACCATACACGGAGATCTCTTTTCAACCTTTTGACAAATGAGTCCTGCTTTCAAGAGAAAAGGCATGTATCTTGCTGTTTTGTATATTGCTGTCTTAGACCCAGTGGCTGAGAGAGCTAGGGCAATGCGATGCAAACTGTAATTCATTAGCAAGTCTTGAACAAACCAGTGGGGCCACAAGCTCTGAATCACTAACAAGGTACTGACGTCTTTTGGCTTCTTGCAAAAAAATGGAAGACCCACTGGAGGGAGCAGAAATATCCAGAACTTGTTTCTTTGTGGTTTATGATGAACAATTATCGCATGGGCCCATCTTTCCAGAAACTGACACCAGAATGTGTATCTCACAGTTCTCTTGAAAGGTTGTTTAGTGTCTTCTGTAATTTTCTGCACCGCAAAGAGCTGTCTTTTTACCCAGGTCTCATAAGTGATTGCTTTTGGACAGGTAGGCGATCAGAGCCACAGCCACACCTACATATATGCCAGTTCCAATGGTGATCGACAGCACAGCCAAGAAGAGCGCTCGTCGTGACCTTGAACTTGCTTGGTGGAAGTCTTCCTTAGCGACTGCTTTGTTTGTCTGCAAGGTAAACAAATTATGTTTATTTTATCTGGAAATGATGTGACCTATTTTAGTAGAAACACTACTTTTTTTCAGACTTTGCCCTCACTGAGAAATCATCACAACCCCAAGCTGTAGAGATCCAGCCTTGTTGGGACCCCATTTAGCAATGTGGTGTAGGGTTGAAATGGATCAACTGTTGGTTCTCTGCAGTTTCAGAACTGTGCGTGGATTTGTCTCCATGCACCACTCGGATCTCAACTGGAACAGAAGTCAGGGAAGCCCCACCCCCTGCTGTCAGTGGGAACCCCAAATGAAGGCTGTGGGGGCTTCTTCCTCCTCCATCCAGAGCAAGGGAGGAGGGATGAGGGAGGTGGGCTGAGTATGGGGTGGGGACAATCTCATCAGCCAACAGAATGCTCCAGGTGGGCCTACTGGCCCTGACTCCCCCTCCAGCATAGCCCCTGCCCATCTGGAAAGCTGTATTCTGCCTCCCCAGCCATTTCTGTGGTGGCCCCTGTCCCCTCCTGACCCATGTAAGTGATCACCATTATCCCGAGTCCAGCTCCCCATGACATAAGAACATTAAAAGTGCCATATTGGGTCAGATCCATGTTCCATCAAGCACAGCATCCTGTCTCCAACAGTGGCCACCTACAGTAGCTCAAGAGAAGTACACGTACAGGTCATGGAGGTGCGATCCATCTTCTGCTAACTTCTTCCAGCTACCAGTACCCAGGGGTTTAAGCCCCAACCAGTAGGCATTTATGGCTCTATCATCTAAGAATGTATCTATTTTCTGTTTGAAATTAGTTATGTTGCTGGCTTTCTCAGCCTCCTCTGGCAATGAGTTCCACAACTGTATTGTCCGCCGAGTGAAAAAGTACATCCCTTTGTTTGTTATAAATCTGCTGCCATTTAACTTCAGCGTGTCCCCTTGTTCTCTTATGAGAAAGGGCAAACAGCAGTACCCTATTTACTTTTTTGACATGATTTTATAAACTTTTATCATGATTCTATCATGAACATCTAACATCAATCATAATTTTATAAACTTCTGTCATAACTCCCCATAATCACTTCTTCTCCTAGCTAATTAGCCGTAACATGTTAAGTCTCTCCTTGTATGGAAGTCCCTTCTTAAAAACTGGGGTTACATTTGCTAACCTTCAATTCTCTGGCACAGAGGAGGATTTTAGCAATAAATGACATACTACTGATAGTAGTTCAGCAATTTAAAAGTTGAGTTCTTTCAGTACCCTTGGATGAATAACATCAGGCCCAGGCAACTTATTTTTACAATTTATATGCCACCCCCTCCTGCCTCAGGGATCTCGGGGGCGGCTCACAATATATTAAAACATTCCAGACATTAAAACATTCAAATAAACCATAATAATATCAATTAAAACAATATAAAACTCCACCCCAGCCCCACACTAACCCAACCCACTCACCCCTTCTCCCTTGGGAAAAGCCTGGCGGAACAGCCAGGTCTTACATTGTCTGCAGAAAGAGGGGAGGTCGGCAGCCAAGCGGACCTCCAATGGAAGGCAGTTCCACAGCCGTGGTGCAGCCACAGACTACACCCTCCTCATAGTAGACGCCGGGGCGCCCCCAGCCGACCGCAGGGGCCACTCCAGGACCCAGAGGGTGAGGCAGTCCTGCAGATAGGAGGGGCCCAAGCCATTTAGGGCTTTAAAGGTCAGCACCAACACCTTGAGTTGGGCCCAGAAACCTACCGGCAGCCAGTGCATGGCCAGAACCAAGTCTGAGACATACGACCTAAGGCGATGCACCAGATGTAACTGGCGAAATGCTACTTTCATCACAGCTGTCACCTGAGCATCCAGGCAGAGCTGTGGGTCCAGGAGCACCCAGGGCCGGCCCCAGGCATGTGCCACATGTGCGGCCGCACATGGCCCACCGCCAGCTGGGGCCCCGCACTTGCCTGGCTTCGCAGCAGGCTGCAGCCAGCTTCTCCCCCAGAAAGTGATTCTTCCTCCCCTCCCTGGCTCCAGACCCCATCCCTCACCTGCCTCTGCCTTCTAGTAGTGCGGGCTGGGAGATAAGGCTGTTTACAAACAGCTCCTCCCCACTGCTGATCAGAAGGTTGCTACTTTGTAAAGAAGGTTCTTCGAGATGGCTTCCAACATTCTCACAACTGGGTTGTGCGTGCTCACCCTGTTCAAATAATAGACCACATGATGGTCTTGAGCTCCTCTGGTATAAAAAGAACCCTCCCCCTCTGAATGACAGTTCCTTTCAACCCTTTCTAGAAATATAAGAAAAGAATTCCATGCGGGGCTGGAAGGGT
>QEPC01015287.1:84493-100719 GCA_003113815.1 Sphenodon punctatus
GCGGGACATGTCTCTCTGGGAAAGCACTAGCCAATGAAATTGGGCATGCGGGTGTCGTCAACAGGGTCCGAGGGTTGATCATGCTGCCGGGTCTCGCGATACCTTGTATTCCGAGTGGCGGAAACATGATACAATTATCAGATAACCACAAAGATTCCGCGATCGACAGAAAGGGGAGTTGGTGCCGATTCTTATTGGAATCCGCAAAAGTTCCGCTTCCGTTCACCAGTTCAAATGCCGTGGCACCATTAGCGGAAAACCGCAGCTGCAGGAGAGCTGTCTCTGCCGAACCGTGCCGCGATGTGCGGAATAGGGGTTTCCGTCGGTAACAGCTGCCACAGCGGCATGCCGCTACAGCCCTAGCGGTGGCTCCTCTGTGAAGAAGCCCCTGGAACTGGACTGCAGAGGCACTGGCTGTTTTTACATGGACTGCCCCCCCTGCTGCTCGGTGTTTGGACAGGTGTGCAGCCCCCCGCTGCACACGGGGAGGAGTCAGTAGGCTGGTAGGTGGGGGGATGGGTGTGCAGCAGGTGTGTGCCCATGTAAACGCCACGGACGGCAGGTGCATGCACGCTCCCACCGCACACCCACCAACACCCACGGAGATTAAGAATGTTAGAGGGGCTGTTAAATAATTTGTTCATCTCCCTAGCCATCAGGGGTATTTAAGACGTGTTATTAAGACGTGTTATTAAATTTAATAATGCAAAGTTTGTTGCCGTGACCATACGTAACAAGGATTATCTTGTTCGATGGGAGGTTACCCTGATGAGGGTTTTTTCTACCCTTCCTACAGTCCCTTTATACCACTCCCTCCATTGGACCCTGATGAAAGTTTTAGACCTGCTGAGGGGAAAGAAATGGGTAGCTTTCCTATGGTAGAAGGGTCCCTAAGATATTATACTTTCCACTATCCAGTGGATAGAATGCATGTTCCCCTGAATAGTGATCAGTGGCTAGTGTGTAGGGAGTTGGATAAGTCTGAGCAGGGTGGGCTGATGCCTTGACTAACCTATTTACTCAGGTCATAACATCGGTAAAATCCCTGAGAGTTGGCATGAGAGTGCCCATTTTTTTTAAAAGGTGCCAGAGACGACCCTGCTAATTATCAGGCTATCAGTTTATTGTGCATTGCTGCTAAACTCTACTCAGGGCTCCTTTTGGCACATCTAAAGAAATGGGTTTTGGCTAAAGGAATTCTAGCAGAGGAACAGGCTGGTTTCTGTGACGGTCGGTCCACTATGGACACTGTTTTGTCCTCACCCATGTAACTGAGAAGGTAAGATGGAAGAAACAAAAGCTATTTGTAGCTTTTATACATTTTTCTGCTGCCTTTGAAAGGATTAACAGGGAGAGACTTTGGGTTTGGCCGCTGATGTTGCAGATAGATATTAGACATTTATCTTTGATTAAATCTCTTTATTCTGATACCTGCCTGCGAGTTTGAATTGACTGCAGAGGTACCCTCTTAGATTTAATTCAAACTACATCAGGAGTTAGGCAGGGTTGCTTATTAACACCAACTTTGTTTAACATCTATGTCAACACTTTGACTGAGCAGTTACAAGTTAAATTGGAATATATGGGCCACAAAGTGGGTCCGTGGAAGATCACAATCCTAATGACGCGGATGACAGTATACTGCTCTCTACCTTGCTGGGGCTTCAGTGCCTCTTAGTGGACTTTGGAGGTATGTGCGCTGCAGAGGAGCTTGTTATCAGTCATGAGAAGTCACAAGTGATGGTTTTGCCCACTTTTTTAAGGAGTATGCCTGGTGGATTAATAACTATTGTTTTCAGCAAGTAAGGTCCTATAAATATTTATTTTATTTAAAAATTTAATATCCCACCCCTCCTGCCACAGGCAGCTCGGGGTGGCTTACAACATTCATCAACAATAAAATATGAAAACATATCATTCCCCTCCACCCCATCACCCCCGCCAAACGCCTGACAGAACAGCCAAGTCTTACAACTTTTACAAAAGGAGGGGAGATCCGGGGCTAGCCGAGCCCCCACCGGAAGGGAGCTCCACAGCCGTGGTGAGGCCACTGAGAATACCCTCCCTTGTGTGGCCCCCCCAGAAGACTCGGGGCACCACAAGCAGGGAACCCCTGGATGACCACAGGGGTCGATCTAGTACCTGGGTGTTGGTGGTGAGGTGGTCTTGCAGACTATCGTCAGCCAGTGCAGAAAATGGAGCACTGGTGTAATGTGCTCCCGGTGGCTCAGTCCTACCAAAAGACAGGCCGCTGCATTCTGCACCAGCTGCAGCTTTCGAGCCATCACCATGGGTAGCCCTACATAAAACGTGTTACCATAGTCCAGTCTAGAGGTGATGAAAGCATGGATGACAGTGGCCAGGTCAGAGTCTGAAACATATGGCCGAAGCCTATGTACCAGATGTAATTGGCAAAAGGCACTCCTCACCATAGCCTCCACCTGAGCATCCAGGTGGAGCTGCTCATCGAGGAGTACCCCAAGACTCCGCACCTGGGGAACCAATGGAGGACAGACCCCATCAATCAAGGGGGTCGTCAACTCTATCGCCTTACCCACCAACATCACCTCCATCTTGTCGGGATTCAGCTTCAGTCGATTAGCCCTCATCCAATTCCCCACCACCTTCAAACACCGAGTAAGCACTGAGATTGCGAGGTCTGGGTCTGTTGAAAAAGAGAGGTACAGCTGGGTGTCATCAGCATATGGATGGCATCGTACGCCAAACCTCCTGATCAACTCGCTGAGAGGCTGCATGTATACGTTGAACAGGAGGGGAGACAACGCCGAACCCTGCAGGACACACACGCGAGGTCTAGGTATGATGAAAAGCACTCCCTGAGCACCATTCGCTGGGTTCTTCCAGTCAGGAATGAGTAGAACCATTCAAGAACAGTTGTGCCCACCCCTGCACAGTCCCGCAGGCATGCCACCAACATCTTGTGATCAACAGTATCAAAAGCAGCCAACAGCTCTAATAAAACCAACAGGGTCAAATGACCCTGGCCCATCCACCAAGGCCACAAGTGCAGTCTCCATGCCATAACCTGGACGAAATTTCAACTGAAAGGGATCAAGAAAACTGATGCGGTCAAGATGCCCCTGTAACTGCTGAGCCACTACCCGCTCAATAACCCTCCCTACAAAGGGAAGGTTAGAGACAGGCCGATAGCTGGCAAGGGAGTCAACGTCAAGCGATGGTTTCTTGAGCAGAGACTGCACCACCACCTCCTTGAGACAGCCTGGCACTCTGCCCTCTCAAAGGACAATGGCCCCATTGTTTCCTTGCAAGATTTAATTAGCCAAGTCGGGCACAGATCTAATTCACAAGAAGTGGCTCTAACAGCCCCAAGGGTTCCGACTGTATCAGCGGGTGTCACCGACTGAAATTGATCCCATAAAACCAGACAAGGCGTGACTTCCATAACCTCTGGCTCCCCTAGTGTAATAAGTGCAGCGTAGAAATCGTGGTGAATACAAGCAATTTTATCCACAAAATAATCCACAAACCTATCGCAGTGTGCTGTAGATGACTCCACTCCAAGGTGGAGGGAGGCTGAACTGACCAGCCCCCGCACCACCTGGAAAAGTTCTGCTGGGCCGGATTTTGCAGATGTTATGAGGGCAGCAAAAAACTCTTTTTTTGCTGCCCTCATAGCAATGGCATATGCCCGTAAACTGGCTCTATGCTGTAATCTGTCAGCTTCAGCATGATACCGATGCCACCGTCGCTCCAACCATTGCCCTTCTCACTTCAGTACTCGCAGCTCCTCTGAAAACCACGGGGGCCTGTGGTGCTGTCGCCTGGGCAGCGGACGTCTAGGTGCCGTCCAATCAATGGCCTCAGTCAACAAAGTATTCCGTAGTGCGACGAGGTCATCGATGAGGCAGTCGTCGAGTTCAGAGGGTACCTCCCCGAGAGCCAACCAGAACCGCTCCAGTTCTATTAGCCTCCAAGGGCGAACCATTCGAATTGGCTCCACACCTTTCCGGGGGCAGACATGTGTTAAGAGAGAGGTCTGTAGGAGGTAATGTTCCGACCATGACAAGGGCACTACTGATATCTCCCCCAATAACAGAACACTCACCTCAAGGCCGGTGCAAAACATAAGATCAAGAGTGTGTTCTCCCTGATGTGTCGAGCCACTAACCATTTGGGACAGGCCCATGGTTGCCATGAACTCATGCTCCGCTCCCCCGAGGTCGGCATCGGTGTGGATGTTGAAGTCCCCCCAGACTAATGCCTTCAGGGAACGCAACACCACCCCTGCCATCACCTCTGCAAGAGCATGTAGAGAGGCTGCTGTACGGGTAGGTGCACAGTATACGAGCAGCACTCCCAAACTGTTCCCTGCCAAATCGAACACCAGATGGAGAGCCTCAATGCCCACTATGGTTTGCACCTGATACCCCCTAACCGACCACCTCTCTTTAAAAAGCATAGCTACACACACTCCCCCCCCCCCATCCAACCATGGCTGATGCTGCACGGAATACCTGGCCGGAACGAGGCCAGCTAGAATCGGCCCCGACTCACGGTCCAGCTAAGTTTCCATAATACCCATGAGATCGGAGGCACAGTCGAGAACCAATTCCTGGACAGTTATTGCTTTATTAGCCACCGATCCCACATTCAACAGCAGCAGCATAGGGTCAGGAGTCCTCTGATCTTGACTCACCTGTCCAGCTGCTAAGGGGTTAGTGAGCGGGAGCTGCAACAAGCACCTATCCTACTTCACTGATTTTATACCACCCCATTTCGACCCATATCTCCCCCGCCCTGTCACGACCCCAATGGATGCACCCACCCCTGGCACGGCCCCCCTCTGGCTGTTCCACCCTGGCAGCAGGGGAGAACCTCCCCACCCCCCTCTGCCACAGAGGGGCATCCCCCCTTTTCTGAAGGACTGCACTCCTCCCTCACACCAAGGGGGTCGGTCCTTTTTTCCCCCAGTCCACTTGTCCCTGGGCAATATCTGGGCATTGTTTTCTCTTCATTCGGCTCCTGGGGACCTCATGTTCTTTATGCCAGACATATGGCTCCAGTACCAGTGCAGGGACAGCTCAAACTCCTTAATGGGTGGGGTGGGGTGTGTGGCCAGAGTAAGCTGGTGCAGAAAGTCTTTGAAATGAAGGTTATTCCTCAGTTATGTTTTGGTGCTCAGATCTTGGGGGGGATTACTCAGACCTCTCTGGAATCTCTCCAAAATAACTGGATGAGGAGGGCCCGCTGAACTCCACCTGCAACACTGGTAGCAGCTATGAGGCTAGAACTAGCATTCAGGTTGGTGTCCGCCAGATGTACCTGGCTGTTACTTTCATACTGGCTGGCTGTTCTGGATACACCTCAAACCTCCCTACTACAGCATTACTTGAATGAGAAGGTGTGTCTGGTTGTGCCTAATAGGAGCTTTTGGAAGGGCCGGGTTATTAATAATTTACATAGCCTTGGCCTCTCCTGGGAATTCCTGGCTCCCCTTCCCCTAAAGAAGGTAAGGCGTATTATCAGGCAATGGACAGAGGACATGGTTGTGCAGGGGTCCCATTCACTGGCAGCCATCTCAAAGGTTTCACCCTGGTACAAGTACTGGGTGCTAGGCCTTAGTGGTGCTCAATACTTTTAATCCATATTTTCTTTGTCCCATAGGAAAGCCTTTACCTTCTTGCGCTTCCAGTCTATGGACACTATGGTGACCCAGGAGCGGTATATGGGGATGAACTATTCTGATAGACACTGCATCTGTGGGGCAGCGGTAGTAGAGGATCTGATCCATTATCTATAATTCTGCCCTATCTATGAACACATCTGTGCCCATTTGTTTCAGACTCTCAGTGTTAAAGAGGGGATGTTGTCTTCACCTTTGAGGGTACTTTGTTTTTTTTGTTGAACGACTCAAGAGAGTCAGTTACCAGAGTTGTGGCTGCTTTTGCAGTTTCTGCATCCTGCAGTGAATGTAGGCTTTGAGCATTGAGAGGATCTCCTGAATGCTTTAAGCAAATAAGATCTGAGAATTTTGATGCCAGAGCTGTTTGGGGGGCCAGGAAATTTATTCAGATGTTGGAACAAGACAGGAAGTTCTTCTACTTTTTGTTTTTATTCACAAAATAATACCTCATGTGGATGTGCTCTACAAAGAACTCCAGAAGAGAGACATTGACTTGTTGTTGACAAAGGCTGCTGAAGTTAATAGAAAAGCTCCCTATAGATTTGAATGGGTTTTGGATAAGACCCTTAGATTCCAATAGTTCTCTGTTGCTCCTGGAACTTTAAGGATTGTGCTGACTGTGTTTGTTATGAGAGTCTGACACCCCACTCTCCTTTCTGAATACCTTGCTCCTGCAGGAGGAAACCTAGGGTTACCATGGCCTGTTATTTCCTCAGTCGCAATAGCACATATTAAATAAGAGACTGAGGCCTGGGTGTGTTTGAGGGAAGAGAGGTCATGAGAAATTGGTGCTTGGGTACTGCTGGGTATAGGCTTCAGAAGGGGACTCTCTGGCCTTGTATAAGACTAGTAAGGAATCTCCTCTTATCCCCTTCCTTTCCAGGGAATGTGGCATGTGTCCTCCACTCCCATATTTGGACCGATATTACTCTATTGGTTGAGCAAGATCATGTGAGTAGTCAGGGGCCTGTAGTGATTAAACTAGGCACATGCCTAGTAATACCTGGCACTTATATAGCTCTCTTTAGTCATAAGTATCAAAGTGCTTTAGGAAAGGAAATCATTATAATTCCCTTATTTTGGTTAGAGAAGATGGCAAAACTGCAAAGGTCTAGGGACCTCAGAGATGTGATGAACCCAGGTTTGCTGCATCCCAGTTCAGTAATTGAGCTACTGCACCAATCTGTCTCCCTGACTTACTGAACAGACTCTAAGAAGTGCTGAAGAGCTCTGTATGACTTCCATCAGTTTCCTTTCTTTTCTCTTTCATGGCAAGACTGTGCTTGGCATCTCAATGATAGATGAGCCAATTTAATATCGTCTTCGGGCTGAAACTTTTCCAGTGGCAGGCCAACAGGCTGATAAATAAAAGATATGACAAGCACAGCATAGCAGCAGAATTTAAGTTGGGAATAGTTCATCATTCATAGCACTGAGCAGCGTCCCCATCCCATAGCTGACAATTAAAATAGAGCTGGCTTGTCTGTGAAGGATTCAGCTCCACTCATCTTTAATTGTCCTTAAATCAAGCTTCCCATTAAAAGATTCTGTGTTTTCACAGAAAAAAACAAGGAAAGGAAGAGATTTTCTTCTTTTTCTCCCCCTTTTTAATGTAACCATATACACACCAGTGCTTGGCCTTCAATAGTTTACTCCAGGAGCTTCCGTGGCATTTCCACCACAGATTCTACAAAATATATTAATCGGGGCTCAGGGAAGATGGATATTGCACCTCTTTAGCAGTAAATAAAATATCAGTTGTTCTGTACAGAACACAATACACGGCACCCACATTGCTTGCAACAGCATCTTCTGTTATCCTGTCTTTTAAGCCAAGAGACACATCGATCACAAACTGAGGTACACCATCCTACCTGGGCACACAGCCCAAACAGTTGGCTATACAAATGAGTTCTTTGCCTTCTACTCTAGGAAGTCATCCTCTTTAGTGGTGCGCACCCCATGGCTATTGCACTGGAGGAGTCTCACAGATCTGAGTGCAAGCAAAAAGCTGGGCTCTGTGTTGTACAGTGTACATACCCCCACAGAACTCAGAATTGCTACTCCCAAAACACTACAGTCTCCTTCTCTGGACTGGGATGTTTTACTGTGCCTTGATAGCACTCCCTGCTCTTTATCACGCATGTGTAAAATGGCCATCGGGGCTGTTTTGTTCATGGACAAATGGCTACTGGCCTTAACCAAAATGGCAGTGATGTCATTTTGACCACTGCCTTTTCGGTTAAGGGTGGTGACTATTTTGTGCATGTGTAAGATGGCCCCTGTGGCCATTTTGCACATACGCAATAGGCAGGGAGGACGCCACGGCAAGGGAGCCCATTGCTTGGTGGAGCTCCCCCAGCAGTGTTGGTGCCTCAATTAAGTCCTCTGAGGCCGGTAAGTACCACCTCGCCCACCTCCAGGGCTCTGGGGGTGGGCGAGGTCGGATCCACTGCCCCAGGAGTAGGGATGGATGGGACTTGGTACAGTTCCTTCTGGTTTGGTTTCCCATGGATTTTAATAGGAAAAATTCCCATCGACTCTAAATGGGACAAATACGAAACAAAAAATCCAAATCCATAAAAAGATCTGGATTTTCAAAAGAACGGAACCGAAAACCCCCCAGCGTAACAGAAATTCCATCTGAAGACCCACCCCTTAGCTCAAAGTCTAGAGAGTGAGAGTGTGTTGCCATGCTGGTCTCAAAAACTAATAGGTGAGAGACAAAATTGTCCAGATGATGATATCTTATATTGGATCAGCTTCTGTTGGTGAGGGTACGCAAGCTTTCAGGCACGTTGTTACCTTGTTAGTTCTGGTTTGTTACCAGCCCGAGGTAGGACCATGTGTGATCTGAAAGCTTGCATATCCTCATGAACAGAAGTTGGTACAATTAAAAATAAATTAAAAAATCAGCTGAACTACTTTCGGTATTTTCAGACGTGACGGGGCCGATTGGCCCCGGCACGGAAACAACCCTTTGATTCCCCGCCGGGGCCACCGCGTCACGGGCTAACAGATGTGGTGGCCGATCCCGGCGGGGAATCCGGGGAGGGCGCGGGGCTGCGTGGCGCAACGTGCGGCCACACAGCCCTGCTCACCCCACGGTGCCCCAGCTGCACTCCAGGTGCCTCCAGGAGACAGGCGGGCGCCGCCACAGCACCCGGCCGCCCCCCCCCGGCATTGATCACGGCCCAGAATCCCGCCGCGGATTCCGGGCCATGGTCAGGGGACAGACGTTACTGTCCCTTTCATCACGGGGGGGAATCTCATTCACCACACGATTGGGGATGGTCTGGCCAGCACTTCCGATCGCATGGTGAATCTGATTCTCCCCCCGTGATTCACGGGGGTGAACATCTGGGGGGGAACTTCCGTTCCCCCCCATCAGATGTTACGGGATCACTTTCACCCTGTGCAGATTCACTGTGGTTGACTGTGATCTCGTAACGTCTGAAAATACCCTTTATCTCCATCTATCAGGCAGCTCAAAGACACATATTGATTTGTGCCAGAAAGCCAGGCAATATTTCAGTCGATCCGCCAAGTTACAGTAGACTTTGCAGTAAAATGGACAATTGCTTCTGTTAATGCTGCTGTAAAACAGGCTGTGATGGTGGGGAGGCAGCCTCTCTAACAGGCTTGCAGTCCTGAATTCAGCTGCTACTGCCAGGCCAGTCAGTTTAATTCAAAAGCCACCATGAGGCATGCATGCTATATGACACTCAGATTTGTTTGGCTTTTCAAAAATGCAAAGACGTATTTGAAAATTGCTGGAAACCCCTCAGACTACGGCACTGCTGATATTTAGGAACTGATGCTCTATTAACCTCAATCAGCACAGGGTAATACAAAAGGTCTTAAACCCAGGAAGCATAAAGCACTGTCCGGAATGCAAGGAAAACTAAATAACCACTGCTCTGGCATCCCAGTCGGTTATCTGCACGGACTGAATCCAGCATTTCTGAATCTAAAAGCCTGAGCCTCTATGGGTCTATAGGAACTAAAAGCCTCTCTGCATGCTACAGCCAATGAAGATTGAAAAAGTACTATGAATCATTATTATAAGTTACAGTGGGAAGAGTAGACCCTCCACTGTGCTATCTCTTCTACTCCCTCCCTTCCCTCTATTTTTTTCTATTCCAAAACACAAAATCCTGCACTCAACCCAGAGTAACTCCCTACCAGAGCTTGTTGTGCCAAATAAGGAAAAATGATCTGTCAACCTTAAAGTTTGCCTAGGCATTAATGATCGTAGTGTGGCAGTCTAGCTCCTCTCAGGGGTGGGTCATTGTGAGCACATTACATGTGTGCTCTATAATCTGCACTGGCTGGCTTCCTAACTGGGCACTTTTCAAGGTGCTGGTTCTGACTTTTAAAACCCTAAATGGCCTGGGCCCCACATCTCTGAGACCGCCTTTCCTTCCGTACTCCATTGTAACCCCTACGGTTGGCTGGGAGCGCTCGCTTGCGGGTTCCACCTGCCAATCTTTTTTGTACAAGGGCCTGCAGGGAGGTGTTCTCGGTTCTTGCCCCTATGTTATGAAACTCCCTTCCCATGGAGATCCATCAGAGTCCAATCCTGAGCATTTTCTGGAGGCAGTGTAAAACATTTATCTTTAGCGAAGCATTTGGCAGGTGGGGTTGAGGTGGGAGGGTTTAGGGTGAGGTTGGGTTTTTAATGAGGTTTTTAATGGAGTTTTAGAAATAGAAATACAATGTCTATGGTGTGTGTTTTTATTATGTTTATTAAATAAATAAATGTGTGGTTACATTTGTTTTGAGGTCAGAAAAGTCTCTAAGCAATTACTTGTGTACTTGGCACTTTTAAAAGGCCAATTTCCTAATAACTATAGTTATTAGGCATAATAACTGATAGTTGGCATGACTGACTGGTAACAAAAATTTGAAGTGGCAAATGCTAAAAAATCTTTGGAATTTTTCAAAGATAGCTTACTGAATGGCCAAACACCAGAAAAATTATGCATTAGTTAAAAAAAAATCCTGGTGATGTGAAAGCACCAGGAAACCTTATTAAGAATTAATATATAAAAAATAATCAAATTGTGCATTTAATTGAAGTGAGTATAAATCAATAGTCAAAAATGTAGGCAACTAAAAAGGAAAGCTAATCAACCCAATACCAATGGCCAATAAAGTTTAAAGGTACTAAGATGGCATTTTAAAACCGATTAGGAACAGAAAGTATATGCCCATTGCTGCAGAGCAAGGTGTTTGTACAGAGCTGATGTAACTGATGTTCTTGCTGGTGGCCACAGATAAAACTAGGTCCCAAATACACAGCAGTCTCCCACCTTTCTTTCACCTTTCACTGTTCAGTCCTCTTCTCCTTTCAATTGGTGGGGTTGGTAGCAATACATGCATTTATACCACCTATTGGGCTCTAATGCAGGAAAGTACCATCTGCTTAACGTTCATCAAATGTCACATAAATTTGAAGAAGATACTAGAAGAGAGATACAGCCTTGGTATATTTCAGTATCACCACATGCGTTTAAAGCCCAACAACTCCTCCCTACCCCTCTTGGTCGGGGTTCCCCAAAGTTCTGCCTTTGGCCCTCTCCTCTGCTCTATCTACACCCTAATCCCATGGCAAACTCATTGCCTCCCACGGGTTCTAATACCACCTATACGCTGACGATACTCAACTCTATCTCTCCACTCCTTCCCTCTCCCCGTCTGTTCAAGCTCGTCTCGCCAACTGTCTCTCTGATATCTCCGCCTGGATGTCTCAACGCCAACTCAAACTGAACATGGTGAAAACTGAACTCCTTATCTTCCCTCCCAATCCTTCCTCTCCCTCTTGGATGTCAATTGCCATTGACTGGGTCTCCATTCTCCCTGTCCCTCACGTGCGTAGCTTGGGCTTCATCTTCGACTCGCACCTTTCCTTCAAACCCTACATTGACTCTGTTGCCAAATCCTGCCACTTCTCCCTCCACAACATTACTAAGATCTGCCCTTTTCTGTCTGTCTCCTCTGCCAAAACTCTCATTCATGCCCTAGTCATCTCACGCCTTGACTATTGTAACCTCCTCCTTGCTGGCCTTCCCCGCTCTCACCTTTCTTCCCTCATCTCTGTTCAAAACTCTTCAGCCACCTAGCCCGTCGCTTTGACAATGTGCAGCTTCTCCTCTCCTCTCTCCACTGGCTCCCTCTTCCTTAGCATATTCTGCACAAGCTCCTTGTCCTCACCTACAATGTAGCCACCGACGCCACTGCAATGGCAGGGACAGTGTCTTTGTCGTGCCCCTGTCATTACAGGAAGGATGGAGGATGCCTGGGTGGGAACGGGTGAGGTGGTTGGGCCCACCCCAGACAGTATGAGAAATTGGAGGGGGGAAAATGATTATGGTAACCCCCCCCCCGACCCCACATCTACTCCTGAGCAAATACACGTGGGACCAAGTCACCTGGGGGGGCGCCTGCCTGACCCAGCTACCCCACAGAAGTAGATGGAATATTACACACACCCACCCACCTCAGTTTGCTCAGGAGGGTGGCGTTTATGGGTGCAGGACCCCTGGCTCCGTCGGTATCAATAAGGGCAGGGGCCATGGTACTGGGCCCGTAGAGGCATCTCAGCTGGCAGGAGTGGTACCAATAGCTGGTGGGATGGGGGCAGGGCCTCGGGGTAGCCATGGAGGGGTGGTTAGCAGCCCCGCTGCAGGCATGTTGACTCGAGGCCACCCCCCCCCAGTAGGTGAGAGTTCTGTGGGGGCAGGGAACCTTGGGAGACCTGCATCCCGCACATCCGGCAGGACTGTCACGGTGGGAAGTGGATTGCAGGCACCACGGCACGATAGAGCACCACTCACTGGCCAGGGCCGTGCTGTTTCTTTTGCTAGGTCTGTGTTGCCACCGTCATGGAGAACAAGAAGGGAGGAAGGGGAAAATGACCAAGACCCCACAGACTCTGATATTTGGCACCAGGTTCAGGCTTTAGAGGCGGAGCTGAGGAAGCTGGCTGATTGGCAGCATCAGGGGCATGAACAGCCAGAATCAAGGCACGATGGGGATATTGACCCATGGTCTTATGGTGAGTATGAGCATGAAGTTTGTCACCGAAGTCATCTGGCAGTTCAAGGGGGGGGGCATGGCTCCACTTCCTTCGGGCCTATACCCCCGCCACAGAGGGTACCAGCGCAAGTGGTGAGTAGCCAGTGGGATGACAATGCACCCCAACCATTTGGTACTGCGGTTAGTGGGCACAGTGGGGGTAGAGTAGTTAGGTGTGTCCCTTACGGAAGTAGTACCTTGAGGCCCCCTCCTTCTTCACCTCAGGTTGTGTGGCGGAATGGATCTCGATGCAGATGAACCCCCCACCCCAGTCAGAGGACATTTCCCCGGTCCCCTTTTCCCAACCCAGCGCGTCTAATTCCTTGTGAAGGTTTGGTTCCTTGAAAGGGGGGGAACAGGAGGCTTGCCTGGTCTGGGGGCAATAAGGATTGGTGCATCAAACATGGGAGCAACCTATGCAGAGCCTTTTTCCTCCGAGTGGTGGCGGATACTCAGAGGTATCACCACCGCTAGGGGAGCATCTGTTACCTGAAATTAGGGAAAAGATTCTAAGGGGCGAATATGTCAACATATTCGCCCCTTAGAATCTTTTCCCTAGTTTCAGGTAACAGATGCTCCCCTAGCGGTGCTGATGTCAACATATTCGCCCTTCTTTTTAGTGATCTTGGGGAGGCTGATGAGGGTAAGGGCAAGGAGCGCTTCAAAAGGCCCAAAGCCAACCATAATTGGACTAATTGGAATACTGCCTATGCCATATATATGGGGGCAATTATGTCAGCATACCCTGATAGAGGTGTAGACCTACTCAAATATGCGGATATTATCTGCCAGGCATATGGGACAGAGCCTAAAGGTGCGTGGCTTTGTTACGATGAGGCTTTTCGTCACTGGGGAGTTTTAACCCCGGGTCTTTGCTGGGATGTACATGCCCAGGACTTATGGCTTGACTTAATGGTTGATGTGTCCAACGCTCCCCGAGCTGACAGTGGCCACCCTTTGGTATGTGGGGGGGGGGGTCACGAGCGGTTATGAGAATTTCAGAGGTGAAGGGCGTTGTGGCTTGAGGGGGGAATGGTGCATACTGGGAATTTAATAGGGTAGGCCGATGCACTATGTAGAATTGCCATCTTAGACACGTGTGTGCCAACTGTAATGGAGGGCACAGCGCCAATTCATGCTACAGAACCCAGGCGAGAAACGGCGGGGGAAAGGACGACCCTGGGGGAGGTGGAAAATCTCAGCAAGTGAGATCATCCGGTGGGTGTAACCTTAAGGGGACCAACCCCAATCAAAATTAGGCATCTAGAAGAGGCACTATCGGGTCATCCGAACAGGAATGAGGTTTCTTATGTGGTGAAGGGGTTTAAGTTTAGATTTGTTATACCAGCCAGTCCAGTAAGGACAGACAGTGTGGTTCGCAACCTTAAGTCAGCAAAAGGCCTGGAGGGTGTGGACAGGGTAAAGATCACGAAGTAGGTGCAGGAGGGCAGGGTTGCTGGCCCCTTCCTATCCCCCCCTCCCATCCCGGGTATAATATCTCCTTTGGGGGTTGTCCCAAAGAAAACACCAGGTGAATTTAGATTAATACATCACCTATCTTATCCTAGGGGGAGATCAGTTAATGACGCCATCCCCAAGGAACTAACAACAATTAAGTATACCCTGTTTGACAAAGCAATAGAAAGGATCAAAACAAAGGGAAAAGGGGCGCTGCTGGCAAAATGTGACGTCAAACCTGCCCAGCGAGTTTCTGACTATTAGGATTCCAATTTGAGGCTAAATTTTACGTAGAAAAATTATGTAGAAAAATGCATGCCAATGGGCTGCGCGATATCTTACTCAGTTTTTGAGTGTTTTAGCTCCCTAATCGAGTGGACTTTCAAGTGGTGTATGGGGGGTGTGAGGTATCGAAATATCTTGACGATTTCCTAATGATTGGCGCGCCTAACTCTCATGAATGTGCTGGGCTTATGTCAGAGTTTCAAGAGATGGCTGATGAACTGGGTATCCCCCTAGCCCCAGAAAAACAGAGGGCCCCACCACATGCGTGACTTATTTGGGTATTGAAGTTGACACGGTACGCAAGTTGTCATGCCTTCCAGCGGAAAAGTTGGTGGGCCTTAGAAATAAGTTATCACATTGCATGGTCACCAAGAAAGTTACTGTTCAATTTCTGCAGTCATTGGTAGGTAGTCTTAACTTCATTTGTAGGGTGATAGCCCCATGGCATGCATTTTTGTCCCGTTTATATGCCAGGTTATCAGGTTCCCCCCCTCAGCACCATCACACTAGGGAAACTGCAGACATGAGGGCAGATAAGGGGGTATGGTTGGAATTCTTGACAGAATTGAATGGGGTTAGCTTTTGGAGGGAGAGCAGGATGCTAGGAGCTGAGCTACAGGTGCATTCAGACAGCACAGGGGGTTTGGGTTTTGGTGTATATTTTAAGGGTAGATGGTGTGCTGCCCCCTGGCTGGCTGATTGGGTGCACAAAGGGATCACCAGAGATTTGACATTCTTGAAGCTATTTCCGATATTACTCACGGTGGTCTTGTGGCCAGCAGAATTTACCAACCAGGCTGTAATTTTCTGGTGTGACAACATGGCTGTGGTGCACGTGGTTAACTCTTTGTCCTCCTGATCCCCACGAGTAATGGGGTTGATAAGAGCGTTTGTTTTGCAGTGCCTCAAGGTAAATGTGATCTTTACAGCTAGGCATGTCCCCAGCGTGGATAACGGTATCGCTGATGCTTTATCTTGGTTCCAGATGGACCATTTTCAAGCTTTGGTACCAGAAGCCAGACCTGACCCGAACCCCTTACCCCAAGGGGTGTGGAGCCTTGGATCATAGAACAGTGCTAGGCGCTTTGGCTCCCAGAACACGTTGGGCTTAAGTTTCAGGATTTCAGAGTGTCCCATGGGGGGCAAACGGGGTTCCCGGTAAATGAGCCTGAGGTACTCTGCTATACCATGGCACTGAGAAAGCAGGGTTTAGCGCCTGGGACCATTGGTCGGGTGTCAGCGATAACTTTTACTAACAGGTTAATGGGTTTTCCCTCTCCAGATGGTGGGTTTTATATGCGGCGTTTGTTAGAGAGTTGGGAAAGGGGAAGTGGCCGTCCAGTTGATACCAGGTGGCCTATAACGGTAACGTCATTATCCAGGATTTGTTGATCCCTCCTTTCAGTGAGCCATGACAGGGCAGAAGCACAGTTATTTTGAACTGCTTTCGTGATCACCTTTTTTGGGGTGCTCAGGGTCAGCGAGGTGGTAGCTGAGTCAGGGACAGATTTTTCCGACAGGGCGTTTTTGCTCAATGATGTGAATTTAGGGACCTCTCAGGTTACTTTACGGTTGTGAAAATCAAAGACCGATCAGCGAGGTAGGGGTTTGTACATCACATTGGATAGGTCGCCTGATCCTATCATTTGCCCAGTGCTGCACATGGGGGATTATCTAGGAATTCGCCTCCCCCTTTCAGGATCCCTTTTCAGGCACAGAGGGGGTGCATTTCTGACTC
>QEPC01015287.1:100819-138695 GCA_003113815.1 Sphenodon punctatus
CATCTGTGACTATAAGTGTATGCTCACAGAGAAAACCCCGTCAACTTCAGGGTTGCAAGTCAGAGGAATTTGCCCCAGGGAACTCCATTGAAGTCAATGGAACTCTCAATACAGAACGTTAGCTCCACCTTAACTAATGGAGCCACTAGTGTGGCGCCATAATAAATAAATAAATAAAATAAATAATCTGTATTTTCCTGACCTTCTTTCCTATGGTTCCTGAAATACTCAGGGACTGTGGAATAGCATCATTAGTACTAAAGTGAATCATTGCCAAAGAACTTTTCTGTTGACCTCAGAATCTTCTCCAGTCTTGAGAAGTCTGAAGGTAAGAGATTGAAGCTTCAGCAGTTGGTACAGTAGGGTTTAGAGAACCCTGAACTTCATGCTGTTTTTACTAACACTGATTGGAACGAGCACAGTAACTGGGAGTGTGGCTCCCAGTGCTGTGCCCCCACTGGCACTTTCAGGATCTGCCCAAGTTCCTACCAATGCAGCTTCTAGCTACTCTGTCCAGAACTACTGAGAGGCACCAGGACTCTGAAAAGATGGTTGAGATTTTTCATAATTATTATGATGTTTAGATTTATAGTCTACCATATCCCTAAGGCTCAGGGCAGCTTACAATTTTATTTTATTTTTTAAAAAATAGGAATATAAATCAGAAATATGTCACATCTACAACCACCCTCTCCCACACAATTCCCACTCCTGGGAGTCCCTTCCCCCACAACTCAATCTCCCCATCTGGACCATATTTGCCCAAAAAGAGGGGTCACAGTCAACCCCATATCCCTCCCTCCTATTCTTCCTCACGCAACCCCATCCTACCCACTCATACTCATGGGGGAGTCTCCTTCCTGATCCCCAACTAAACACACCTCCAGGTATATATTCCTTCTTCCCCTCACAGAGGGGAACTCCCACCCTCCCACCCCCTCATTAGCCTCCCACAATACAGATCAGAAGCCCCCAGGTACAACGATGTTGTACCTGGGGTCCCACTCAGCATTACAATACAACACAAACCCTTTCCCATAAACCACAAAAATCTAAGCATTGATGAAGCATAATGTCCTCAGACCACTTAATACCTAAGTGGCTGGTATCCTGAGGCATGCTCTTCAGCACCCACTACAGGCAGCCGCCTGCAGGGCTGGCAGTAATTGATGCAGGCTGGAGAGGGGGTGGTCCAGGTGACGCAGGCTGCCCGCTCCCTTATAGCCGGCAGTCCCATGAATTCCCAGACAGCTGTGTTTAGTGAGAGATCTGCCGTTTGTATCACTTGCAGTAGATGTGGGAAAGCTTATACTCCTTACTTTCTCACCATTAGATTTTGGGGGGAGGGGGAACTCCCTCTGAGATTTTGTTCCTCAAATCACTGCTCCCATGAGTGCTTTTGTTTATCAGACCCATAACCATTAATATGTATGTCAGATTTGGGATCATTTAAAAATGGGACCATTGGGAGTGCACTATACAACTCAGAACATCTGCATGCCCACAGTGCAACAAAAGTGATTGGTTATCAGACAAATCAGAAGGTGGTAGTGACAAATAGGAAAAGAATAAACATAAGCTGTCTAAAGAAAAACCAGCTTTGCACTTCAAATGCATAGTAGTCACCTAATGGATTCTAATTATCCTATACACACTCAGGAATAGAGCTACAGCTCTGCATGTCAGAAGTGAGGAAATCTTGGTCTCATCTGTTGATTGGACCTTTCAACTGACAGAGGAATATTTGAGACTTTTACATTTACAAGGACATGGAACAAAAGAATCATTTTTATTCATAATATGACATTTTTGTGGACTTAGGAATCTGAACCCTTGTATTAAACTGTTGGACACTGGAATTAAAAAGTTCTGTGTTTCCTATGATTAACAGCAACCCAGATGGCTTTAGAAAAAGCAAGAACTCCATGTCCGCAGAACACTGTCACATTAGCAGAGCTACCCAGTCCTCATCCTTTGAAAACACCATGCTGAAAAAGATCCAGATCTGAAAAGGATCTGTATGTGAGCACAAGGTCTGCCCATGCAAGAACAGCAACACACCTGAGTCCAATTGAGCTCACTACAGAACTGTGACATCCTTTGATAACAGAAAGACAAATGCAATAGAAAGTGGAAATTAATTCAGTAACAGTGAAAGAATACTCAGCCATGTGTGCAAGCCTTTCTCTATGAGATTCCAACACTAAAGCATCTCTGAGCATCTTGTGTTTATCCCTGGATGTTATTCTGTGATGGCACAATGGAGGCACAAGGTAGATTAAGTGATCTGGCAGAGGAGAATGGTTCAGTTGGGAACTGAGCCCAGATCACTCAAGGCCAAGAGGTCCTACTGAGACCACCTTGGGGCCCTCTCCCATTTAACAATGGGTGGTTATGACCCCTCTCAGCACCCATGTGTGACCACAATAAATGCTGCATCCTATAAGCGAAGAGCCCATTTTATGGCACGATGGGAAAATTTCTGATTCCCTGGCCACAGAATTAATTACACTGGACCTTGACAGTGAGTTCATATACTCTTCAAAGCTATTGCTTCAGAAATCGGGAGGAATCCACAGCATCTGCTTATATTCAGTTTCCATATTTGAGGCACCTGTACAGCCACATGGACTACAGACACACGTTTATTTTTAAGAAAAGTAATACAGAGCAAGCAAGAAAGCAGTTGTGACCTCTCCCAAAACCTGTTTACAGTCCCCTTGGTTGAAAATCTCTGCATTAGCTCATATTTCCTCCTCTATAACATTGCTTTTTCCCTGAGACCAGAAACAGGTTAAGAATAGGAGTTTGCACCAGGGACCCATTTTGTTTTTTGTTTTCATTCTTTAATTAAAATGCTTGTTTTTCTGATTTTCGTTAGTGAGAATTTTCATTTTTGTAATTGTTTCATTTTTGTTTTCCACTGGATTCCTTGGGAAATATATTTCTGGCTGTGCCTTCATTTTTCATGCAATTTGCATGGAATTTGGATAGATTGTACCTTTTACCACAGGAAATACCCCTGCTGCATTTCATAAAGAGTGGATAAAAGGTTCCAATTTTATAAGCAATTTAATTGTATGGTTTGCGCACACATATCCATCTCTAACATCTTTGTTTTCCATCCAATTTAGATGCAATTAGGACTCCTTGTGTCCCTCTTTCAAAGGAGCTTCCATCCCAAATATTAGAAAGATTAGATAAAGGGTCATGATTGTATAAGCAATTTTCATGTTATGGTTTGCACAAACATTTCCAGCTGTAATGACTTTGTTTTCCATCCAGTTTGGATGCAAATTGGAAAGCGTGTTCCCCTCACCAAAGGGATCATCCCTGCCAAATTTGAAAAAGATTGGATAAAGAGTTCCAATTGTATAAGCAATGTAAATGTCATTCTTTTTAATAGAAGTTGCTAATTTTCTTAAATCAATTGCAGATGCTGCCTCTGTTGAAATTAAAAAGGTTTTACTAGATGCAGAGATCTGCTTTGGGGAAGATTTGTAGAGAGGGTTATCCAAACATTATGAAATTTAGTAGGAATGATTCCTTGTGAGGGGTACAATCTTTTCTAACTGCAACCAAATTAGATGGGAAACAAAGATGTTACAGCCAGAAATGCATCATAAACCATGATGCTTATAAAATCAGGACCCTATATCCAATTCTTTAGAAATTTGGCAAGGATGATCCCTGTAGTAAGGGATACATTCCCTCCAAAGTTCATTCAAATTGAACAAATATCAAAGAGGTTACAGCCTGATATATATGTCCCAAAATCTTTAAAAAGATTAATTCCAAAATTTTTGTTTATTCTGAAATTTTATTATTTTTTCATTTTCATATTTTCTGGTATTAATAACAAAAAAAATATGTTATTAATATCAGAAAAACCAAAACCAAATACACACCCCCAGTTTAGGAAAACCTGTGTGCTTTTTTATCATTCCAGATAACATCCAAATAACAATGAAGTCTGCTGGCTAGCTTTAGCACACTAGTACTTTAACCGTGTATATTGGCAAAGAGCCTTATCCTCTCCAATGAAGGTCTATGGGCAGCTACAAGAAACCCCAGTTAGGGCAATTATAGCTCTGCCCCTCAGTACTGGGCATATGATAGCCCCATTGTGCTTAATGCTAAGTCAGGATGGGGAATCTTTCCCCTCCTGCAACCCACTTTGAAAATAAGTAGAAGCTCTGTGGGCTGGATAGAATTTGGAGGCAGGGGTGATAAATTTATTTATTTATTGGACTTTTACACTGCCCCTCTCGCCACTGGCGACCAGGATGGTTTACACCTAAGAACCATAAATACAATCATAAAATATACAAATTCAGTATAAAACATTAAAACAACAAAACTCAAGGTCTGTGATAACACCCTCCGTACCCCCTCCCACCCCTCACCATGCAGAATGCCTGGCAGAAATGCCAGGTCTTGCAATTCTGTCGGAAAGCCAGGAGATCTGGGCTGAGGCGAATGTCTACTGGGAGGGCACTCCAGAGTGATGGTGCAGTCACCGAGAACATCCTCCAGTGTTCGTGCAGACCCACCAACAACGCGGAACCTCCAGGAGAACATCCCCAGATGATGGTAGGGGCCGCGCTAGGACCTGGGGGATGAGGTGATCTTTTAGGTAAGCGGAACCCAGACATTCTAGGGTTTAAAGGTTAAGACCAGCACCTTGAATCGGGCCCGGAAGACAATAGGAAGCCATTGCAGAGCCCGGAGCACCAGCTGGATGTGCTCCCTGCAACCCGTGCCAGTAAGCAACGGGGCCACTGCATTCTGCACCAGCTGCAGCTTCCAAACCGTCACCAGGGGTAGCTCCACGTAGAGCACATTGCATTAATCCAGCCTTGAGGTGACAAATGCATGGATGACGGTGGCTAAGTCAGCTTCTGAAACATATGGGTAGAGTCTCCTCACCAGATAGGGAAAAGTGCTCCTGGCCACAGCCAACACCTGAGAGTCAAGGCATAACTGTGAATCTAAGAGCACCCCAAGTCTCCGTACACATGGAACCAACTGAGGATGAACATCCCCAATAACGAGGGTTAGGCCCTCACTCAGATCACTGACCCCGTCCACCAACATCACCCTGTCTTATCAGGATGGAGCTTAAATTGGCTCGACCTCATCCAGTCCCCCACAGTGGCCAGACACTGGGACAGCAAGGAGACAGCTGGGCCTGCGTCAGTGGAAAACGAAAGATACAGCTGGGTGTCATCCGCATACTGATAGCATTGCACCTCCCAATTGCGCACAACCTCCCCTAGTGGCTGCATATACACATTAAACAAGAGAGGGGACAAGATGGAACCTTGTGGGACCCCACATGGAAGGCCCCCAGGGGACGATGAACAGTCCCCTAGCAGCATGTGTTGTGACTTCCCGACGAGGTAAGAAGAGAACCACTGCCAAACAGTTCTGTCAACCCCAGCCAGGTCCTGCAGCGAGTCACCAACATCTCATGGTTAATGGTATCGAAAGCCACAGACAGATCTAGTAGAACCAGCAGGGTCTTATGATACCTATCCAGCTCTACCATGAGGTCATCAATCAAGGCGACAAGCGCTGTCTCCATGCCATAACCCAGACGAAATCACGACTGCATAGGATCAAGAAAACCAATGCGGTCCAAATGCACCTGTAGCTGATGGGCGACCACCCATTCAATAACCTTCCCCAAAAAGGGAAGGTTAGAGACAGGTCAGTAGTTCGCCAGGGCACCAATGTCAAGGGATGGTTTCTTGAGGAGGGGCCTCACATAAAGAGGTGTGATCAGGATGGGGAAAGGAAGGGGATTATCCAGATCATGGATCCTTCCCCTGTCCTTGAGCGTATGTCTTAATTTCTCTGCTCCCTTCCCCTGAGCTCACTCTTTCACTGCTTGAGGGCAGGAACTGGATCCATAGTCAAGATGCTGGAACTAGAAAGGAGCCAAATAAAAATCAGTCATGGGCCAGATTTGGCCTACAGGCTGGTGGTTCCCCCAAGGCTGCCGTTGATAGATACAACAAGATACCATGCCTGGACTGGGCATTTTCTTACAATCTAGGAGTTTCCTTCCTTTCTACAGCACAGCCCCTCCCTGTTACTGAGTACTTTCTAGTTATCTAATGTCTGTTAAAGTGCTGTATGGTCATGTGACAGCCCAGCCTGTCCGGACCTCCCAGGATAGGTAGAGGAACAAAGGAACTTAAGCGAGGAGGAAAAGACCTACCCTCAACCCGCCGTGTCATTGATGCCCCGAGACAGAAGGGGGGAAGAGACGGAGTCCCGGGAGGAGGAGAGCACAGAGCCGGGCTCGGCTGCCAGCAGGAAGAGCACCAAAGCACTTCCTGACGCCCAGGTGAACAGCGAGAATCGAGAAGCACAGAGGGACACACACGCAACGACGTCAGGAATAAGCGCCTGACCCGGACCCGAAAGAGCACGTCGCACCTGTGGTCGGAGGTTTGAACGGTATAAAAAGGGCCAGGAAGAGGCACCCGGGGGTGGCGCATGGCGAGAGGATCCGGTAGATGAGGTTTACCTAGCATGGTTGGGGGGGGACGGGGGGAGGGATCTGAGGACTAGAGACTAAAGGTTCTGTGCTTGAGGGCCCTACAAGCCTTGGGAAGGGGGGGGGTGGCACATGGGGGATGTGACCTTAGATTCAGGCCACAGCCTGCGGGAAAGCCCCTATAGGAGGGTGGGGTGTTGTCCCTGTCCCTCGGGGGGGCGCCCCGGAGAGAAAGGGGGATTCCCCACCCGTCCGGCTTCGGATTTGGAAGCTGACCGGGCACAAATATAGGGGGTCACGTACAGGTCAAAAACTTTCATTGGTCCCACAAAATCCATGAACTGCATGCACTTGAGTGCCATCCCCCGGCAAATTTTCTGCTTAAACACAAAAGATTTCTCTAACCCAGGGCTGCACGAAGTACAGCCCGAGGGCCGCATGCGGCCTGCAAGGCCCTTTCCTGCAGCTCGACTCCCCCTGGCCGCAAAGCCCTTTCCTGCGGCCTGCCATGCCTCCTCCTGCTCTGGCAATCACCTTTCCTCCAGCCCCCGCACGGGCACGAAAACCTCCTTTCTGCGGGCACAAGCCTATTAAAGGCGCTGTCCGGATCCCTCCTGTTTCCTCCCTGGTTTCAGCTTCCTGATGCCACCAATGTCTCCAACTGAGCCCCTCGCTGCTGCTTTTGCCACCTGGATCTTCAGGCCTAGCTCCTCACTGCCAGGGGGTGGGTGGGGTTATGCAAATTGGGGCAGGGCCACTTGCGGTCCAGGGTTGAGTCCAAGCCAAATTTTCCAGCCTTTGCACGAATCAAGTGGAGCACCCCTGCTCTAACCACTCCTATGCTTCACAAGGAGAAAACTTCCTCCATGACAGTGTGAATTTCCTTCAAATGCATACTTTCAAAACATACTTTAATGCCTGTCACTAGAAAGGAAATCAGACAAAATCAGAACTTCATGCTAAAAATTATTTTCTGCATTTTCAGTGCAATTTATTACACAGGCTTTGCCATTCCTCAGTTATACTATTGTTTTCTCACAGTCTCTGTTCCCTAAACCTTCTGCTACTCCACTAATAGAAAATAACTGTTCATTTGTTAGACTCAGCAAAGGTGCCACAGATCCTAAGAACTCTTAAAGAGCCACAAGGAGATAAAGAGATGACATTGCAGAAGTTCCTTTCCCTCTGAAAGCCCCTAGCAAATTGTTCCACCGGGTAAAATTTTCTGCTTGCCAGAAGTGCATTATGCAAAAAGGCACCCAATGAGTATCTCATCTGGTCTGCTGAAACAGCATGAATGGATGGTAATCCTCCTCCTTTTATTACGCCAGGTAATGTTGTACAATACAAAATTATGTCTCGGGGCACAAATACAAAAATCAAAACAAACCCCTCCCTTTACCTGCTGAACACAGAGCAGCAAATAAATGTGTGCCACTCTCCCGGGGAGGGCGGGGGGATATGTGAAATAATCTTTCATGTGCCATTTCACTTGGTCAGCAGCAGGAGACTGTAACTAAAATAGTGTTTGTAGACAAGTCATATCCAAGCCCTGCTGGATGTGACAGTGTTTCCTGTGCTACTGTATAACTCAAAAACAGTGTCAGGACAGAGAGCATCAGGGAAGACCAAGTGCTACACACTGACATTTTTAATATGCATGTAGTAAAAATGATGGTGAGTCTTCTACCTCTGTTGCCACAGGTCAGATATGATATGCCACAATCACTCCACACAAAATGATTTAAAAAACCCAGTACCCACCCAGAGTCCATTGGGATTGGACTGATGACTGATCCAGAGCCTTTGGGGAATCTTGCTTCAGACTTCATTAACCTTGGCAGATGTTGCATCAAGACCTCAATCTCTGTTCTTACAAGTATTGAGCAGCATCCTCAAACTGAAATGAATGGGAGTTCAGGATGCTCATGCAAGGGACTCGATGTTTGCCAGGATAAAGCTTTCTCTGCACAAGTCAGTTCACTGGCACTGAAACTCCTCTCGGGTGCATTATGATAAAAAGCCTCCTCTTAGCTATGCCAACTATAGAGGAAGAACAGAATGGGCTTGAGAGGGACTTGCTGATCTTGTGGGTGTGATCTTGGAATCTAAGACTGGTGAGTGAGAAGGACTCAGAGTCCCACCCCATTAATAATTAAATGAAGGCAATGGATCAGGATACATTTTAGGACACAAGGTCAGGACAGTTTCCAGAAGGAGGGGAAAGTTTCTAGGAGGAAGAAGCAGCCTGACTGAAATTAACTCAAACACTGTTATATACGCAAGCAGAACAGATGATTGCAGTGGCTGATTCTGACTTTAAAATCTGTGAAGACAGAAAATAAATTGGGAACTATTGTCATTCCTTTCTCCATGATGCAAGAACAAAGGGGCATAGAGTGAAATTTGAAAGGATGGTAATTAAAAATTGTGAAAGAAGACTTATATTACATTGCAGGCAATTAGACTGGCTGCTACAGAATGTGGCTGAAGCAAAGAAATTCAAAGGGGGGTTGGCCGCTGTATGGATGACAAGAATGATCTGAGTTATAAGAATAATCTGAGTTAAGACTACCCAATTCTTAAAAGATATAGAGGCCAATCTCAAACCCTGTAAGCCGCACAGGGCCCTGCGACCCACATGCAAACTGTGCTGCCATGCACATGTGGTGGCACCCACAGGGACTGGGATTATGGACATTGAAACAGAAACTTCAGGCTAAAGCCAGTTTCTAACTATGACAAGATCTTCATGGGAGGAAGATTATCTGCTTTCATACGGGTTCTTGTGACTCCGCTGAAGCACTGGATTGCTGGTCACTGTCAGAGAAGATGCCGTATTAGCTTGGTCACAGAGCTAACCCAGCCTGGAAATTTCGGATGTTTTATCCTAAAATGGCAATACATCCCAAGCTGCAGAGGGTGGATTTTTGTGAAGGCCAAAGAGTCTTTTAGGCCAGAAATTCATTGTCAGGTCCAACTTGTAGAAAAAGATCTGAACTGCAAGGTTTAGATTCGACCTACAGCCAAATTTTCAAGAACTGAGGGGGTTTGATCCTGTCTTTCCCTAGAGTGGAATGGTTTGTTTTACTAAGAGATAAAGACCAGGTGAATTAAGGCACAGGGGTGGGGGGGCCTATTGGAGAATTTCTGCTCAACTAAGAGAATTCTTAAGTGATACAAACTGAATCCTTCATATGAAGTCAGATCCAACATTGTTTGGCTGTAGCCTAGATGCTACTCCCAATAAAAGGAAGTTCATTTTCCTACTTGGATTGCCTCACTATGGTTTTCCCTAGGGGAAGTTTTTCAAAGGCACAAAGGGCCTAACTGAAAGTCAGTGGGATTTGACATTTGTATCTTTGAAAGTCTCTTACCCAGCTGCTGCTGGTGGGGAATCAGGCCATGAGGAGAGAAGACTGAGAGAACTGGTCTCATCTCCCCATCACTCCCCGTCCCAATCTCATGAAAGACCTAACATTTAGAAATAGGAGATTCTGCTAAAGGGATTTATTCTCCTTGCACTTTGCCTGCTGTGGCCAGGTTTTTATTTTTTGCTTTCTCCCCCTTCTCTTCTTAATTGAGAAGACATCACTAAGAAGAGCAGTAAATAAATATTAGTGCTGACAGACTTCAAATATTAACACACATCTGTTTCAAGTAGTGTAATGAAGTGTTTCTGCTATTCACATAAAATTGACAATCTGCACCCCCAATCTGTTTGCCTGGGGTAACAGTTTAAAAGCACGCAACTTGCAGCCACTGCAAAACCAGTAAAGAAATGGCTCTGATTGGTCAATAGAGCATATGGGGAAACTGCTTTTGTTATGCAGGCAAGACAGAGGGCAATTGCAAAGGACAGAAGCAAAAAAAGGGCTGGATTCACTCAAATACCCTACCATCATCCTTGTCCATCTCATGAGTAAGGCCCAGTCCTGCAAGATGTTCCAGGTGGATGGGCCAGTGCAAAGGTGTGGATATCATTGGGGTTCTCTGCAAGCTGGTTTTCAGTGCTGAGGCTGATATTTGTCCATTTACTAATGGAAATATCTTGAAAGCAGGAAAGTGTGGGTATTTTCAGACGTTACGAGACCACGCTCAACCACAGTCAATACCCTGTGGTGGGGAATGGCCTCATAACGTCTGTTGGGGAACCGGAAGTTCCCCCCCAGATGTTAACCACAGTCAATCGCGGCAGGGAATCACATTCACCACACGATCGGCGGGGCCGGCGCTGATCGCGTGCTGAATGTGATTCCCTGCCGCGATGAAGGGGATCGTCTCGTCTGGACGGCAACCACGGCCCGGAATCCCCGGCGGGATTCCGGGCCGTTATCAATTCGGGTGGGTGCTGCGGCTGCATTGGCTGCCGCGCCCGCCCGTCTCCCCAGGGGGTGGGCGGCGGGGAGGCGTGGGGGGGGCGTGCGGCCGCATGTTGCGCCGTGTCCCCCTCCCCGATTCCCCGCCGGGATCAGCCGGCACGTCTGTTGGACGTGACAGGCTGATTCCGGTGAGGAATTCGAAAAGTGATTTCGAGACGGGGCGAATGTCGCCCCATCTCGTCTGAAATCACCCTGTATCAGCTGAATAAGGCAGGAGTGGCTGACGTAATTATTGTTGGATGCCTTCAATGGAACTGCAGTTCACAAACACTAAAGTTGATTTATTTTCCCTTTTAGGTTAAACAACTCTAGGTGATTTTTGTAAAAACAGCATGTCCAGAAATCAGCATTTATGGATAAAAGTTCAAAAACCTTACAGAGTAGAAAACCAGAGCGGTGTAGATTTGTAGACCAGATCATTTCACTTATTGAGAACATCTGGTCTGACCTTCAACCTAGCACAGGCGATTGAGTCCCCCCCAATTATTACTAGACACCACTATGTTATATTTGGCTAAACAGAACTTTTTGAAGATTGCCTAGTCTTGATTTGAAGAGTACATAAGTGATAGACACTCCATCCTTCTCTTGGTAGCCTGATCCAAAGATAAATCTCCTCTTCTGTTAAAAAACATGTAATTTATATTTCTAATCTGAGCTAGTCCAACTTTAGTTTCCATTCATCTATTTTAGTTATGCCTTTTTTCACTAGATTAAAGACTCCTTTTGTACCCAATACATTCTCCTTTGAAGGTACTTCTATATCATAATCAAGTTATTTCTCATTCACAACTGCATTTTGATAAGTTAAACAATAAAATCGAATTAGACTTTGCTGTCGAATCATACAGACAAGCAACTGAATAGTAGCTGCCAATAAGTCTTCATGGCCACTGCTTTCCAGGACAAAATTCGACAATCAACCTATGTTCTTTCTTCCTAAAAATTCTTTCTTCCTAGGCGCACAGCCTATACTCTTTCTTCCTAAATATATATCCTTGCATTTAGCTGTGTTAAATGTTTGTTGTTGAAATAAGCCCAGCTTTCCAAGTGGTCTCAGTTTTTCTGTCCTCATCATTATTTACCACTCAATCAATAGGTTATCTACAAACTTTATCAGTAATAATTTTATATCATCAAACTCATTAAGTATCGAGGAGCATTGGGCTTAGAATTGGTGCCTGTGGGACCACACTGTGCCTGTGGGGAAACCCCTGCGTTTGGTGGCGATTCCTGATTAATAGCTGCATACTGAGATCTAACAGTCAGTCAGGGATTAGCCACTGAACATGGGCTTTAATGCTATTCTAGAATGATATCTTTAGTCAGAACAACATGCGGTGATCCCAAATATATGTTTAACAATGTCGCATCAGTTACTTTTATCAACTAATCTTGTATTCTCATCAAAAGTTAATTGGGCTTGTCTGTCTAGGCTGATCTTTCCATAAAACGGTGTTGACAGGCATTAATTATATTTGTCCTTTAAATCCTTGTTGATTATTGTTTATCATTCATACAGTGCTTTCAATATTATTATTATTATTATTAATAATTAATATTAAGATTAATATTAATAGTAATATTAATTATTAGTATTAATTATTAATATTAATAATTGTTATAATAAGTATACAGTACAAGCACTGTACGCCGAACCGTCACATGACCTCCCCCAAGGGTTGCATATACACATTGAACAGGAGAAGGGACAGAATAGAACCCTGCGGGACTCCACACGTGAGGTCCCAGGGAGAAGATGTATATTCCCTAAGGACCACCCGCTGAGTTCTCCCTGCCAGGAATGAGTGGAACCATTCAAGAACAATCCCACTCGCCCCTGCCCTGTCCTGCAGCCTTGTCACCAACATCTCTTGATCAATGGTATCAAACGCTGCCAACAGATCCAACAAGATCAAAGTAGATGATCTGCCCTTATCTAATTCATGGCATAGGTCATCGATCAATGCCACAAGTGCAGTCTCCATGCCAAACCCCAGGCAAAAGCCAGACTGCAAGGGATCAAGAAAACTGACCCGGTCCAGATGCCCCTGTAACTGCCGGGCCACCTGATTGAAGCAGTGGGTAAGGTAGATGACCTTGGCAGTGATATTTTGAATAGAAGTGAGGGGGGCAAGATAAGAGTGGGGAAGGCCAGTAAGGAGGAGGGTACAATAATCAAGGCAAGAGATGACTACAGCATGAACTAGATATTTGGCAGTGTAAACAGTAAGGAAGAGCCGGATCTTTGCAAAGTTGTGCAGGGAGAGACAACAGGACTTGGCAACAGATTGGATCTGAGGTCTAAAGGAGAGGGAGGAGTCAAAAATAAACCCCAGGCTACATGCTTGAGGGGCAGGCTAGATGGTGATCCCATCAATGGAAATTGAGAAAGAAGAGAGAAAGAAAGGCTTTGGGATGAAGACAAGGAAGGTGGGTTTTTAGGGGGAAGTTGAAGAGTTCAGTTTTGGACATAATAAGTTTGAGCTGGCATTGAGACACCCAGGCAGAGATATCAGAGAGACAGCTTCTGACGTGAGATTGGATGGAGGGAGAGAGAGAGGGGGTGGAAAGACAGAATTGGGTGTCATCAGCATACAGGTGATCAAGTCATGAGAGTCAGGGTGTTTTCAGGATAACAAAAATATCAAGGTGTTATAAAACCCAATTCGATGAGGTTTAAAACAACTGGATATTAAACTATCCTGGGATAATGTCCATGTGAATGACTATCCTGGGATAATCACTATCCCGGCGATTAGCACCACAGAGTCCAACTGCAAGACCCGATAGCCTCTCTAGGCATTTTCTGTCTCTATGGAATGTGGGAGCACATGACTGTGGGACAATCGTATTACCACTTTCATGCCATCGGCTGCACGAAAGCGGCCGAGTAGCATGCCCCAGGTTGCCCAGCAACAGGCGGGTGGACGCAGGGACCCTGGAGCCCACAGTGGAGAGGTAGGGCCATCACGGGGTCATGTGACGTGCGGTGCCCCACCCAGGTGTACTGCATGCCTGGCGGGGTGCCGGCTAAGCTGTATGCTGGGACTAATTAACAGAACTATAAAGCACACCGGCGGGGCCGGAAGCTGCCACCGGTAATCAATTCTGAGAGGCTGGCCCCATCTGAGCGTCTGGTCAAGATTCTGTCCTGGTTTTCTGGTTTGACTTTGCGTGCCTGGCTCCCATGTTCCCCTGTCCTTGGAGTGTGTCAGCTGTGAGTGCGTGAGCAAGTGAGTCTTTGTTTCCCTGTCGGGTGACTTCTTGGTGAATGAATGAATGAATGAATTTATTTCCAGCGTAGCCATAGGCCATTGCTTATACAAACAACACAAAAACACAAATATACACAAATAAATAACCCTCAAGTATCCTAAATCAAGGGCCCTAAAAATAAAATCATCATAATAATTTTAACTAAAACTAAAACCTAAGAATATCATAGGCTTCTTAGCCTAAAGTAGCCAAGTACAATAATAAAAGTCGATCTGGTAACAGCATGGCCAGTAAATGTCAACCCATAGAGCCTTGTACTGTCGACCTACATATAGCATCGACAGTCATAAGCTCTTTGAATATTGAAGCCCCTTTACACGGGAATCCCAACCTTGTTTTTACAGAACCATGATTATCCAACCCAGGACTTAGCATAGTAGGGCATTGGCACTGAGATGTCTGCAACACAGACAAAGAAGTATTTGGAAATGAATATACAACAGGAGCCTGGGCTATAGGTGAACTTGCTGCTTAAATTTTTAAAGTGGCTTGGTGAACTACTCCCAAAAAAGGGGATCTACCAGCTCTGGGAGAGGCATAACCCAACTTGGGTGGAGAAAAAGTCTCATTGCTATTCAATCCAGCAGACAAGACTGGTTCAGATGAAACAGCAAGAACTCAGACTGGACCCCAACTGTGAGTCTTTTCATATCTGGGGTAACCAATGGGGAGCCTAACTTTCCCCCTATTTTGCTGATCCAGGTTAGGATTTCCTACGCGGGGTACCAAATTAATCGACCGAACTTGTGGCAGTAATGGAATGATTCCCCTCGTGGCATAAATATTGGCCATATGGACCCCCCCAAAACGAAAAAGATGAATCTTACACAAGAGCCTTTCCACTATACCTGGAGTGCGAAAGTAAATGACTATCCATAGTACTCCACCCCTATCTGGCAAATAAAAAAACCGAATTATATGGGAAGGCAAAAAAGGACAGCCCAGAATGCTGGAAACATGGTGGGCAATCCGGAATTTTGAATCCCAGAGGGGTAATGAGCCAGATGGTAGGGGAAACACTGTAAATACCAAGGCATTGGCTATGGAAGTAAGTGGTTGATCCTCAGTTACTTTACAGACTGGAGGCCTCGAATGGCCTGGGTCATGCAAGGGGACTGTTTTGCCTATCCTATCCACTCTCTGGGAACCCAAGCCTATCCCATCTCCTCTAAGCTCATTTACACGATCCCAAACCCTAGTCACCTGCTGCTGTATAACCTGGAGTTTGTTATCAAGCCCCTCCATATAGGTGATAAGTGTTTCCACCTGCTGGGAAAAGCCTTGAACCTGGGCCTAAATCCCATGGATTTCAGGGGCTATAGTACTCAGGTTGATACTGGGTCCTACACAAATGTCGCTCACCCCTCCCTTCCTACGTTCCCTCCAAAAGGGGGCTCCTTCTCATCTACCTGCTGAGAGTCACCAAAAGCGTGATCCTCTTGAAGTTCAGGGATAGTAGCCCTTAAAGTGGTCGACGTACCAGGGGGCATATCAATAGATTCCCCCTTATCTGTGTTAACTCTAAATAGTGACTGTGGAACCCCCCTGGACTCCCTGGCCTGGCCTACTGGAAAGGGCGGGGGCTCTATGGAAGCATCGATCTTCTCCAAGTCCCCCTGCCCAGCTACAAGTGGTCCCAACAGAGGGTCATCCCCTACCGCTGCTTGGGCGACTGGGAGCTGGGACCCTATATCCTCAATTTGGTCTTGGAGAGAATGAATTTTGCCCCCTATAACTGAGACTTGGGAACTTGAAGAAGAGGACTGAGAAGATCCCTGGGATTTGGCGGCCAGGGCTAGCCATCTTTCTCCCTGCTGCTTGAAGGCCAAAGCACACGTCAGCAGTGATGAGTCTAAGGATACTGGCCTAGGTAAAATGGATGACACAGGCCCCTCACAAGGCCTTCCCACCCCCGAGCTTTCAAAACCTTGTGGCAGGGTGGAAGGCAAGGAATTCATACCAGTAGTCAGGAGATCCCGACTTATATTAATTCCCTCCAAAGGAGGGCACAAGGGACTTTGCATAAGATCATCCCACCTAAACCCAGAAGAAACTGATGCCGTGGCAAAGCTGGCAGGGAGCTGCAATTGCTTAACCCATGCCCTCATCATTGCCCCCCCCCCCCCCGCCCTTCTTCTTGCCCTTCTTGGGCATTTGTACAGTCAAAGTCAAAAAGCACACCAGAAGACAAACCCAAACCACCCTCCAAAAGATTGGCTCCCAGTGGCAGTTAACAGGACCCCTCCAGGGATCAGTCCCAGGCTCCCACTCTCCCTCACCCAGGCAGAACAAAAACGGGTAGGCACAGGAATCAGGGGGGGAAGGACAGCTGAGACTCAGCCTTGCTGGGCGGCGCGGTGGTTTTAAATTCTCCCAGTGGCGTGGCTCCTCCCCGCTCTCAGCTGTCCCGGCAATCAGACGACTTGGCTCCCAGTGGCAGTTAACAGGAACCCTCCAGGGATCAGTCTCAGGCTCCCACTCTCCCTCACCCAGGCAGCACAAAAACGGGTAGGCACAGGAATCAGGGGGGGAAGGACAGCTGAGACTCCTCCAGGATATGTGGTTTAGTTTCAAAATCCTTCATGGTCTGAGCTTGGGTTGGTGAGACTGTATCTTCCGCCACATCTGGTAACACTCCGCCACCTCCAACACCAGTACACAGTTCATCCCCGAGACATCTGGCAGTCTGGAAATGGTGATGCTTCATTCCCAAGCTGTCTGGTCTCGCAGCTGTTGTGGTCTTCTCCAGTTCCTAGCAGCTAGTGCTCACTGCTCCTGCTGGTCACCTGCACAATAGGATGCCTCTCTGGGTGCTTTACACAATAGGCCAGATACAGTCCCGCCCAGCCAGTTAATAATCCTTCAGGTCCCTTTCCAGCCCAGCCTTCTCAGCAAGTTCGCTCCCAGAGTTTATCCCTCCTAAGCATCAAGTTGGTTCAAAAACCCTCAGTCACCCTTCTCAGACAGAACCACTCCTGCCTCGATTTCTTGGTGTGAATGATTTTGTGTAGCATTCCTCTATTCCCTGTTCACTGTATCCCTGCCCTCTGTTCCTCCGCCTCCCCCCTTGTTCCCTTCACCTGAGTGAGTGAGTGACCTGACTTCCCCCTTTCCAGACAACCCAAACCCCTTCCCCCCTTCCCTCAACCCAGGCCCCTTCCCCCCGTTCCCCCTTCCCTCCACTACCTCCCACGGTGTCCTGGGTCAAGGATTTCTGGCAGCACAACTGTGTGTGTGTCTCCTTTTTCCCCCTTAGGGCAATTGGTGCTCTCTCCAGTCCCTGTGATGAGCTTGGTTGCCCTCCAGCTAGGAGGGAAAGCCTAAACAAGACCCTGAGGGACCATCCGTTCCCTGATAGAGACCCCGAATGGAGAGAGACCGCCCCTTCCCCCTCATCCCTTCTATCTCCTTCCCCCCAACCATGACAACCTCCGTCATCCTTCAACAATGCATTGCGGAGTGTCAAGTTTAAATACATGCAGAACACAGGAATGAATTTCCATTTTCTTCAACTCAGAAATCAGAAAAATTAAGAAAACCAGATTTTCTTCAATCCCAGAAATCGGTGTGCTGAGCACAGACAAAAAGCACCATGGGACTGAACTCTAATCACCAGGATAAACTGATGTGCTGTTCACATGACTATCCCAAAATAAAGTTATCCAGGGATAGAAATGTCTGCCTAAACAGGTACCACTTTGTTATCCTGGGATAATAATCACTGGAGATTATTCTAATTATCCCAGGACAGTTTGTCCATCTGAAAACACCTTCAATGAGTATGCCCAGGAAAGGAGTGTACAGAGAAAAGTAGGCCAAGGAGAAAGCCTTGAGGAGGTTCTACTGAGAGGGGAAGGGATGTGGAAGAAGTTCCAGCAAGAGAGACAGGGTGAAAACAGACAGGACACTAACTCCACTTTAACACCACTTTAACATTTATGTTGCAGGGCTGCATAGGACACCAATACAGCCCTGCAACATGCATAAGAAATGCTAAAGTGGTGTTAACTGAAGTTAGCGACATGTCTCTTTTCACCCACACTGAAGGAGCAGTTGGAGAGATAGGAAGAGAACCAGTTGGAAGACCAAACACCAGGGTGCAAAGCAAGTCAAGTAGGAGGGTGTGGTCAACGATGTCAAAAGCAACAGAGAGAAGCAGAAAAAGAACTGAGTGGAGGTTATTGGATTTGGCTAAGAAAAGGTCATTTGTGATTTTGGCAAAAGCAGTATCAGGCCACCTGACAGCAGTGCAGGGGACTTCCATGAGCCAAAGATGCAGTGGAGGGAAGAGGGGGGTGACGGAACTACCGCCAGTGTGAACGGGTTTCTGCCACAATTTTACTCACGGATGACAGTGCTGGATTCCATGGTACATCCGTTATCCCTCTCCTCCCCCCGTCGTGTCTTTGGCTTGCGGAAGTTCCTCCCACTCCTGTACTGCAATCAGGTGTGAATGTGGTCTCAGTGGAGTGGAGATGATGGAAGTCAGATTGGAGGTGGTGGAGGGAGGAAATGGAGAAGAGGAAGTTGAGACAACAGGTGGCATTCCAGGAGCTTGGAAGCAAAGGGGAGAAGAGAGATGGGGTGGTAGTTGGAAGGGTCAGAGGGGTCAAGAGTGGGCTTCTTAAGGAAAGGAGATACAGTGGCAATGGGAAAGGAGCCAGTAGAGGGAGAGATTAATGATATGCAGCAGGGAGGGCGAGACGGTGGGGACAATAGAAGTCAGGAGGCGGGAGGAGATAGGGTCAGGGGACAGGTAGAGGATGGGCATGGAGAGCAAGAAGATGACTTCATCAAGGGAAGATGGCAAGAACAAGGATAGAATTTCTTCTATCCTTGTTCTTGCCATCTTCCCTTGATGAAGTGGAAGAGGGTGAAAGGGGGAATAAAATGGGGGAGAGAAAGAGAAGTGAGAAGTGATAGAGGCAGATTTTTTTTTCAGTCTTGTCATTAAAAAATAAAGAAATAAAAACCCTGTGCAGAGAGGGAAGAAGGACGGACGGGGGGGGGGGGGTGAGAAGGGAGTGAAAAAGGAGAGAAAGCAAGGACTGCGAGGGCAGGGATTCCAAGAGTGAGAGTGTTCAAAGTGCTTTACAAGTCTTATCACAACTAGGGATGAAACGCAGCCAATTACTTACTTGAGTAATTTCACCATCTTGGGAAATGGGATCCATTTTCCAATACTGATGCAATTTCTCGATTCTTGCAGTACCATGAGATTAATTTTAGACGTTACGGGATCATGGTCAACCACAGTGAATCCCCTGAGATGGCCGTGATTCCCATAACGTCTAAATGATTCCCACCAGAGGTGAACCTCCGGCGGGAATAAAATTTACTATGGTTCTGGACCTCCGGCTACTTGGAGGTGCAGAATTGTGGTGGAATTGGGCCCAAACTGTGGTCACGGTGGCCACGGTCCAGAATAGGCCAAACGTAACGTCTGTTACATTCGCCCATCCCAGACCGTGGCCTGGACCATGGACTGGATGGCGGGCAGCTGGGGGAGCACCGAGGGCCAGGGCTGTCTGATCCCCTGTAGGAATCAGCCGGCACGTCTAATGGACGACCGGACTGATTCCTGTCCGGGATCTGAAATGGATCCTGGAGCGTGGTTCAGCGTGGCGGGCCGAGTGGCCCATCACGCCTGAAATTACCCAAATTCACGTCTGAAATAGTCCCAATTTACCGACTTTCTGTTAACCATGTACCGCTCATTTACTGCTTACTGTACTGCTGATAATAAATTTATGCATTTCTTATATTTATCCTATTTTTGCTCTTGATTACCTGGTGCTGTATAGTTAATGTTTTTGAGACAGATCCCTGCTTGAGGGACTTACATTGTAAGACATACAAGAGGCTGACTTGCCCAGGCCAGCCAGTGAGTTCATGGCTAAGCTGGTATTTGAACTCTGGTCTCCACATCTTATCCACTAGGCTACAATAGTTCTACAAATCTAAATTTATGTTGACTACTAAGTATCCACTTCTCTGACCCATTTTTAAAACATCCCCCCAGTTTCTAATTATTATTTTCACAGTCCTTCCTCAGGACATGTTTTTAACCAGAGCAGACATCGTTTGCAAATGTGTAATTGTGAGGTTTTGGCCCTCTAATAAACTCTTATTTCCAATTGCCATCCAGATCTCTCTAAGCTGTTTGCAGGAGGGGCGGGGTATAAATATATTAAATAAATAAAATAAATAAAATTTGTCTTCCTCTCAAATCAGTTTGTTCATGATTGTTTTCTGCTTTGGAAAATCAGCTCTTTGGAAGCAGTACCAAATTTGCATTTTACTATTTGGGACTTCTCTCTGTCCATAATGAAAGTAATCAAGTCATGAGCACTGGTGGATTGCAGATGGGTTTTTACAGCTCTATAATGTCGCGGTTGGACAGCTGCTATTCTTGGGAGGCTCAGAATAGAATTGTGATTTTTATTTTCCTTGGTGTACATGGTACTCTCCCATTCTAGATTGTAATCCCCCTAGGGGCATGGACCTGTCTTTATAATCATGACTGTTCTGCACCAGGCACATTGTTGCACTATATAAATAATTCATTCATAAAGGGGAAGAGGACGTGGCAAATTGTGGCAATTTGTAACAAGGAGAGAAGGGGGGATTGGTAATTCATGACAGCAAATTTACAAGATTTTTTCTCTAGCAGAATAATTTGCTAGTTGCCTTAGATATATTCCCTCACTTTCCCCTTTCTCCCTCTTGCCCATATTGCCTCCCTGCAGCACCCTTGTCCCCGTTATTTCCCCTCAACACATTCTCTGCATAATATGCAGATCTCTCCCCACTCTAGCTCTCAACCACAGTTGTCCTCCAAATGTTTTGAGAAGTAAAAAAAAGGTTTCCAATATTTTTCTCCTCAATAAGTGTTCTGTATTTGAAAAACAAAAAGATACAGCTTACATGTAACAGAGTTGTACATTACAAGTATTAAAAATATGTGTTGGTATATAATTATATTTGTGGGATATAATTGGGGGGGGGTCTATACATAGTATAAAAACTGCAACAAGGGTTGAAGACAAGAGTGACTCAAAAATGGATAAAGAAGGGGGAGATTCTATGCTCCCCTTGAAAATGTTTCTCAGCTGAGCTCTTCTGACGTGTATGTCCCTCCCTGCTGACTTCTCCCACTCTGCCCTCATCCTGCTGCTTTGTTCGCTCCTCTCCTTTGCTAGGGCCAGGATCCTCTTACAGAAAATTTCTGACTTTCTTTCCTGAACTAACTGCCAGAAACCTGATGATCCTAATGGGCTACATTAGGATCATCAGGTTTCTGGCAGTTAGTTCAGGAAACAAAGGCAGGCATAAAGGCAGTCCTGAGAAATTTTCTGAGGCACTGTTGCACAGCCTCCGTTTTCAAGTGACTCCTCCTTATGTAGCCCCTTTTGTTTTCCAGCTGGACTAGGGCACATTCATCGAGAAATGTTTTCAATTTTTATTTTATTTATTTATTTATTTATTTATTTACAATTTATATCCCTCCTGCCCTCAGGGCAGCCCAGTTTTGCAACCTGACTTTAAATGCTCCAAAAAGCTGGTTGTTCCAGACTGAAATTTCCTCAGATCTAACTATTTCACATTTATTTCACAGAGTCAGCTGACTCTGACTTCCCTACTCCTTTAATTAATTTAAACAGAATGAGAGTGTCTGTCCAGGAGATGATCCAAATGCTTCTCGGAGTAGTGCTGATTGCCGGCTTATGGCTTAGTAGCTTAAATAAATCACACGTTTGAAGACTCATCTGCTAGAGAGGAAGGAGTAAGTTAACAAGTTCTATTCCGTGTCTCTCTCTCCCCCCAGAACACACCCCTGAGAAATTTAAATCCAGATGTGTTCTCCTTATTTAGAATATGGTATTCATATCCATTATCAATCTCCCAGGACATAAGAGACAGCTGCTTAGTAATGCTAAAAGTTGGAACAATAGTACTGGGCTGGCTTTGGAATAAAATATTTACATGCTGATTTGCTTCAGTCAGAAAGTAAAGCAGGCATTGTGTAGGATATCCACACACAAGCCAATGAACCCAGAATCCAATTTTGCCACCACACTCACCAGCCTGAGTCCCCTGCTCACTAAACCATCTCTGCCTCTTTGCCAATGCTTCCCCTTATGCCCGGAGCTCCTTCCCTGAATACATTAGCTCTTCATCTTCCTTCCTAAAAAACAACCTATTCCATCAGGCTTTCCCCATAGGTTGCTCACTGATAATTCTTCTTATACTGCCTTATTCTTCAGGAGCCTTGCACGTACACCTGCAACTTCCCAATTTCTTGAATGTATCCCTGGTTTTCCCTATGTACCCTGGTCTCTCTCCTCCCTTGTCCATCCTAGATTGTAAGCCCCTTGTGGCAGGGACAAGGGCTGAAACAAGATTTCACCCTTCTCAAAAATCTCATTGAGAAGAGACTTCTTGACAAAATAGAAAAAATGAAAAAGGTCTGTGCATGCACCCAAATGGCAAATTTGGGTGCATGCACAGGGAAATTTGGCATCTTTCCCACACTTGCCCAGGTCTAGCCCACATGGCAGTGGGGAGCAGGGATTTCTTCCTCAGGGGAGTGCTTCTATAACTTTCTTACTGGCTTTGCAAGCAATGGGAAAAGGGTCTCCATGTCTGTGAATGGTTTAGGGGGCTTTGGAAGATCCTACTCCTGTTCCATACCAGCCCTTAGGCCACTTTCAGACATGCCCCCCCACGCACATATTTGGGCTGCGGGGGGGGGGAGGAGGGGAATGTGCAGCCCAAATATGCGCAAGGATTGGACAGTCTGAAGCCCCTCCCTCCCCCCAGGCGTGGCTTTGCCGGTAGACACGCGCAGGGATGCAGAGCAGGAAATCAAGGCCACTTTCAGGCCGCATATTCTGCCTGCGGGAGGGAATGTGCAGCCAGGATATGCGTGTGGATTGGCCGGTCTAAAAGGCTCCCCCCCCCCAGTGCAGCTTTGCCAGCAGACATGCGCATGGATCCCTGCGCATATTCGGGCTTCCCCCCCACAGCCTAAATAGGTGCGCCGGGGGGGGGGGAGGGGGAGGATGTCTGTAGTTGGTCTGGATGAACAGTCCCATCTGCAGCTGATTTTTCAAGTACATTGCCTGCACCCTGGCCAAGAGCTTCACCTTGGTGGGAAAAGCCCACCAGGGATAAATAATGAGACCAGGGGGACATTTTGTCCTTTTTGATCCTCCTTGCTCTCTGTTTGCCTATTAAGACAATCAAGTGTGTGTGTGGGGGGGGGAGGGGGGAGAACTTCCAAATGATAATATTTTCAGTTTAACAGCTTTAAAGCAAAGAAAGTCTGTAAAATGTCAAAGAAAGCTCTGTTCCAAAGGGAGGCCTGATGTCAGCATGGTTTTGAAAGCAGAGAAAATCTCAGAGCTGTTCCTGAGCCGCAGCCCAGGTGTGGTGCAAAGATCTGCTCTAGTGTCCCTGGTTGCTATGGAAACAGGAACACCCACTTGTGCAGACTGTCTGGTTTGGAGGAGACTGGAAATAGCAACAATTGTGCCAATGATCTTGAACTAGCCCATCAACTACAGGCTAACAACATCATATATGGGAAGAAAGCACAAGACATCCAATGATAATAATCTTTTACCATATAATGATGAAATCACTCACACTCACTCATGTATATTTTGCTATACACAACACTGGTTACAGAGTTTTGTCTATGAAGCTTTGGTTAAAGTCTTACCAGTGTCACAAGACAAAAAGCCCCTGTAGGATTTCTTTCTACAGCATCTGCAGCTCTCTGGTTTATATCTGACCAGTCTCTAACGTTGGGATGAGCTGAGAATCCTCCAAATGAGAAATGCAACTAGAAAGCAGAATTCCTGCCTGCGGCTGCTGACATCACATACAGTTATTACCTACCTTCTCAAAAGCCAGTGAGATTGTGCAGTCTCACCTGCCAATAATAAAGACTTTTCTCAAGAATCCACTTAGATTGCTCAGTAAAATGTTGCTTCCTCTCCTTTTTTGCTACCTACTTCCAAATGCCTACCTACTTAGTCAAAAGTCTGCCTGTGTGGCTAAATGGGGAGGTGAAGGAGGTTATTAGAGCTAAAAAGGCATCTTTTAAAAAACGGAAATCTATTCCTACTGAACAGAATAGGAAAGAGCATAAACAGTGCCAAATTAGATGTAAAATGTTAATAAGACAGGCCCAGAGGGAATCGGAGGAGCGACTCGCTAAAGATGCAAAAAAGAATAATAAAAACTTTTTCAAGTACATTAGAAGCAAGAAGTCTGCTAGAAAGTCGGTTGCGCCATTAGATGACCAGGGGGTGAAAGGGGCACTCAGAGAGAATAATTTATTTATTTAAATAATTTATATTTTGCCTCCTCCTGCTTTTAGCAGCTCAAGGCAGCTAACAAATATCACAGTAAAAATAAAAAAAATAAAAAAATTCAGTAAAAAGAAATAATAAGAAATATAAGAAATATTATAAAACCAATGGTGGACTATACACATATACCAACGAACAAAACCTCCTCCCTAACTCTCCACCCCCCACCTCTACCCATCTCCCTCACCAACAGCCAGGTGGAACAGTCAGGTCTTGCACTGATGCCAAAAGGAGGAGAGGTCCGGGGCCATCAAGACCTGTGCTAGAAGGGAGTTACACAGCCTTGGTGTGGCCACCAAGAACACCCTTTCCATAGTCGCCCCCTGCAATACCTGGGGGACTTCAAGGAGGCCCTGATGACTGCAGGGGTCGATCCAGAGCCCGGGGAGCGAGGCGGTCCCACAGATATGTAGGGCTCAGGCCATATAGGGCTTTATAAGGTAAGCACTAGGGCTGTAGCGGAATGTCGCAGCGTTTCCGCAATTAGTGGTACGGCGTGGCAGAGGCTTTCATTCCGCTAGTTTCATTCCGCTACTTCCGCAGTTCCGCTAACTTCATTCCGGTACTTCCATAGGCTTCACAAAATTGCGGAAACATGACATTTTTGCTACTTCTGCCATTCCGCCTGCGCCACAAAATAGCAGAACAGCGGTTTCCCAACAATTCCGCAATTTCCCCGATAGTTTCTGAATTTGCAGAATGCCGGCGGAATTAGCGAATATCAGCAGAAAAGCAGCGATGTGGTGTGGGCAATTCCGGAATGGCGGAATGGAATCACGGCGCTGTAACAGCTGCTGCCACATCAGTCCTAGTAAGCACCAACACCTTGAATCGGGCCCGGAAGTCTATAATGGAATTCCGGAAGTCTCAGTGCAGAGAATGGAGAACCGGTGTTATATGCTCCCAGCGGCCTGTCCCAGTATGGAGACAGGCTGCTTCATTCTGCACCAGTTGCAGTCTCCGAGCCGTCACCATGGGTAGCCCCACATAAAGCGCGTTGCAATAGTCCAGTCTTGAGGTGATGAAAGCATGGATGATGGTGGCCAGGTTAGAGTCCAAGATATACAGCCAAAGCAGCCTCATCAGATGTAACTGGCAAAATGCGCTCCTCGCCACAGCCCCCACCTGGACATCCAGACGGAACCTGGAATTGAGAAGCATTCCCAGACTAAGAACCTGGGGGACCAGAGGGGGATGCACCACATCAATGATGGGGCATACCCTCTCCCACCAATGTCATCTCCATCTTGTCAGAATTCAGCTTCAGACAGCTCACCCTCATCTAGTCCCCCACAGCCACCAAACATTGAGTAAGCACCGACACTGCCGGGCCTGGGTTGGATGAAAATGAGAGGTAAAGTTGGGTGTCATCAGCATATTGATGACACCGAATATCAAACCCTCTCATGACCTTGCCCAGTGGCTGCATATACACATTGAACAGGAGAGGGGACAGAATAGAACCTTGTGGGACTCCACACAAGAGGTCCCAGGGAGATGAAAAACAGTCCCTGAGCACCACTTGTTGAGTTCTCCCAGTCAGGAAGGAACAAAACCATTCAAGAACAGTCCCACCCACCCTGGCTCATTCCTGAAAATGGGTAACCAACATCTCGTGGTCAACAGTATCAAAAGTCGCTGACAGATCTAATAAGATCAAGAAAGATGACCGACCCGGATCTAATTCATGACGAAGGTCATTGATCAAAGCCACAAGCGCAGTCTCTGTGCCATAACCTGGATGAAAGCTGGACTATGAGGGATCCAGAAAACTGACGTGGTCCAGATGCTCCTGTAACTGCCGAGTCACAACCCTTGCCTAAAAAGGGAAGGTTAGAGACCAGCCGATAGCTAGCAAGGGAGTCAACATCAAGCAATGGCTTTTTGAGCAGGGACCACACCACCGCCTCTTTGAGCCAGCTTGGTGCCCTGCCCTCCTGCAGGGAGGCACTGACCACCTCCTCCAGCAATGGCCCTGTCTCCTGACTGGTGCAGCCAGGACAGGCATGGGTCCGGTTCTCAAGAAATGGCTCTGACAGCTCCAAGAACATCCTCCACATCAGCAGGCAACACCCACTGAGACTGATCCCACAAAACTGGACCATACGGGGTTTCCATAATCTCTGGTTCTCCCATTGCAATAAACACAGCATCGAAGTCATGGTGCACACGGGCAATTTTGTCCACAAACTAATCAACAAATCTGTCACTGGAAGATACCAGTTCCAGGCGGAGGGAGGCCAGATCGACCAGCCCCCTCACCACCTGGAAAAGCTCCACTGGACAAGATTTTGCAGATGTTATGAGGGCAGCAAAGTACTCTTTCTTTGCTTCCTGCTAGGGGTGGGAAGTTCGGATTATCCGGTATCCGATACTGCCGGTATTTTGCTGTACCGGCAGTATCGGATTAATCTGGATATTGGGGGTACCGGTACCGGTTCCCCATGCTGGATTGTTTTACATTGCGGCCACTGAAATGAATGGCCGCAATGTAAAAAAAGAAAAAAAACAACCTCCCCCGTCCAGGCTGCGCGGGTGGAAGAGGGGACTGTTGGAAATACATTCCTTTGGTTGCATCCCCCCATAGCACCTCATCCTGTTTGTTTACTAGAAACACCAGGAGTAGAGACAGACAGATCAAGGAACCCTTCCCCCATCCTATTTGTCCTACTCCTGCCAGGACCTGATTGGTCAATCTCCTCCCCCAGGAGGTCTCTCCTCTCTTTGTGTCTCAGAGAGCTTCCTTCCTCCCTCCCTCCCTCCTAGTCTAAGGACTTAGTATAGATGTAGGCCTTTCCTATCCTACACGTTTTTCCTAATATGCTTCCTGCCTGCTTATTGATGATTAGCTGCTCACACTCCTCTGTAAACTCTGCATTGGGCAAATGGATGCAATGATCTCACAGTCCTTGCATTTCCAACAGGGACACCCCCCACCCACCCTGCCCGGCCTGGATTTTTGTTAAAAAAAATAATTCCGGGCCGCCACCAGCGACCCGGAGCCCGTACCAGCAGGTAGGTACTAGGGTGATCCCTGGGGGTGGGTGGGTGGGTAGTTTAACACACACCCCACCCCAGGAATCACCCTACACCCCCCACCCAAGGATCGCCTACCTTTGGTGCTCTGGGCGGTGACGGCACGGCGCACCGGGCGGCTTCAGCGCTGGCTGTGGCTGCCGGCTTCAGCGCTTACTTGGCCTTCCAGGGAACTTCCGGGTTTCCCCGGAAGGCCTAGTAAGCGCTGAAGCTGGCAGCCACAGCCAGCGTTGAAGCCGCCCGGAGCGCCGTGCCGCCGCCGCCAGGAGCACCGAAGGTAGGCGATCCTTGGGTGGGGTGGGTAGGGTGATCCCTGGGGTGGGGTGTGTGTTAAACTGCGCCCCACCCCAGGGATCACCCTAGTACCTACCTGCTGGTGTGGACTCCGGGTCGCCAGCGGTGGCCCGGAGCCAGGGACTTCGGGGAATTTTTTTTTAACAAAAAAAATCCAGGCTGGGCAGGGTGGGGGAGGTGTCCCCTCTTCCACCCGCGCAGCCTGGGAGGGGGAGGGATTGTTTTTTTCCCCCATTTATTTCAATGGGGATACTGACAGTTCCCCATTGAAATCAATAGATCCGGCACCGGCAAACCGGTTTTAATCTGGTAAACTGTTTTTTTTGCAAACCGGTAACCGGTAAAACCGGTAGCCGGTTTTTTCCCTGATGTCCCATCCCTACTTCCTGCACAGCCACCGCATAGGCTCTTAAACTAGCTCTATGTCGCAATCTGTCAGCTTCAGCATGAGATTGGCACCACCATCGTTCCAACCGCCCTTCTCACTTCAACAACCGAAGTTCCTCGGTAAACCATGGAGGTCTGTGGTGTCGATGAGAGGGGAGGGGACACCTAGGATCTGTTCAGTTAACGGTCTCCATTAGTAAGGTATTCCAGAGTGCAATGAGGCCATAGAGCGAATGGTCATCAAGATCAGAGGGTAACTCCCCAAGAGCATTCTGGAACCTCTCTGGTTCCATTAGTCTCCGGGGGTGAACCAAGCAAACTGGTTCCACACCTCTGCAGGGGCAGACTGGCCCGCTGGAGATAATGATCCATCCATGACTGCATGTTGCTGATACCTCCGCCACAAATGGATCCCCCACCTCAAGGCCAGTACAAAATATCAGGTCCAGGGTATGCCCCCCATCATGTGTTGGGCCAAGGACTACTTGGGACAGGCCCATGGTTGTTATGGTAGCCATGAACTCATGTTCTGGCCTCCCAAGACTGGTGTCGGCATGAACATTGAGGTCCCCGAAGACTAATGTCTTTGGGGACTGCAATACCACCTCCAACACCAGCTCTGCTAGAGCGTGCATGAATGCTGCTGCACAGGTAGATGCACAGTATACTAGCAGCACTCCCATTCTTTCTCCTGCCAAATCAATCACAAGATGGAGGCCTTTGATACCTGACACAGTGTCAGTGGGGGTAGGAGAAGAAGGGAGGTGAAGGGATTCGGGTCCACATGCACTACCCGCAATCAGGAAGCTCTGTCTCGCTCGGCGGGGTCTCCAGAAGCCCGTAGGTGCCATCCAGAAGCCCGTAGGTGGGCCATCCCGCGTGCTCTCATACCTGGAACTCAGGTCCCTATCATCATAGGGCACAGAGCACTGATACCCGGTTCACGCAACCAATCCGTTTGCACCACACGGGGGTAGGGGAAGATGTGGGGAATGGCGAAGGGTAGCAAGGATCCGGGAACCCTGGGAAGGGAGGGAAGGATTCAGGGGCTCTCACGCCTCAGGGGGAAGGGGTAGGGAAGATGCCCCGGAGAGGAAAGGGGAAGGCACCCAGGTCCGGAGGCCCTCTCGCAACACATGCACTCTCTAGGAAGGATGGGGGAAGGGTCTCACTCTTACACCACACGTACCGCAGGGACTCACCCACAACCGGCTCACGGGGGGGGGGAATGGAAGAGAAGAGGAAGGGGGCTGAGGTAGGCAGGGAGAGGGCACACAAAAATCCAAGCACAAGCAAAGTTAATCCACTTAGTTGTCAGGCAGGGGGCCAGTCCATCCAGTCACATGCTCTGTTCACCTGCACCGAGCGTGTTGTGAGGCCGGTAGTTAAGGAGCAGGCCCTGCCCCCCGCACGCACGCGTGGAGCAACGCAGAGGGGGGCAGGGTCCCGCAACGCCGTAGGAGGGCCCTACCTGCTGTGCCATGTCAGAGGCTGCCGGAGCAGCAGGGGGTGGTGGGGGCACTGCTCGTGTGCCACACCGACATCCAGAGCGCTGGGGGCAGGGTCCTCAGTTGCCAGGGGCAGCCGCCGGGCTGAGAAATGGCCGCGGCGGCTGACAGTACCCCGCTCGAGCCCCCCCCAGGCATCGTGCGGGGCCCGGCTTGTCGGGGTGGCGGCGGTGAAAGAGGCGGAGGAGCCGCAGGGCGGAGACATGTGCAGCAGGTTCCCAGGACCGCTCATCGGGGCCAAACCCCCGCTAGTCAATGAGATAGTGCAGTCTTCCATGCCGCAACTTGGCGTCCAGGATGGCACTGTGAGCGCGTCGGCTGCAGAATAGGGATGGCCGGCGAAACAGCAACTGGGACGGAGCTGGGAGGCGGGGCTAATCCACACTGCAGCGTGTTCTGGGTCCAGCTCCTCCCCCCTCCCTTGGCAATTGTAAACTCATGCAGGGCTTCAGGGCGGAGTAGCACCCTGCCTGGAGCTCATTAACTAATTAGGCAAGATTGCTATATATAGTACCGGCGGGGGCCATGAGCCTCCGCCGGTAATCACTTGTGAGAGACTGGCCCCTCTACTGCCTTGGAGATTTCTGTGTCAGGTTTTGGTTGTGCCTTGAGACTGTGAGCGATCCCTGTGTTTCCCCCCCCCCCTTTGGAGTGAGTCTGTGAGCGAGTGAGTATATTCTGTCTGTCTTGTTTGTCTCTGTGTGAAAGGAAGGTGAATCCCTGGTTTGGGTACTTCCTACCCCTTGTTCCTTATTTTCTGGTTCCTCCCTGCTATTCCTTATCAAGTCGTGTTCCTTGTGAGTGTGTACCCTACCCCCTCACTCCTCCCTTGTTTCCCATCCCCCTCCTGAGACACCCGCCTCCTGGGATTCCCCTTCCCCCTCCCCTTTTCCCTCACGCCCCCCACCACGGTGCCCAGGGACCCTGAGTACTCCCCTGAGAATCTGGATCCCTTCCCTGGTGTTGTTTGTGCCTTTGGGGCAAGTGGCTTCCTCTCCCTGAGTCCCAATGATGACAAGGGTTGCTCTCTGATTCGGAGAGAAAGCCCACCTTCTATCCTGAGGGACATTGTATACCACCGAGGGAACCTAGTATTGAGAGGAGGTCGCCCCTTGTCTTTGTGGGGTTCAGTCCTTCTGACCCTTTCCTACCTTTCCGCCCTCTATACCCCCCTCCCCGGTGACAGAATTACCGGCACCCCTTCCTCATTGTCCTTGGGAATCATGACTTCTGAACAAATTCAGGAACTCATGCATACAGTCCAGTCCCTTACAATGGAGGTCCAGGATCTCAGAGGGGAAAATAAGGCTCTCCAAGCCCGTTATTGGGCTCTCCAGGAGTCAGTGGAACAGCCCCAGCCTTTCCCTATGAAGGCTGAAGGAGGAGCAACTGGGGGGTCTTCTCCTCTTACTCCTGTTCCTAGAGAACCTAAGGCTCCTCGCCCCGATAAATTCTACGGGGATAGAAAGGCTTGTCAAGGTTTTCTAGCACTATGCAACCTTACTTTTCAAACCCAACCCCTTACCTATAACTCCGATCAGGCCAAAGTAGCCTACATTGTGGGACTATTGGGAGGAGTGGCGTTGGATTGGGCTACCCCTCTACTGGCTGCCGATGATGATTTATTACGTAATTATAAAGGTTTTCTTAAACAATTTCGCTTTCTATTTGACTACCCCCATAGGGTAAGAGACGCTGAGCAACATATCCTCCACATGCATCAGGGTAAGACCCCCCTCTTGGATTATATCACACAGTTTAGAAAATTAGCGTTTGATCTGGACTGGAGTGATTCCGCCTTTCGAGCCCTGTTCCGTCAGGGTCTTAACGACGAAATTAAGGACCAGGTGGCTTGTGCCGCAACTACCCCAGTAACCTTAGAAGATATGGTAAACTTGTCCCTCCAAATTGATGAGCGACTTACGGAACGGAGACGAGAAAGAAGACGAGATCAGGGTAGGGGAATGGGATGGTGGTCCCCCCGAACCCCTCCCACTCCCCCTTCAACCCCGGTGACTCAGGAAGGCCCTGAACCTATGCAGATTGGGGTAGTACGGGGACCCCTTAGTATAGAAGAAAGAGAAAGGCGACGCCAACTTCACCTCTCTTTCTACTGTGGGAAGACGGGGCATTTTTCAAGGGAATGCCCCAATAAAACCTCCTTGCCCTTTGGGGTCGGGAAATGCCGGGAGCCGGGGGAACGGAGGGACCTCCCGGTAACTGGCTGTAATTCCCTCCTTAAACAGAAGAGTGGTGCCTTGCCGCTGTCCCAACTTTATGTCTCCCTTATGGTACAGTGGGACAGTCACCATTCTTTAATAGTTAGGGCCTTGGTCGACTCGGGGGCATCTGGGAACTTCATGGATATAGATTTTGCCCTCCGCCATGGAGTTCCCCATCAAACTCGAACCTCAGTAGAAGTGGTCCAAACTATTGATGGGTCCCCCCTTAACTCAGGTCCCTTATTAACTTGTTCAATCCCACTTTGTTGTACGATTGGCACCCATACTGAGTCCCTGCAATTCGATCTAATCTCCTCTCCCTTATTTTCCCTAGTATTAGGGCTACCCTGGCTCACTACTCATAATCCTTCTATTAATTGGACAGCTCAGACCCTCACATTTACTTCCCCAGGTTGCCTCACTCATCACATCCCCTTCCCTTCAAGGGAAGTAACTGCCCCTATCACTATAACTCCTTCCATTGATCCCCGTATTCCTCCTCAGTACCATGATTTGGCAGTAGTGTTTAGTAAACAGGACGCTGCTGAACTTCCCCCTCATAGACCGTATGATTGTCCGATTGAACTTGTTCCCGGTAGTGAGCCCCCATATGGACGAATATATAATCTGTCGCCAGGTGAAACAGAGACTCTACGCAAATATATTCAAGAAAACCTAGATAAAGGTTTTATTCACCACTCTAAATCCCTTGCGGGGGCTTCCCTCTTTTTTGTACCAAAGAAGGAGGGGGATCTCAGGCCCTGTATAGATTATCGGGGATTGAACCAATTTACCATTAAGAATCGCTATCCCCTCCCCCTTATTTCTGAACTACTCGGTAAACTCCAAGGGTCTTCCATTTTTACCAAGTTAGATCTGAGGGGTGCCTACAATTTGGTGCGGATCAAGGAGGGGGATGAATGGAAAACGGCCTTCCGCACTCGTTTTGGCCATTTTGAGTATCTAGTAATGCCATATGGTTTGGTAAATGCACCAGCCACTTTCCAACATTTTATAAACGATATTCTGAGGGATTTATTGGACCTGTACATTGTAGCATATCTTGACGACATTCTTATTTTTTCCTCCTCCTTGAACGACCACGTTCGTCATGTACGGACTGTTTTGGAACGATTGAAACATCACAAGTTATACTGTAAGTTAGAAAAGTGCGTGTTCCATGCGTCCACGATCCCCTTTCTAGGGTTTATTATCTCCCCTGAGGGGATACATATGGACCCTTGCAAGCTTGAAGCCATCAATCGCTGGCCGCCCCCCACCACGGTTAAGGCGTTACAAAGATTTCTAGGCAGTGTAAATTATTATCGTCAGTACATTCCTCACTATGCTGACTTGACAAAACCCCTCACGATGTTGTTAAAGAAGGGGGCACACTTTGAGTGGGGGGCCCCTCAACAGAACTCTTTTATTTGTTTGAAACAAACCTTTATGTCAGCACCCTTATTACAACACCCAGATGTTTCCCGACCATTCATAGTCGAAGCAGATGCATCTGATGTAGCCATTGGAGCTGTTCTCACTCAGACCCATGATTCCTCAGGACACCGTCTCCCCTGTGCATTTTATTCCAGACAGCTAACGTCAGCGGAGAGAAACTATCCTATCTTGGACAAAGAGTTACTGGCCATTAAGGCAGCCTTTGAGGCGTGGAGACATTTCTTAGAAGGAGGGCCTCATCCTGTTCTGGTGTATACAGACCACAAGAATTTAACATACCTACAATCAGCCCATATTAATAATCCCAGACATGCAAGGTGGGCCTTGTTTTTTGCGCGTTTCTCTTTTGTGATACAGTATCGTCCTGGATCCCAGAACACGATGGCAGATGCCCTCTCCCGATACTACACGCCTACAGAGAAAGAAGGTGATCTACATGGACCCTTACTTTCTCCCCGGATTTTCGCCGCTACTCTCCCTTCTCTGGCTCAATTACGGGTGGTGAGTTTAAAGGAGAAACCCCAGCCCAGCTTTCAAAGAAGGGAGGGATTGTACCTTCATAAAGGAAAAATATTTATTCCCCTTAAATATAGACCACAGGTAATGTGGGCCCACCATGATTCCCCACTGGTAGGGCACCCTGGGTTTCAGCGTACCCTTTCTATTATTCGTCGAAGGTTTTGGTGGCCTTCCCTTCATAAAGATATTAAGCTTTATGTTCAAGGTCGCTCTACATGTGCCCGAACCAAAATACCTCGAACATTACCGGTTGGATTATTACAATTAACAGAGGGTCCAAAGGGGCCCTGGCAAAAGATAGCCATGGACTTTATAGTAGGACTTCCAAAGGCAACTGGATATGATACAATATTCGTCATCGTGGACTATTTCACCAAAATGGGCCATTTTATTCCTTGTAAAGGATTACCCTCTGCTCCTATGACAGTCCGGCTCGTCCTTCGGGAAGTGGTACGATTACATGGAATACCAAAAGAAATAGTTTCAGATAGAGGCCCTCAATTTATCTCACGTTTTTGGAAAGCATTTTTCTCTATCCTACGAGTCAAGCTTCTCCCTACTACCGCTTATCACCCTCGGGCAAATGGACAAGTAGAACGCGTTAACCAGCATATAGAACAATACTTACGTTGTTTTTGCTTTTACTTACAGGAGGATTGGGTGGACCATCTCCCACTCGCTGAATTCACGTACAACAATGGTCCCAATGCTTCCCTAGGTACTTCCCCCTTTTTTGTCTCCTATGGCTTTCATCCACCCCTTTATCTTCCAGATGCACCCCTCACCTCTGTACCTGCTGCAGGTTCCTTGGTAAAAAGCATACACCGGGCTCAGCATGCTGCCCAACGACACCTTTTAAGAGCACGTCTTCGATACAAAAGAGCCGCAGACAAACGACGTCTTCCCGGGCTCCCCTTTCAGGTAGGAGACATGGTATGGGTCAAACGCCGAAATTATCCGTCCTTACGCCCCTCTGCCAAACTTGACGATATATATATGGGCCCTTTCCCTGTTACCCGGAAATTAAACGAGGTAACCTATGTAGTGGGTCTTCCCCCCCATATGCACATCCACCCATCATTCCATGTCTCCCTCCTGAAAAGAGCTCATACCCCTGCCTTTGCCATCCAACGGGACATGCCTGCCCCTCCCCTCCTCTTACACGGGGGCCCCGAGTATGAGGTCAAGGCTGTACTGGATTCCCGTATTTTAGGTTCCCGCCTATTTTACCTCATAGACTGGAAACATTATGGTCCCGCGGAAAGATCATGGGAACCTGCCTCTAATGTTCATGCCCCCCGCCTTATTAGGAACTTCCACCTTCACCACCCCTCTAAGCCCGGCCTTCGAACCATGGGGGGGGGGCTTGGACGGGGGGGTACTGTCAGCGCGTCGACTGCAGAATAGGGATGGCCGGCGAAACAGTGACTGGGACGGAGCTGGGAGGCGGGGCTAATCCACGCTGCAGCATGTTCTGGGTCCAGCTCCTCCCCCTCCCTTGGCAATTGGGAACTCATGCAGGGCTTCAGGGCGGAGTGGCACCCTGCCTGGAGCTCATTAGCTAATTAGGCAAGATTGCTATATATAGTACTGGCGGGGGCCATGAGCCTCTGCCGGTAATCACTTGTGAGAGACTGGCCCCTCTACTGCCTTGGAGATTTCTGTGTCAGGTTTTGGTTGTGCCTTGAGACTGTGAGCGATCCCTGTGTTTCCCCCCTCCCCTTTGGAGTGAGTCTGTGAGCGAGTGAGTATATTCTGTCTGTCTTGTTTGTCTCTGTGCGAAAGGAAGGTGAATCCCTGGTTTGGGTACTTCCTACCCCTTGTTCCTTATTTTCTGGTTCCTCCCTGCTATTCCTTATCAAGTCGTGTTCCTTGTGAGTGTGTACCCTATCCCCTCACTCCTCCCTTGTTTCCCATCCCCCTCCTGAGACACCCGCCTCCTGGGATTCCCCTTCCCCCTCCCCTTTTCCCTCACGCCCCCCACCACGGTGCCCAGGGACCCTGAGTACTCCCCTGAGAATCTGGATCCCTTCCCTGGTGTTGTTTGTGCCTTTGGGGCAAGTGGCTTCCTCTCCCTGAGTCCCAATGATGACAAGGGTTGCTCTCTAATTCGGAGAGAAAGCCTACCTTCTATCCTGAGGGACATTGTATACCACCGAGGGAACCTAGTATTGAGAGGAGGTCACCCCTTGTCTTTGTGGGGTTCAGTCCTTCTGACCCTTTCCTACCTTTCTGCCCTCTATACCCCCCTCCCTGGTGACAGGCACGGACTTCGTAGACGGGGTCCGGGTCCACAGGGTCAGGATCGAGATCAGGCTCCGGGGATGCCGGGCCAACGGGTGCGGAAGCCGGCTTAAGTAGGGAGATATGGAAGGTGGGGTGCATGCGAAGTCGCAGGGGAAGTCGTAGAGTGTATGTTATGTCGTTTACCTGCCTCAAGATGGGGAACGGCCCCAGATATTTATGATCCAACTTCGATGAGGGCTGCTTGGAGGGATAGTGTCGGCGATCCGGCCAGACCAACTCCCCTGGTTGGAGTTACGGGGCAGGTCATCGGTGCCGGTCGGCATATCGTTTGTATTGCTGGCGGGTCTTTTCTAGCGTGGCTTTGGCAAGTGCATGAATTTGCTGCAATTGTTGGGCAAGAGCCCCAACGGCAGGGACAGTTACCGTTGAAAGGTCCGGGGAGATCATTTGGGGGTGGTACCCGTAGGTGACGTAGAAAGGGGAGTTCCCGAGGGAGGCGTTCAGGGCATTGTTGTAGGAGAATTCAGCCAGGCATACCAGTCGTCCTGAAGGTAGCTGATATAACACCTCAGATATGGTCAAGATTTTGGTTAACTCGTTCCACTTGTCCATTTGCTTGAGGATGATATGCTGTGGTGGGTTTTAGTTTTACTCAAAGGGCTTTAAAAAGCACCATCCAGAAGTGCTAGATGAATTGTGTTCCTCAATTGCTCATGATCTCCGCCAGCCATCCATGGAGTTTCACCACGTGTCGCACAAACCAAAGGGTCGCTCGCTGTGCTGTGGGGAGGCCTTTGCAAGCTACAAAGTGGGTTAACTTTGTGAAATGGTCTACGATGACAAAAACAGTATTATACCCCCGGGAGGGGGGTAGCTCTACTATGAAGTCGAGTCTGATCCTCCGCCATGGGCCAGAGGGCAATCTAGTTAGTTGGAGAAGACTAGTCGGGTTCTGTCGTAAAACCTTAGTGCTAGCACAGGTCGTGCAGGCTTGCACGTCAGTGGATACCGAGGGCCACCAGAACTGGTGCTGGAGGAGGGCCAAGGTACATTCTTTTCCAGGATGCCCGGCCAAAGGGGCGTCATGGTGGACCCAAAGTATTTGGGCCCGGCAAGAAGGTGGTACCACAATCTGTTTTCCCTTTTTGTAGAGGCCATCCTCCAGGGTAAACTCAGTGCTCTCCGGCTGTTGAATCTCCTGTAAAGAAGCGTGACGCAGGTGTTCAAGGGAGGGGAGGGTGGTGGCAAATACCCGAGTATCAAGGATAGGGTCCCATGTGTGCGTATCCGCTTCTTTTCCCTCATGATATCGAGATAGGGTGTCTGCTAGGGATAGGTGAACGCGGTTCGGCAGTTCGGAGTTCGGCCCGAACTCAGTCTGTTCGGACGACCGAACTCGAACCCGAACGCGAACATACCGAACAAACCGAACACATAACGGCGAAACGGCCGAACAGTTTGGTCAGTTCGGATCGTGTTCGGATGAGTTTGGGTGGCAAAAAAAGGTTCACTGGAAGGTCAAACATTACAGGGAGGTGTCAGTCACTGAGGAGCAGACTTCCAGGCACCAGGGGTGGAGAGGCTTGCAAGAAACGAAACTAATTATCTGCCTCCCCCCTTCCCAACACCTTCTGAGCTAGTCACTGTTCCTGAA
>QEPC01015287.1:148909-186112 GCA_003113815.1 Sphenodon punctatus
ATATATGCGTAACAAGCATCCTGCTGAACACCTGGAGTTGACAAACGAAACCCATTGTGAACAGACAAGTGGGACATTTGCAACTCTGCTACTGATTTCCAGGTCAGGAAAAGAACCATCAACTAAAGATAAAGATGCTAACATGCTCAGAGCCCTTCCTCCCAGGAAGACCCTCTTCTGATATGCTAAAGAACTGTGTGATGTCACCATGATATGGCATCTTGAAATTAATGACTGTATAAAGGACCTGGTCATGCAACATGGCTTTGGGTGGGGGCTTGTGGTCACCAATTTGGTGAATCATGTGGCTTCACTACCTTCCAGACCTTGCACACATGGATCACAACTTATCCTCGCTCTCCAGTAGCTCTACTCTCCAGCATCAAAGGGCCCTCTCTCAGTCTTTTCCCTGAATCAGCCTGCGTGCTTCCAGGGTTTGGACAGTCACAGGACACGTAAGATATATTTACCTGGGGACTATCTGTATAATGCTGTGTTTGTAATATAATCCTGCCAAAAATAGAAAACCAAGGTGTGCCGTTCCAATAAAGTTTTGTTTTGTACCACATTGGAGTGGTGTTTTATGACTATCTCAGTCCCATTTCATTTCTTAGTTTCACTGGGGGTTGTTGGGAGGTGATAAGGGAGGTGATGGCAAGGAGTGCATTTCACCATTTACATCTGGTGCGCTGGCTTCGGCCGTATGTCTCGGATGGTGACCTAGCCGCCATCATCCATGCATTCATTACCTTAAGATTGGACTATTGTAACATCCTCTACGTGGGGCTGGCCATAGTGACCGTTCAGAGACTGCAGCTAGTGCAGAATGCTGCGGCCTGTCTCCTTATGTGGGTGGGCCACCATGAACACATTACATCGGTGCTCTGGGCTCTGCACTGGCTGCCTATAGTCTTCCGGGCCCGATTCAAGGTGTTGGTGCTAGGGGTGGGACTTCAGGTGAATTATTGTTTTCCGGTTTTATCGGTACTGGATTCATCTGATATCGGATTTATCGGTATCGGTATATCGGTTTTTTAACATTGCTGATTTTTCAGATCTTTAACATTGTGGCCATTGTTAAAATGGCCACGATGTTAAAGATCCAAAAAATCGGCAATGTTAAAAAAACGATACCGATAATTATCGGTATTATCGGATTAATCAGATATCAACAATTATCGGGATTATCGGATTAATCAGATACCAATAGTCTCACCCCTAGTTGATGCTGACCTATAAAGCCCTACATGGCCTCGTCCCACCTATCTGCGGGACTGCCTCACTCCCTGCTTTCTGGATTGGTCCCTGCGGTACACCGGGAGCGTCCTTCTTGAAGTCCCCCGAGTTGTTCGGGGGGCCACTATGGAGAGGGTGTTCTCAGTGGCCGCCCATCGGCTGTCTAACTCCCTTCTGGTGGAGGCCTGGGTGACCCTGGACCTCCCCTCTTTCCGTCGTTAATGCAAGACTTGGCTGTTCCGCCAGTCTTTTGGTGAGATGGGTTGGGTTTTGGGGGAGGGGGTTAGGTTGGATTTTTTACATCCCCCATTATGGTTGCATTTGTTTATATATGTGTCATTTAAAAAAATATTTATATTGTTTTAAACTTTTTATTGTAAGCCACCCCGAGCTGCCTTGGGCAGGAGGGGTGGGAAATAAGGGGCCTCTGCAGGGTAGACTGCAAATACTGTAGGTGTCCAAGGGATTTAAAAGACATGAAAGCCTGGGGGAGCTAATTGTGTGTGTAGGTGTAATAGGTGATGGGATTAGTTGGCTCCTGGGTAAGGGAGACTGGAACTAGCACGGCTCCCAATCCCAGATTTCTGATTCTGCCTCTCTTCCTCTGCTGCTGCTTCTTGCTACTTTCTTCTCACTGCCCTCCAGCAGGTTGAGCAAAGAGACCAAGGCCAAAACAGGTGGGTTGCATCCTCGCCTCTTAAATTGCTGACATGCCAGATGTCTTTTTACACCTCTGGCTTGCAATAATAACCCTGTACATTTCATTTTGCACAGTATGGTCACAGATGCCATAGCCACCATGCTGAGAACTGAATGTGACCTCCAGAGCTAAAAATGTGACTCTGCAGTTTGAGCTAGAGACAGACTAGTTGGCCTGTTAGCAAACTTACCGCCTTTGGGGATTGGGCACATATGGGGACATATAACCCACTCCTCTAGCCTGTTGTACTGAGACCAAGTTGGATGAGAGACAGCAGGTAGCTGCATCTAGAAAAAAGGCTTAATGCTGGTAGCTAGATGGGGGAAGGAATAGACTGCTTTTAATGCAGTTTTACACTCTGGTTTGTGTGTGGTTCCCTTCTAGCCCCTGGCTGTCCAGCAAGCAGCTGTTGCCAAGGTTCTTTGCATCTGTATGACAAGATGATGGTATTACCATCATGGTAAGTAACATTTACTTTCAGACTTCGGCCATCTTACCTCAAAACTGAAATGCTACAGGCAAGCTCATGGGTGTAAGCTTCTGATTTCTCAATTTCAAAGGTTTATTAAAATAATAAAACTTGCAATCCAAGTGCAAGAAATACAGTTATTTTAAAGCTAAGATCAATACCAAATCCTTTTGGTTGTGGAGAAGTTCTAAAAACACAGCTACAACATGATGCCCAAAGTCACAGAAATCAGACAAATAATTTTTATGATTTTATGCCAACCTCATGGTTTTGGTGGCATGACTTGATTTTTCAACATCTGGGGTTGGCAGCCCTACATGCTCCATTGAGCTGGGTGCTGGGAAGACGTGGGAGCCAATGCAAAATGTAGTTGCTATTCAAAGCAAGGAGTTATTGCAATGGTGCAGCAGAGTCACGCTTCTGACCGTCAGGCAGTTTCCTGATGAAGTCTATGATGCCAAATTTGGTCTCAAAAACCATAAATTCACCTGAGCCCTAGTGTGAATGTCTTTTGAGAGGCAGTGTAAGACATTTTTATTTGGCCAGGCATTCAGTGGGCAGGAATAGATTACAGGGGAGGGCAATGCAGTGTTTTTAGTTTTGTGGGGTTTTAATTATTTATCTTACATTTGTATTTTATATTTGTTGTGAGTCAACCTGAGCCTTCGGGGATAGGGTGGGGTAGAAATCAAAATAAATGATTTAGGGGGTAGCTGCCTGAGACTACATTCCACTCTGGCATTGTGACACCACCCAATGAACATGAGGGAAGAAGCTCAAGGTAAACAACCCACCAGTGTGAGGGGGCTGTCAGACCGCAGAACTTACATGAAGAACCCTGAACCACCTGCCTGGGTTTTTCTCCACACAACCCCAGCTCAGTGCTCGGATTCAATACACGGGGGAGGGTTCTAAATTAGACATATACACAATAGGTTGCTACCAAAGCATTGCAAAGATAATCCAGGTGGAGAGGAATTTGGCCCAAAATGTGTCTTTTGTTTTAGTTCAAAAAGGGGGATGATCAAGATTGTACTACCAACTCTGCATGAATTATGCAACTAGTAATGCTGCTATCACCTGTATCAGAAAAATGTGTTATCCAGAACAAGGATTGGTGAAGACAAATGTGTATTATACTGTTAAGTTCGCTGGCTTTTACATCAGGACCAGAAGGCTCTTTACTAGTCCCAACACTGCAGGGGGAAAATGTATATTAGACTATAAACTTGTAACAATGGAATTCATATAAATCACAAGGCTGCATAATGTTCCCTCATGGCCCGCTTAGACGATCATCATACCATAAAAGCTAGGGGAGCATTATTAATATTATATTATATTATATTATTATTATTATTATCATCAGCATTTATATAGCGACAGCGGTATACTTGGCGCTTTTCAAAGAATAAGATAGACACGGTCCCTGCCCGAGAGCTTAGAATCTAAAGACAGGGGGAGGGGAGACAGGGAAGGGGTAACAGAGGGAGAGACAGGGGATGCAACATTCATGAGGATGCGAGAGCTCAGGTACACGTTCTTGGCTTGGTTACAGTAAATTGGGAGTGTGCAGATAACAGATGGATAATCCTGGGTGGGATGGTTAGCAAGAGTTAGGAAGGGCAGAGTGGAAGAGGTGGGTTTTGAGGAGGGATTTGAAGGTGTGGAGGGTGGGGGCAACGTGGATGAGGGCAGGGAGGGAGTTCCAGGCGTGCGGGGCAGCGAGGGAGAAGGGACGAAGGCGGTTGGGAGAGCAGGGGAGGCGTGGGAGGGTGAGGGAGGGGATGGAAGAGGAGCCGAGTGTTCGAACAGGGGTTCGGAGGAGGATCAGGGCAGAGAGGTAGGGGGGAGCGAGGTTGTGAAGGGCTTTGTAGGTGAAGATGAGGAGCTTGTGCAGAATATGCTCAGGAAGAGGGAGCCAGTGGAGAGAGGAGAGGAGAGGCTGCACATGGTCAAAGCGACGGGCTAGGTGGATGATCCTGGCAGCAGAGTTTTGAACAGAGATAAGGGAAGAAAGGTGAGAGCGGGGGAGGCCAGCGAGGAGGAGGTTACAATAGTTGAGGCGTGAGATGACTAGGGTGTGAATGAAAGTTTTGGCAGAGGAAACAGACAGAAAAGGGCGGATCTTGGCAATGTTGTGGAGGAAGAAGCGGCAGGTTTTGGCCACGGAGTCAATGTAGGTTTTGAAGGTGAGGTGCGAGTAAGATGAAGCCCAAGCTGCGGGCTTGGGGGACAGGGAGGATGGAGACTCTGCCTCTGCTTCGTGATTTCACAGAGGAAAGAGAAGCTTATTCTTTGGAGGATAAAAGAAAGAGAAAGAGAAGCTTCTTTTTTGGAGGCTGGAAGCTTATTCTTTGCCTTGGAATATCCCCACAGCTGTTTCCCCTGCACACAATTTCTAAACTGAGATCCTGCAGTTAAAAATATCAGCTACAGACAAAGCAAGGGCACATTGGCAGTTAAGTCTCTGGCACATTCAATCACTTGGACAGAACTAGTGTCTGGAGGAGGCATGGTGGGATGAGGAGAGCTTGGTGTTTGCTACATAGGACTTCCACCTCTGGTGTGCAGAGACACCCTTAACGTTTGATACATGCAAGCGCCATAATTTGTATTTTTAACTTAAATTTGGGATCTTTAAAATAAGGTTTTTTTTAAAAGGGGGTGACTGAGAATTTCTGATTAGCTGTAGATATTTTGAGACAGAATCCATGGACAACTCCAAAACAAACCCTATCCTTGATATCCTTGCTTTAGTGGATTTTCTAATTCCAAAACAAGGTGAATTGAAGACAGGTTTGATTTCAGAATAGGATTTTCCTGATTGTAACAAGTATCTAGTAATATTAAGGACAATGCTCAGATGTCCACATGGGAGAGCATGACCCACCAAGGTTGGATTAACGAAGTGTGTTTGATGTTTGATAGGCTGGCCCATTTATTTGCCATTACAGTCAATTCTTGGTCTGATAGCAGGTTCCTACATAGCATGATGTCATCACTGCTGTCCCTCCCCTTTAGTCTAAGATTAGGCATAAGAGTTTGTTTGTGTTTTTACTCTTCTTGTTGATGGGATGTCCTTGTAATTGTCCTTAATAATTTGAGGAAAAAGCTCTCACACTTCCCCATATTTGGGATATTGCAACACAAAGCAAATTTCTCTGTCTTGAACATGTCTCTGTTTATTTTGATTTTTAATCCACCCTTCACTGAAGGCTCAGGGAGGGTAGTATAATTAAATATAAGTAAAAATACTAAAATAAAACTCATATAAACATATATAAATACCTATTAAAAGGTTACACCCCAAATCCTAACCCTGTGGAAAGCCCAGCTCCTGAGCTTCCTGGATGAAAGGGGACAAGGCGTAACTATAATTGGGACAAGCAGGGCCGGGCAGCTGCATTGTAGGCTGGGGGCCCCATGATCGCTGGTGCAGCTGTATCCCCTGCTAGTGGGGATCTTCTGTACGAGCCAGGGGTCTATTCCAGCCCACTCATGCCCCTGCTGGAAGTGCTCACTAAACACAACTGTAAAGGAAAAATGCAGAAAGGGGCTCTGGGAAGAAAGAACAGAAAGGGACTCTGGGAAGAGCAGAAGTATAGAAAGAGTTTTGCTTGCAGAAAAGTAACAGACTAAGAAAGAACTGAGCAGCTGATGGCCTTGACGGCAGGAAACTGTGATAAGGAATGAACAGGATGGGGCTGGGAAGAAGAACATAACATGCACAGAAAAGATAGTGAAGCAACTAGTGATGTAACCCATAGCCTTGCTTTGACTAGACAAAGGAACAATAGAAATGATGCATGGCAAGTGGAAAAACCCAGCTTTCAACCTGTATTGAGCATGTGTGAAATATGCTTCTGTAGTTTGGTATAAAAGCTTATGGGGGCAGTCCCAAAAGCTAGCTCTCCTTTGTAGAGTCTGCTAACGCGTTAGCACTCAATAAACTGGATTACATTTTACCCTGACTCTGTGTACTGCCTCGAATTGGTGAGCCCACCCGAACCCAGTGGATTCAAGGGAAAAATCCACAACAATTTCTGGTGTCAGAAAGTGGGATTCGAGGAACTCAGGATCCTTCGTGGATACCTGCGGTAAGTGTACTTTATTGCAGAGTTGATAATCCGGCGGCGGGACGCCGTCCGCCGGGTCGCTGGTGTAGGAAACCGGACTTGTTCCTCTTTCCCTCAAAAGCGTTTTGGGTGTTGTTGTTGTTGTTGTTGTTGAAGGAAATACCTAGGTGAGAATTGAGAATTGAAAAGCTAGCGAGTGATAATGGGAAGCAACCAGTCGACGGTGGCGACCCCTACTGATACTCCAGTTGTGTATATGACTAGGCAGTATGGCAAATCAGTAGTAAAATGAGGTAGAGAAATGGAATTTTTATACTCGGGACCAGCCCGACTTGCAGTTTCCTTCTGCCGGTTCATTTTGCATCCCAGTCCTAACTCATTTGAGACAAAACCTCGAGGTGAACCACCCCAAGCAAATGGGGGTATGGTTCCTATGGGACGATGAGGCAAACTGAACCGATGTTCAGAAGCGTTATTGCCTGCAAGTTTGTTTAACGGCCGTATGCAAGGCTCCCCCAGTGACATCCGGCATGACTCCTGTGCCCGATCCACCGGGGGATTCCTTGCTTGATTTCAGGCCACCGTGTTATAATGAACCTGTCCCTTTGCTTCTGAACCCCCAATCCCCAGGCTCCACCACCCCAGCCTGTTCCATTGCCCCCTCCTTCACCGCCGCCGCCCCAAACTCCAGGTGGCACGAACCCTCGAGGCGCAGAACCAAAAACTGCAGGAGCTGCAACTCCAGGGGGGGAAGCAGGGAAAGCTCCTCAAAACTTTGACTCTGGCTTCTGGCACTAGCAGTAGTGATGGAGTGCTTGAAGATTTTCTCCTGTGTAATTTGAGCTAGTGGCTGTTGGCAGTGACTGATGTGAAGTTTCCTTGTGTAAAATTTTGTGGTGTGTATTGTTTTCAGTTAATATTGTTAAACTGAAGTGCCTGGGGGAAGTGAAAGAGTTAATAGTTGAAGTAATTGTGTGAAAAGGAATTTGTAGAAATTTCTGTGTGAAGTCCCCAGTTTGATCCCCGGGCTCAACCCTTTACCCCGGCAGCAATGAACCCAAGGGCTGTACTACCAGGGGCAGGAAGGAAATCAGGACCTTTCATGAGGAGACGCGGCCTCAGCCCTGATCCTCCTGAACCTGGAGTCAGATGGCACTGTTCAGTTAACCTTGGATGGGGCAGAGGCCCTTTTTAATTGACACCGGGGCTACCCGCTCCATGGTGCATTCTTCTACCTTCCCTCAGCTCCCCCTGTCATCGGCAAAAATCTCCTGTGTAGGGGTTGAGGGTACTTATCAGCGTGTGCCTCTGTCTGAGCCTGCCACTGTAACCATCGGCCTGCTCACAGAGAGACACTCGTTTCTTGTTAGTAAACACACTCCAGTTAATCTTTTGGGACGGGACCTCCTGTGTAAATTAAAAGCCTCAATTCATTGTTCGCCTGATGGCATGTATTTGACCTTTCCCGATTCTGAGACAGCTTCTAATCTTATAATGGCCCTTGCTACAGAGGATTCTGGGTCCCCGCTCCTGACTGATCACCAGCAGCGGTTGGATTCCCTCCCTTCCTCTTTGTGGGCAACCTCCCCTGAAGATGTGGGGTTGCTGCAGGGTGTTGCCCCACTGCAAATAGCTGTCAAACCAGGACTCCCGTACCCTTCTGTGTCTCAGAACCCCCTTTCAGCTGAGGCTGTCAGGGGAATACAGGCTGTTATTAACACTTTCCTTGAGGGAGGCATTCTTATTCTTTGTGTCTCCTTTACCTGTTAGGAAAGGAAACCGGACACACCCTGATGGATCCCCGGTTTACTGATTTGTTCAAGATCTCCGTGCTGTTAATAACTTTGTTGTCCCACAGCACTCCATTCTCCCCGATCCCTCTGTCACCATTTGTTCCATCTCAGCTGAAGCCCAATGGTTTACTGTCATTGACTTGTTGTCACAGTTTTTTTTTAGTACCTGTGCACCCTGACTCACAGTATTTGTTTGCTTTTATTAACCCTGCCACCCAGTCCCAATTCCACAAAAGTTTCAAGTGGTTCACGGTGCTGAACCTGGCTAAATTGCTCCTTTGCAAATTCCCCTACACCCGAACTTTCGGGCTAAAATCGGCAATCACATGGTTAAAAAAGGCAATTAGCAATGGAGCTGTCAGAATTTTTACAGCCAGCACTTTCAAAGAGCCAGACCTGAATATTTTTACCAATTTTTGAACAGCGTTTTGCAAACTTTCTTCACCAAGCAAGGAGTAAAACACTGTATTTGCTAGACTAACAAGCCTCCAAACAATTCATTAGAACCTATGAGCTCAGATACAAGCTTCTGGCCAATTCCAGCAGCAAAGCCCAAGCAAAGCATATTTTAAAAAAATAATTAAAAATTGAAACAAATAGGGTGTCGTTACTCCCAAAGCCAAGACCTATGCTAGTGTTGATTTGTATGATTATTGGTTCACTTAAAGGATTGTATAGGAATGTTTTTCCACTGCCGAGCTCTTCTTAAGTGACAGGGACTGAGCAGTGAAACACATCAGTAGCAAGGCACAGCTTGTAGACTGGAAGGTTAACGAAGGGTAAGGAATGCAAAGTGTTAATACTGTCTCTTACAGTGACACACAGAGAGCCCCAAATAAAGAAAGGAATAGAAAATAGTATTTTGGGCAGGAAAGTAAAATAGGAGAAGGATTATGGAATGTAAACAGCAAATAGCTGTAAAAAAAGGTTAAAGAAGAATTATGTAACAGGAAGCCTCTCGGTGAACCAATAAAGCAGTGAAAGATTGTAACTAGACGAGGAATTGGCAATTAAGCAAACACCAAAATATCATTTCAACATCTAAACTACAAAACAAAACTAGTACCTTTTGGTGTTACTTGCTGGCACCAAAGTTTGTTCTTTATGTCATTTTCAGATTTGTTCTTTGTTGTCATCTTCAAATTAAAAGCTCCCAAAAGTAATTAGTAGTAATTAAGGTCCAAGTTTTAAAAGTTTGTAAAAAAACCATAAAAATCCAGCACTGAAGTGCAAATCCACAGACCGTCTGGAAGCTGCCTCTAACGAAAATCTCAAAGACTGTTCTCCCTTATCTGCAACTTTAATAGTTTACATTCCTTTTTCAAACTTTTCAGGCAAGCAAGGAACAGCAACAGTTTTTCCCAATAGGCATTTCTTTCCCAGGGGGAAAAACCATGCAGCCCCTGCAATGGTTCACATTGTAAAATGCCCGATTACTGTTTTATTAAATTGCAGCTTTGCAAAAATAGCACATTAAATCAATCAAATTATTACTGCTGATTTTAAGCAGTAAAAAGGCCCAAAATGACCCAAAACAAATTTGGAAATTTTCATGCAATAATGGACTGGTCTGTAAAATCCTCTGTCATGCTAAAACAGTTTTTAGCAAGTGGGCTGGCCCTTTTGCCATTATTAACAAGGCTAGTCCAATTAATGGTTTAAAGGTACAGCTACTTGCAGCCCACACCCAGACCAGGATTTGCCAAACTGTTTGTGATTTAAATGGCAAAAAAATGATATTCTTCCTTGATTTATTCTTTCCATGGAATGCTAAATCAACAGGGGGGAGGCGGGATTTACTTAACCTGTTGTGCTTTAGTTACTTAAAAAGTAAAACATGCACCCTTTCTTTATCTTCTCTGTGATGTCCCTACTGTGGCTTCTGCCATCAACACCACCTATGGCTCCTAAACACCTGAAAAAGTCCCACAATAGCCTGCTCATCCCAAGCCTTGTCATACCCACAGACGCTAGCTCCCATGCCCTGCCTTTCACGCCAACCGAATTTCAGCCCCAGCTTCCCAGATGACTTCCTTGTGCCACACAACTCCCAAGCCCAGCATCCTGTGCCAGATGACTTACTGATTCCCGCTACGCTTTTGGAGTTTGCCACTCGTTTGGCTCCATTTGGCGGGAGCACGGCTTCCTCACTTCAGCTGGCACTCCAATAGCCCATGGGCCCTTGATTGCTGCCCTCCTGGAAGCCGTGATTTTGCCCTCTGCTTTGGCTATTGTGCGCGTCTGCGTGCACACTTCTGCCAACACTTTTAAGGCCAATGGCAACCGCTTTGCTGATATTACTGCCAAACGCGCAGCAAAGCTGGGACCCACTGTATGCGTTCAGGCAGTTTCCCTTTCAGATTCCCTGCCTGCCGTGCCACTCCAGGACGTTCTACATCACCAACAGGATGCGACAGCTCAAGAACTCGACCTGTGGCTCCGCTCCGCCTGCACCCAAGACTCGGAGGGCATCTGGAGACACCCTGATGGCCGCCCTGTAGCCCCGCGGTCCCTGCTGCCCTTGCTGGCCAGAGTGTGTCATGACTTAACACACTCTGGCAAGGGGGGAATAGCACACATGATCACCGCCAGTTGGTTTGCTCCTTTTGTCTCCACCGAGGCCCGGCGAGTGACCCGATCGTGCCACATCTGTGCCCAACATAATCCGCACAGAACGGAACCCTGCACTTCATCCTCTCGCCCGTGGAGCAATGGGCCGTTTGAGAATCTTCAGATTGACTTTGCCCATCTGCCCCCAGCCCAAGGCTTTAACTTTGTTCTTGTTATTGTTTGCCTTTTCTCAGGCTGGACTGAAGCATTTCCCTGCCGCCGAAATGATGCGTTCACAGTTGCAAAGCAGCTGCTGCGAGACTTTATACCCCGCTTTGGGGTTCCTCTTTCACTGGACTGTGATCAAGGCCCTGAATTTACTGCAAAAGTAACCCAGGCCCTTTGCAAGGCCCTCAGGATCAACTTGTTTTTCCACACCCCACATCACCCTCAGAGCAGTGGGGCAGTGGAGCGGAAGAACCTGGACATTAAGACTCGACTAGCTAAAACATCAGAAGACATGGGGTTGAAATGGCCTGAGGCCCTGCCTTTAGTCTTGATGGCCATCAGGGCCTCCCCAGCAAAGAATACTGGACTTTCCCCTCATGAACTTGTGTTTGGCCGTGCCATGCGCATAGGCCTTACACCGCCTCGTCCGGCAGTTCAATCATTGGCTCAATTGAGTGATGAGCTCTCTCAGTATGTTTTGTCTCTCACTTCTCTCCTTAGATCAGCCAGGACCGCGGTGGAAGCAGCGCATACTCCACCTTCTGCTGAGCAGTGCCACAGCTTCCAGCCAGGGGATTGGGTCCTCTTGAAAGAGTTTCGACGCAAGCATTGCCTTTCTCCGCGCTGGACAGGACCCCACCTCGTCCTGTTGACAACACAGACTGCTGTAAAGTTGGAGAATGATCCCCGTTGGCGTCATGCTTCGCATTGCTGTCATGCTGACCCTCCCGCTGGCCCGAGCACCGCTGACTCCGCCACCTGACCAGACCACATCGTCTCAGATGATTCGCCAACAGCTGCCTGACAATGACAGAACTTCCCGAGACAGACGATCGTTAGAATTTGCCTCTAACACTTTTTTGCTTTTTATAAAACAACTTCGCCTAGACTTGAACGCATCAAACTGTTGGCTTTGTGCTTATATTCCTTCGCATGCTTTGGAAGGTATTCCTATGCTTGCTGCACCGCTTACTGTACGGGAGTTGCAAGCCCCGTTTTATGATGAACTACCCAAACACGCCACATGGGCAGTCATTAGTCGCAATGTTTCTGAATATATTCACATTAGAAATCCACCCCCAGCCTTGTTCTGCTTGCAGTGTAACGGCACGGGCCAGTTTGTTGGTACCGCTGCCTGCAATGCAACTATTGTTAAGAATGGGATCACGTTTAACTTGAACCATACATTTGTGCCCAATCACACTCCACCTTCAAGCCGCTGTGGCAAAACTCCATGAGACTGACAACTGGGATTCTTTGTCATGGCTAGAGCGCCTGCTCCCTGATGTACCAGGCTGGATCCGGTACATGTTGCTAGTACTAGTTGCTGTTTTACTGGCCCTGGGCTTTGTTTTCCTTTTGTGCAAGCTGTTTTGTTGGGGTGTCTCCCACATCCTTACTGGCAAACCTAGGTCCCTTCCCCAATCTCTCCAAATGGTTGCCATGAGCACCAGCCTTGGCAGCACACTCCCTTTTCTCCACCGACGGCCCCCAGCCAAGGGACCCATCAGGGGCCCCCGGGGACTCCGGACCAAGTGGTGGTAGTGATGCCATTTAGGGGGGGTCTAAATGGGCATCAAAAGGGGGGATTTGTAAGGGAAAGTGCAGAAAGGGGCTCTGGGAAGGGAGTGCAGCAAGGGACTCTGGGAAAAGCCAAAGTATAGAAAGAGCTTTGCTTGCAGAAAAGTTGCAGACTAAGAAAAGAACTGTGCAGCTGGATAGCCTTGACGGCAGGAAACTGTGATAAGGAATGAACAGGATGAGGCTGGGAAGAAGAACATAACATGCACAGAAAAGATAGTGAAGCAACTAGTGATGTAACCCATAGCCTTGCTTTGACTAGACAAAGGAACAATAGAAATGATGCATGGCAAGTGGAAAAACCCAGCTTTCAACCTGTATTGAGCATGTGTGAAATGATGCTTCTGTTTTGGTATAAAAAGCTTTGGGGGCCGTCCCAAAGCAGCTCTCCTTTGTAGAGCCTGCTAACGCGTTAGCACTCAATAAACTGGATTACATTTTACCCAGATTCTGTGTGTACAGCCTCGAATTGGTGAGCCCACCCGAACCCAGTGGATTAAAGGAAAAAATCCACAACACAACTCAATGGAGGAGTCTGTGGACTCCAGTGATTGGAACTAAAACAGGGGGATTGATACAAGCAGACCAGTCCCCAGTGCTACTGGAATTATCACCAGTCAGCTGCCTTAAAGTGCAATTGAGTTGTTTAGGCAACAGGCTATATCTATACAACTGAGCATGAAACCATTTGTGTGCAAAATCGTGGTTGCCAGATTTCCTGCTGTCTACAATCCACCACAGGTTTTCCCTGTCATGTTAATTAAACCAGGCATGAAATTCAAAAAGCAAAAATGGGGCTACATAACTGAGTTCTTTTATATCTACTGACATTTTACAAAATCCTGTAGTAACATTTCTTAAAGCCAAAGGCTTGCATCTTTTTGGTTGGGAATAGTACACATGGACATGTACAGAAAGTATGGGGAACCTCCAGCCTGCAGGTGCCTGCCCTCCCTGAAGGCTCTTCCCCTACCCATTATTGTAGCCCCTTGGCTACACTCTGTGGGCCGCCAGAAGCATGCCAGATGTCTGCAAAGAGCTTCCGGGGTGGTGGTCATGCCCCTTGTCACTGGGGCGGGGGAACACCACCCTTGGGGGAGCTGAAGCACACCTAGACTCGGGCCCTGGCTCTGATCACAAGGGTTCGAGGTGAAATGTCCATCAGGCTAGAAGGGTGGCCCAAATGATCTCAAGGAGATCAGGCCTCTATCATCATAGGGTGCAGAGCAAAACAGGAAGCCCAGAGTCTTGCCCACTCGCTCACTTAGTACTGACACATGAGGCAGGAGAAGGGAAGGGTCACTCGTGGGGGAGTCACGTGAGGGTGTGGGCGTGCACCCGAGGTTCGGGGAAAGGGGACAAGGGACTCGCACACTGGGAGGGAGCAGGGAAGGAAGAAACCCAGTGGGGGGCAGGGGCTGTCACTCAAGCACCGACGTTTGCTCTCGCAACCACACTCAGGGAGACCAAAGGGAGTCACATGCACAGAAGGGTTCAATGCACTGAGGCTCTCACACTCGAACACACTCCCCCCCACACACACAAGAAGACACTAGAACAACAAAACACTTCACTACTTAGCTTAGACAGGGCCGGTTTCTCTGCGATCACCAGCGCTGGAGCCAGGCATAGCGCTGGCGTTTATACTGAAGGCCCCGCCCCTGCACGCGCACGCCTGCAGATGTTCCAAGCGGCACGGTGGGGCAGGGCTGACCCCATGCTGCATGAGGGTGAGGGAGGCACCGCCAATGATCCTGGGGTGGGGCCGGTCGCTATGGGAACCAGAGCCCGTGCCGCGGAGTGCTGGGCTGCATCAGGTGGCGTCACGCCACCCTGCGCTCCACTGAAGCACCACCGTGGATGGCCAGGGAGGCCCTGGAGCTGCCGGGATGCGGGGCTTACAATATTCCCCCATATATCATTCTGTGCTGTGACCAGCCCAGCCCCATTACCCACTTGTTATTGGGAAGTTGGAAGCATCTGCTTAGGAAAGAGTCAATAAGAGAATTGGTCAGCCTAGATGTGTGAACCATGTCTCCTGATTGCTCGGGTGCTATCTCCCTGCCCTCTGCCTTGATGTCTGAAGTACCAGTTATGTCCCTTCTATGACTACCTCAGTGACACCCAGGATTGGTCCTGGAAAGCTGGAAGCATGCAGTAAGAGAGACCAATCTCACATCTCTGTCCCAGTCAGGGTGTCTTTGAAATACCAAGCCAATTGGCCAGGGGAGATATCTGTCATCTCTGCTGTTTGGCACAGGTTTCAGTCTGGGTGGACACCCCAAGTGAGGTGTCTGTCAACTTACAGGAAATGCCCCAGGGTTGGAGGTCAGGCAGGAGGACACTGATTGGGAGAGAGACTGGCAGGCAGGCACTGGTGGGCGGCAGCAGTAGAAGGAGGAGTTGGGCCCCAGTGCTGGAGCAGCAGACGGGCATGAGGTGTTGGTGACTCGCCTGCGGGACCGTGCCGGAATTGGCGGGACAGTCTTGGACTGGTTTTGTTCGTTCCTGGCCGGGAGAACTCATGGGGTGGTCTTGGGGGAGTGTACATCTTCCCCCCGGGACCTCACGTGTGGAGTCCCGCAGGGTGCCATTCTGTCCCCCTTCTTGTTTAACATCTATATGCAGCCGTTAGGGGAGATCATGAGGGGGTTTCAGGGCATGCAGTGTCATCAGAGAGAGCAACTGGTGGAGGTCTCGAGGGGAACTGGGGAGTTCTCGGGGATTCCTAAAGACCGTGCCGACACTGGGGGGGGTGGGGAAGGGAGGTTAGGAACCAGGGAATGGGGGGAATCGTGAATGCGCACACACTCCTATCACTCACCAAGCAAACAGTAGGAAGGGGAATGGGAGGGGGGAAGGTCCACTCAGGGGTCACAAGAATATCACCAGGTCAAACAAGAAACACAATACTGCAAACACCAAAAACCACACTTAGTTTCCTCACGGGACTAGTCTCTCAGGAGCTCTGATCAACAGCACTCAGCTACAGCTGGTGCTGGCCTTTATGTTTCCAGCTACGTCCCCCTGCGTGGCCTGGAGTTGTGCTGAACGTCGCTGCGGTTCTGGGCTTCCTGCTGTGTCCTCTGGGCCACACCCCCAGGGCACTGCAGGGGCAGCGGTTTCTTTAGGGGTTGCCTTGGCAACCTGCTCCGGCTGTGCCGCTCTGCTGAGTGTCGGCGCGGTCTTTAGGAATCCCCGAGAACTCCACAGTTTCCCCCCGAGACCCCCTCCAGTTGCTCTCTCGGGGGAGTTCCCTAAGGTCCCCCCCCCCTGATGGTCTGGCATGCGGGAAGTGAGGGAGTGTCTCACGGACCCCCTAGACAAAGTGCCGGCGGAGGCGGCCCCGTCCATGGCCCCTGAGAGTGTCCCTTTTACCCCCTGTCATCTAATGGTCCAAATGACTCTCCCTGCTTCTAGTGCAGTGACAGCTTTGAGGACCAGAGCGTGTGTGTGTGTCTCTGGGATAGTTCACACAAACAAGTAAGCCATTGTTAATTAGGAGGAGGAACAGTAGCGATGGTAGTGTCGCTCCCACCCCCACATCTGCTCAAATGAGCACTACTGTAAGTTAAACAGACCCCAATTCCCAGAATACCTATGCATGTCACCACCACCTTTCCTGGCTACAGTGGCCCCTCTACTCTACACAAAAGTATGGGTGAAGGGAGTTAAGGAGTTATTGAAGTGGATGTGAACAATCTCTGTGTAACAGTGAAGGCCATCCTTGTCACAGCTCCCATGCTGGTGTTTCTTAGTTCGGGCATCTAAGAACTATACACACTATGTATGACTGAATACGAGTAGCTCTGCAATAGAAACCTAGTCCCAACCTACAGGACTAAAGAGTGGTGCATGCATCTGCTTGTTACCCCAGCTGGCAGGGACTGGAAGGAGCACTTTGCTCTTCTCCTTTATGGCCCTGCATGGATGAACAGGAGTGCTGCAGATGCATGCTGCTGCTCTCCCCAAGGTTCTAAAAATTACTGCAGATGTGTGTGCATACTTTTAATGGGATTATGCGGAGATCTCTTGCAGAAATAGATTTCATAACTCATCTCAAATGAAACTGGATATTAAGTTGGTTTCAATACTACCAGTGCTGGGACAGGGAAAGACTTCCATGATGCAAAAAAGATCAGAGGCTTTTTCAAAGAACATAAAATATTCCATTCTCATGAGTGCATTGTCATGTGGATTCATTTTAATACTGAACATCACATCTCCGTGTCTTTAAGAGAGGAGGCACCATTTACTGAAATGGCAATTCTGATTAGAAAGGGTCTTTTCTTGGGGATCTACAGACCAGTATTAGCTAATGAACTAGTCTTTCATCTCTAAGAGCACAGACAGCAGCTGTTTGAGAGTCTGATGAAACAAATGACACAACTGGATGACTTGGTAGACTGGCAAAGGCTACAGAGAATTTAGGGGAAAAAAGCTAATAAGTTCAAGATCCTGATTTTGGTCATGCCTGCCCTTACAGTGTTGCCCTCCTTGTGGCCTCCCAAGACTTTTGTTGGTAAAGTTGTTCTGCATCAGTGCTACTGCTTGGGATGAAGGACATGGCAATAAAGTTATAGAAATCCTAGCTACTTTACAGGATGTTTTTACTTTGCTTCAGTACAGGAATTTGCTTACAAGGACCCCCCACGACCAGTGATGTTTATACACTCATAATTTTGGCAGATACTGGGGCCAAGCCCCACGTGCGCACACTCAAGCCACATGGGACCCACGTGGATCCACAAGCAGGTGGCTTGGGATCACAGTCACTGGCCAGATTTAGGTTCCCTAAATCCATACATAGGCACTTGAATGAAATTACTCAACTCCCAACAACTGTCACTCAACTTAATGGTAGCTACTAGGGATATACCGCTAGAGGTTTTCCTCCCTAGGACTGATTGCTGTGTTGAAACCATATTCTGGAACAAATGTTTGGAAATGTTGAGACTAGACTGCACAAATGGTTTCATGGACATGGGATTATTGATTTTCACACAATGGGAATGAAACCCAGGTTCTTTTTTTTTTTTTTTTAGTTTTTCATATCTTTATTTCCAGGTTCTTTGCACTTCAAAAGGGGCTGTGCATACAAAATGAGCAAGTGGAGAAAATTATGGCAGATTTTTGTACAGTCATATCCATAAGCACTTCATTTCCCATCTTTTAAAAATGTTTTTGGGACAGGCCAGGTGGAACATATGCCATGTCTTTCATCCCAAATAGTAACACTCTGAAGCAGCACAACTTTACTAACAAAAGTCTTGGGAGGCCACAAGGAGGTAGGGGTGTGCACTTCACTTTTGTTATGAAATTTTCATTTTTGTTATTACAATATGAAAATGAAAGTGATAACAAAATCAGTAACGACTTTCATTTTTCATTATTCACTTAGTTATTGCCTGGCAGAGTGGCTGTTATTTCTGGAGGGAAAGTGTGAAGAGGGGAGGAGGGAGCAGTGTTGAACTCTTGAACTGAGGCTGTGATGGGAGGGGTGACCAGACAGCAAGGATCTGTTGGATGTAATTGCTGGCCAATGAGGAGTGCAAACAGGTCCCAGCCAGTTGCATGGCACCCTGTGTTTGCTCAATAGCTCCTGCCTCTCAGGACCAATCATGGGGGCTCTGGAAAGGGCACTGGCACACTGCAATACTTTATATGGTCAGGGCCAGGCTGTCTGACTCTTGTTCTGTGTTAGCTCTTGCTGTGTCAGGTTGTGTTTACAAAACTCTGGTGCTTGCACTAAAAATCTTCCCCAATCCTCAGTATAACCGTACCTTTCCTTATACACTTTATACATTTTACCTTTTATTATTATTATTATTATTAACAAACATTTATATAGCGCAAGCAGTGTACCTGGCACTTTACAAAGTAATAAAACAGACACGGTTCCTGCCCCTAGGGCTTACAATCTGAGAGACAGGAGCTGGGGGAGAGACTTAGGAAGGGGAACAGAGGGAGAGACAAGGGGTCTAATATTCATGAAGATGTGAGGTCTCAAGTGCACGTACTTGGCTTGGTTACGATGAGAATGACAGCAGGCAGGTCCATGTTGCAAGGATAAGGGTAAACCGATCGTAGGTATAGGAATAGTGGCTCAGCAGGATAAAGAGTCAGACAGAGCAGAGCGAAAGAGGTGAGTTTTAAGGAGAGATTTGAAGGTATGAAGGGAGGGGGCAAGGCGGATGTGGACAGGGAGGGAGTTCCAGGCATGGGGGGCAGCAAGTGAGAAGGGACGAAGGCGCTTAGGGGAGCAGGGAAGGCGTGGAAGGGTGAGAGAAGGGACAGAGGAGGAGCGAAGTGCACGGGCTGGAGTATGGAGGGCGATAAGTGCAGAGAGGTAGGGGGGAGCAAGGTTGTGAAGAGCTTTATAGGTGAAGACTAGGAGCTTGTGCAGGATTCGTTCAGGAAGGGGAAGCCAGTGAAGCGAAGAGAGGAGGGGCTGCACATGGTCGAAGCGACTGGCGAGGTAGATGACCCTGGCAGCAGAGTTTTGGACAGAGATGAGGGGAGAAAGGTGAGACCGGGGAAGGCCAGTGAGAAGGAGGTTACAGTAATCGAGGCGAGAGATGACCAGAGCATGAACAAGAGTTTTGGCAGACGAGACAGAGAGAAAAGGGCGAATCTTAGCAATGTTATGGAGGGAGAAGCGACAGGATTTAGCAACAGAGTCAATGTAGGGTTTAAAAGAAAGGGCTGAGTCAAAGATGAAGCCTAGGCTACGGGCTTGGGGGACAGGCAGGATGGTGACTCCATCAATAGTTATTGACAGTGAGGAAGGAGAGGAAGGATGAGGGGGGAAGATAAGGAGTTCAGTTTTAGCCATGTTGAGTTTGAGTTGACGTTGAGACATCCAGGTAGAGATGTCAGAGAGACAGTTGATGAGACGAGCTTGAACAGAGGGAGAGAGAGAGGGAGTAGAGAGATAGAGTTGAGTGTCATCAGCATAGAGGTGGTATTGGAAGCCATGGGAGGCAATGAGTTTGCCTAAGGATGAGGTATAGATCGAGAAGAGGAGAGGGCCAAGAACAGAGCCTTGAGGAACACCAACTGAGAGGGGGAAGGAGGAGGAGGCGGAGTTGGAGAGAGACACATTAAAGGAGCGGTCAGAGAGGTAGGAGGAGAACCAGTTATGGACAGAGCCACAAAAGCCAAGGGAGTGAAGGGAATCCAGCAAGAGTGAGTGGTCAACAGTATCGAAGGCAGCAGAGAGATCAAGGAGGACAAGAATGGAATAGAGACGTTTAGATTTAGCCACCAGAAGATCGTTGGTGATCTTAGCGAGAGCAGTTTCAGTAGAATGAAGGGGGCGGAAGCCAGATTGGAGGGGGTCAAGGGAGGAGTTGGAGGATAGGAAGTCAAGGCAGCGGGAGTAGACAACACGTTCAAGCAGCTTGGAAGCAAAAGGAAGGAGTGAGACAGGACGATAGCTAGAAGGGTCAGAGGGGTCAAGAGTGGACTTTTTGAGAATAGGAGAGACTGTGGCATGTTTGAAGGCAGAAGGGAAAGAGCCAGTAGAGAGGGAGAGGTTGATGATGTGCAGGAAGGAAGGGGCGACAGTGGGAGTAATGGAGGTGAGGAGGCGGGAAGGAATGGGATCAAGGGGGCAAGTGGAAGGGTTGGAGGAGGAGAGCAGAGAGGAGATTTCCTTAAGGGAGGCAGGGGAGAAGGAGGACATGAGAGAAGGAGGGGGAGGAGCGAGAGGGGTGGGAGTGGGAAGAGAGGAGTGGGAAGCGATGTCGAGGCGGATCTTGTCTATCTTGGAGATGAAGAAGGAGGCAAGATCCTGGGAGGAGAAAAGTAGAGGGAGAAAAAGATGGACAGGAAGAGGAGAAGGGGAGGAGGTGAGAAAGATAGGAGGAGGAAATACAGTAGAAAAGAAATGGAGAGAAATAGGTGTAAGGCGTGCGCCTTTTCCCTTCCCCCATCTGTCTCCCTCTGTAGATGATAGATAGATAGATAGATAGATAGATAGATAGATAGATAGATAGATAAGATATAGTCTATAGTTTTTTTTCTTTCCCCTTCTCGTGTCTGTCTCCCCTGTCCATATTATATATAGATTATATAGATATTACTAGATACTAGGCTGTTTTACTATATATATTAGCATGATAGGATAGGAATAGGACAGACAGACAGACAGAAAGAACACATCGCAGACAGAAGTTTATCGATATAGATACTTAGATAGGAATATACTGCATATTACCAAAACAAAAATATTTTAAATGCACTGTTAAATGCACAAGTTTTTTAAACAAAAAACTTTCTTCTTCAAAAAGTCACAAAATCATTTTGACTCGAGCTTAAACTCCAAAACTTTATCAAAATCCAAACTTTATCATAATTCAACAATTTTTTCAGAATGCATTAACACTGTCCTTTACATGTATAGAAATTGTATACACTTTATAGAACTGTTAATGTCAGTGTAGAGAACTTTATACAATTCATTGTATAGATTGCAGTTCTGCAGAACAGACAGTTAATGCACTCTAAAAAAATTGTTTGTTGTCAAATTTGGATAATTTTAGTTTAATAACAAAAAAAAGTTTAGTTATTGATAACTATGAATAAGAGTAAGTATGTATGTTAAGGAATTAAGTACATATATTATATTTATGTTGATGATGATAACATATGAAATATTCATAGAAAATTCTGAAATAATTTCCATGCTTTTTGACGTTTATGTCTTGTTGCAATGTAGGGCGTTGAATGTTTTTTGAATTGTAATTGTAATTAATGTGTATGGTTTTTGGAGTTTCAGCTGTCTGCTTAAGAGTCAAAATGATTTTGTGACATTTTTGAGGAGGAAAGTTCTTTGTTTTAAAAACTGTTGTGCATTTAACAGTTTTCTAAACTGTAAAGTTTTTTGTTTTGGTAAATATTCAGGTTTTGTACAATATGATTAATATATCAGCACATTAATATATCACTTGTTGCACAACTTTTAAGTTGTATATTTGACTCTTCTCCCCCCTCTCCACACACTCACTCACAAACACACACACACACACTTTTCTCCCCCAGTCTCTCTCACACACACACACACAAAGACTCTTCCCCTCACTCTCTCACAAGCACCCGTGCCCCCCCCCCCAACTCAGTCTCTCTCACACACAAACACACACTATTATTATTATTAAGTTTATTATGGCACAGGCTTTCACCATGGACCAAAACAAAAAGAAAATTAATACAAACCACTTTCATTAGTCCTTGGACTCTATAAACAACAAATTCATAGACCAATATACAATATCCAGAATCATTTAGGTGCATTCAAAACCATAAATCAATTAGACATAACAAATATAAAATATCAGAATAATAATAAAGAAGTCCAATGAGCACCTGGGTATGCAAAATCCTAGGAATACAGGTGTCATTATACAGTAGCTACAATACCTCAGGTGGGAGGGTAGTTAGAACGTAAATCATATACACAAAAGACGACGCAGCAAGAGAAAACAGAAGTTTGTTGGCACACAATATCCTCCAGCCCCACATAAAACCAGGACTAACAAAAGCTAATCCTGGTGGCAGTTAAGGCATCATAATAGTCTTATTCTTTTATAGCTATTTGTCTTTTCGCAGTGAGAACCAAAAAGGTTGCCTCTGCTACCAACTCATGAACTTGGGATAGGTTAGTAATAAATAAAAAGAAGTCAGATATCTTCATCTTCCTAGCCTTGGCCAATAACAGAGCCAACCATAAATCCCTAAGGCAGGACTAATAGGGGCACCTAAAGAGGATGTGCTCAGCAGTTTCGGTTTCCTGTAGCTCACATAGACAGCGGCAGAGCTCATACTGAACTCCTTTCCACCTTCCCTCTAATACCGCAGTCTGTGTTAGCTGAAATCGCAAAAGTGTATAGTACCTTCTCAAAGTACTGCTAACCAGCTTATCTAGATAAGGCTCCATGGAAAAGCTAGTTTTACCCAAACCCAGCCTGGGTGCCACTTTCCACACACTCAACAAGGAGAGGTCTGTTTGCATAGCCAGATCCTGTGATCTCTGCTCTATTTCCTGCTTTATAGCAGCTATGGGTTTTCCCAAGAAGTACGTAAAGGAGAATCCCAGGCTCGCCAGAGAAGAGGCTAGATGTTTCAGCCAGGGATACACCCTGCTGCCATCGTGTTCCAGCTCCTCCGCTAGACACTGGGCCTGCAAGGTCTCCAATGGTTGAGTTAGCAAACACACACGTACACAGACTCTGCTCCCCCCACTCATTCTCTCTCACACACACATGCACACACTCTTTTCCCCACTCACTCACACACACATACGCATACTCTTCTCCCCAACTGTCTCTCTCTCACACACACACGTATGCACTCTTCTCCCCCCATCACTCACACTCACACGCATTCTCCCCCACTCTTTCTCTCTCACACAAACACACACATGTACTCTTCTCCCCCCACTCACAAACACACACACTCCCTGCCTGCCTGAACTGAAGGGAGTCCCAGACTCCCTTGAGTTTGCAAAGGGAAGGGCTGGGGTACACACAGGAGGCCTTATCGGCTGAGCTGCTGCTGGGCGTTGGTTGGCTCTCTGTCTGGCTGCTGTTTCTTAAATTCTTGGTTTGCTGGAGGGGCGAGGCCTCACCTGGCCTGCCGTGCTGTGGTCCGGAGTTGGAGAGGGGGCGGCCAGGGGACTACCGCCTGTGGTTCAAGCGGCAACCAGCATGCCTGGCGGCTACACTCATTAGCTGAGGCACAGCTAGGGTGGAATGGGCCCCTGGCTAAGAAGTCAAAATGGGTCCCCCACTTTGTGTCCCACTGGTGGGTCTAGGGGCGCTGCCCAGCTCAGCAGGCCTAGGGGCGCTGCTATTAAAAGCAAAAAAAACCAAATGCAGTCAGCCTATTAAGCACATTATGCCATGAATATATATATATATATTCGAGGCTGGTCATACGCGGCCGGAAATGGAGGTGCATCGCCCGCGCATGCGCTTTTTTGGCGGTAGCGTCACGTGTAGAACGGACTATCGGCTCTTTTGAAAACTAGCGCGGGCGCCGCCGCATTCATCTAAAAACGGCCTAAGACAGTTGTGAGAATGTGGCACTTTTTACACGGGCCTCTCCCATCCATGAACATGCAGATTTCTGCATGTTCATGCAGTGTTCACGCTGGTTGCTCTGCGCATGCGGACGAATGGGGGGGTGAGTGGGGATGTGTTAGGTGGGCATGCACACACACACACACATGACTCAGTGTGGGTGCACGCGCCACATCGTTCACACAGCCCCCCCCATGAACACAGCCCCCCCCTCTAGTGCCCATGCGCGAACCTGCAGAAGTGATTTTAAAATCATTAATAACTTGGTTTGGCTGTACCAATTACTATATTACAGTAGCAGTTGGCATTGACCTTGTGCTCCAAGCAAGCTTGTGACGTTTGGGGGCTAAAGTCATCAGGGGGGAGGAGATATTGATGATTCAAAATTGTCAGGACGCTGTGCATTTTGACCACAACCAATTAACTGGTGGCAGCTGCGGGTGGCAGGAGGAGCAGTAAGTGGCAGGGGCGTGAGGGCAGGATACTGGTGGGCCCTGCTTCATGCCCAGGTCATGGATTATAGCTACGCTGCCATCAACATAAGGGAAGCCATGAACACTATGGAAGAGGGGTGGCTAACGGCAGAAGCACCATTCACTAGGGGGAATTCTCTGTAACACACAATGCAGACAATACAAAGAGAGCAGTGTGGGATGGCGGGTTCTAGCACATCTCCTGTGCTGTCCACATCCTTCACCTGGTGGTGAAGGATGCCCTGGCCCTGGGGGAGAAGTGAGATGGCAGCTGCAGCTCCCTTACCCTGCTGATCGCGAAGGGCAGAAAGATCATGGGGTACTTTAATAAGAGCGTGAGGGGCAGGCACCTCTTGAAGGAGAAGCAGATGGAGCTGGGGCCGCAGCAGCACTGCCTTGTGCAGGACGTCAGCACGAGGTAGAACTCCACCTACCTTATGCTGGAGCATCTGGTGGAGCAGCAGCAGGTTCTGCATGAGGTAGCCCTTGAGGGGGAGATTGGGAGGCAAGACCACTAGGGCAGGAAGAATGAGTCCTGATGGCCCAGACCATGCACATCCTTAAGCCCTTTATGGATGTGACGGAGACCCTAAGTGCATCGACAGCCACCCTGAGCCAGGTCACCTCCATGGTTCATAGTCTGGTCAGGCAAATGTCAGGCTTCCTGGAGGAGCAGCGTCTTGTACCAGAGGTGATGGCCCTGGTATGAAGGAGGGGCTCAGTTGGTGGTTTGACACCCTGCTTGGGAAAGAGAAATATATTCTGTCCACCATGCTGGACCCCAGGGTGAAGGTGAGTGTGGTATCTCACATGGCTGACTTCACCTTGAGGAAGCATGCTCTGGTGGAGAGGGCTATACGACGGCATCAGCAGGGCCGTGAAGAGGTGTCATACTGCCTCCAGAGGCACGTTGAATAGGATCTGACCTGCTGTTCCCTTTTCTGCACAGCCTTTCACTGCTGACACAGGTGTTGTTGGGTTTTTTGAGGGCCTTAGCTGTAGCATCAACACCCCTCCAAAAGGCCTGGGTTGAAGCATCCAAGCCACCACCACCCCTCCAAATCCCATAAGGCAGGGTCGTCGATGCTCCAGACTGTCTGTGGTAGGAGGGGCGGGGTATACATTTTAAAAATAAATAATAAATTTAAATAAATACATTAAATAAATAAATTCTGTGTCAGGAGCTGTTTGAGGAGCAGTCAGGGAACCAGAGGAGGAGGATGAAGGACGCCTCCGTCGGTGGGATCAGGATCTTCCCTGCCATCCTGGATCTTCCTGCTGTCTGTTGCTGGCAGTGGCAACCCCACCGAACCTCTTCCTCTCCACCACAATGTTGTGGCCCTTTTCCAAGTGGCTTATGAGCCCCGACGTGGTTCCCTGAGTCCCTCTACGTATGTTCTTGTCACAGACCGTAAGAATATAAGCACGTAAGAAGTGCCATACTGGATCAGACCAACGGTCCATCAAGCCCAGCATCCTGTCTCCACAAGTCTCTATAGGGAGGACTAGTACCAGCAGGTCATAATGGCCAATCCATTCCCCGTTGTTCCATCCCCAGCATCATCTTGCAACTCCTCCTTCTGGTTCCTGGAACCACCTCCATACATTGGAGGAGCGTATCTTCTTCTGCTGCCTTCATCTGTGCAGTCTTCCAGCAACGCAATCAGCAGCAGCATCTCTCTCTCTGAAGCAAGAACACAAGGCACCTACATAATAGTATGCACTCATGGTGATCTCCCCAGTCCTTCCCAGCCAAATACCCTTTCTCCCACTCCAACTGGATAGGGGCTGCTGCCTCTTTGCCTCTTTTCCTTTTCTCTCATCTACAGCACATGAACCATCTTTCATGCTGCCTCTCCCACCTCCACTGCATGGTGCAGCTCTACTATAAAGCAGGGGTGAGGATTGGAGGAACCTTTGTTCTCCCAGGCGCCACTTTGAAAAGTACAAGCTCCAAGGGCCATAACAACAACATGGGTATGGGCCTGTGCATGCACACAAGGGGAGGGGAGAGGTCAATGCCACAGATCCATGATCTGACACGGTGGACCGTCTTCTTTACCATGTCCCTTATACGCAGCGAGCAGCACCCCACCCCCAACTTCCCCTGCCCTCATCTCCACTGCTTTGCCCTGAGCTTGGTGTTTCAGTGCTAGGGGGTAGGTAGGAACTGGGAAGGAACTGAATTCCAGGGTGAGATCCAGGAACTGAAGGGGCCGGGCCACATAAATATTGGTAGGAGTCAAATTTGGAGCCCCAGGCCTGAACCTCCCCACCCCTGTAAACAATGTGCCTCACCTTCCTTCTCTCCCTTTCTCCCACTTACATGTGAAGCATCCTTCATGTTTACCCCCCTCCTCCACTGCATGGTGCAGCTCTAAATACACTCTACTTGTCCCTCCCTCCCTCCCTAGGACTCCTCTAAGTTCTAAGGAAAACTAAATAAACAAAAACAGATTTTACACACCTGGCACCTTCTCTGAGCTGCTCCTCCTGCTCAGATGAGGATGACGAACTCCACCACCACCAATGCAGATGTTCCTGGCACAGCTTCTTCCTACATGGCTCCAGGCACACACAGCAAACAAACACAGCAAACAAACAAACACCACCAAAACCCACAAACACCACACACACACACACCATGCCTCCACACAGCAAACTGAAGTTCTGTTTCCATTTCTGCACACTGATGAAAATGGGAAGCGAAACGGTTGTCACGCGACACCGATACTGACACCAACAACAACATTGATAACGAAAAATGAAATTTTGTTAAAAACAAAAATGAAAATTACGTTTTTAAAAAATGAAAACCGAAAACGAATTACGATATGGGTCCCTGGAGTACATCTCTAGTTGCAGGCACTATTTGTAACTCATAAGCACATAAGTAGTGCCATACTGTGTCAGACCAATGGTCCATCAAGCCCTGCATCCTGTCTCCAATAGTGCAAATCTCTTTCTCTTGGGTGAAGTACCCAACAGGTCACAATGGGCAATCCATTCCCTGTTGCTCCAGCCTAATAATGGCTATTAATGGACCTATCCTTCTTAAAACTAGCTACACTACCAGCCATGACCACTTTATCTGGCAGTAAGTTCCACAAGTTTATTGTGCACTGAGTGAAAAAATACTCTCTCTTATTGGTTTTAAATTATTAATTATTATTATTATTATAAGCATTTATTTATTTATTTATTTATTTATTTATAAAGAGATGTACCTGGCGCTTTACAGAGAATAAAATAGACATGGTCCTAGTATTCTTAGAGAGGGTAATTAACCGCTCCCTATTTATATGTTCCACACCACTCATGATTGTATAAACTTCTATGATATCCCCTCTCAGTCGTGTCTTCTCCAAGCTGAAGAGCCCTAACCTATCAAGTCTCTCCTCATACAGGAGCTGTTCCTTATCCTTGATCATTTTTGTTGCTCTTCTCTGTACCTTTTCAAGTTCTACTATGTCTTTTTTGTGATGGGGTGACCAGAACTGCACACAATACTTCAGGTGTGTTCATACCATAGAGGTGTTACGATATTTTCAGTTTAATTCGCTATCCCTTTCTGAATGATTCCTAACATTCTGCTTGCTTCTTAGACTGCTGCTACACACTAAGCTGAAGATTTCAATGTATTGTCAACTGTTACGCACTTCCCCAATGCACATGGAATTTCTATCTAAAGAGATTCCAGAGTACATTTCATTTTGTGTAAAATATTAAGCCTGCTTGACTCAGTGCTTTCTCTAACATATAGCACCACCTCACCACCAACTCAATTTACTCTGTCACTTTGAAGGGTACTAGCACCAACCCAGGACCATAACTGAATGTTACCTTTACTAACTTATTACTCTAAAACCAGGTCTGGAGGGAGGAAGTAAATAGAAAAGGAATTAGGGGCAAATGGTAATACTGTATCGCGGTAAATCAGTTAACTGGATAATTCACTGAATGCTAACTGGATACTGTTCAGCATTCAGGACTTTCCAAATACCAATGGATGCTCTGGATCCAGCCTGCACACCAAATAGCAACTGAGAGAGTGGACAATTACTTCTTTTTGCTCTACTTAGGATGGCACATTTTTTTGCCATTAGCATGTTTGCAATGATGAGTATCGTTGGGGCCTGTGGTAAATAGAAAGAAAGTGAGTCTTTCCATGGTCATGGTCACTGAGGACGGTCACTATCCCCAGTGATTCTGCTGTAGCAAGAGTCTCCTGAATTTTCCATAGGATTTAGTAAGTGTTGGCGAGGGGGAGCCAGTGCTATCAAAGCTAAATCTTCAACTCTCTCAGCCTATTCTCATCTGCCTCAAGCCATCCCTTAAGTTGGAAGTGAGTCACTTGTAAGCCTTGGATTTGAGCTCTTTGCGAAGCAATTTTCTTCTCCTGTGGGAAACAGCCCTTTGATCCTCTTCCATAGGTTGTGCTGGTAGGTTAATAGGGAGGTATATTTATTTAAATTTATATGCCGTCCTTCCCAAGGCTCAGGGTAGCTCAAAAATAAAAAAACCCAGCCCTCCCACACTCTAATTATTAGCTATACACATGCACAATGTTGCTGAGAAGAGGAGCTTTCAGACACGGACATCTCATCTTCAGGTTTTTCTGCCCGATAGTGTGGTGGAATTTTGTTTTCCAGAAGCTGCAGTCACTACCAAGAAACTGGGGACTGGGTATCTAAGGAGCAAGGGAGGTGTTGCCTGTTGGTACTTGGTAGAAACGGTTTACTGATTTCACTGCTGCAGTTAGCGAAGACAGCTTCTTTCAGAGGGCTGTAGCTGATTTTAAGAGCTCTTCCTACCCTATTTCCATAATCTTGGGAAAGGGACATAGGGAGAGAATTCTACAGATTAGAACTTCCAGGGATGTCCTGTACATTCAGTGAGCACTAGGAATGCCTTGGCGACCTTTTCCAGAAATTGCTAGGATTCTAGCAGAGGCTCATCCTCAAGCTCCAAAGGTGATAAGCCTGAAGATTCTTCTGTATCCATGGAGTTCAAAGGTATTATTGATGAGTTTTTGTCCGAGCCTTCCCTGTCCTCTTCCACTTGTGTGGGTGGCAATTCTGGATGGATGGCAGAGTGAGGGGTTGGGGCATGTGGCCATTTGAGTAAGGGCAGGTCTGCCCTTGTGAAGAGCTTCTAGTAAGAAGGCTTCCATATGGCTATAGCTGCTTGCTGTGCGGGCAATCCCAGATGAGTAAATGAATGGAGCACTTGAGGAAAGATTGTTACAGTGGAAACAGATGTCACACTATCCACTCACAGGGTCATTTTGTGGTGGGAGACCAGAATAATGATAAAGAATCAATTAATCCAAGGGAAAGTATAGCCCTAGAGCAGGCCCTCTCGGAATCAGGCATTGAGAAATATATTTTCCCATTGAAAAAGAACAAAGAAAAGCACCTGGCCCTGACGGAATAAATAATGAAATCCTGCAGGCTGCCTATAAATGGTGGTCGCCTATCCTTGTTAAGCTTTTCTATGTAATATAAATGCCAGATGCTTGGAAAACCAGCTGGATTGTGCCACTCTTTAAAAAGGGTGATACTCGGGATCCTACCTGCTATAGGCCCATCAGTCTTCTCTCTGTACTTGGAAAGCTATATGCAAAGGGCATCTTGCAGCATTTGCAGAGGCGGGCTGATGAGAAAGGGTTAATTCCAAGGGTTTGGGTTTCGGAGCAAGTGCTCTACAATGGATTGTAGCTTTATTGCATCTCAAGTTATTAGTAAGTATCACAAGATAAGAAAGGGTACTCTTTTTATAGCCTTCGTTGACCTGACCCGTTCTTTCGATTCTGTCCCAAGAGCCCACTTATGGTTAAAATTGAGGTATATGGGCATAGACCAAGGGCTGTTGTCGATCCTAGAAGCAATCCATGAGGGTAACGTGGCACAGATTAAATTGGGATTAGGTTGGCTGAGTACCCCGATTAAAATAGAGAGGGGGGTACGCCAAGGATGTGTCCTGGCCCCCCTCTTATTTAATTTATATACAGCAGATTTGTCAGATACGGTTCAGCAATGAAATTTGACCCCACTGAAAATTAGAGCTAGCACAGTATCCATGATTCAATACGCGGATGATGTGGTACTCTTTGTACAAACAGAGAGGGGTCTGAAGGGAGCTATTGGCGCTTTGCTTAAATACTGTGAGACAAATGGTCTAGAGCTTAACAATAATAAAACCAAGATAATGGTCATTGGGAAAAGGAGTAGGAGGACAGCCTGGCAAATACAAAGGTGGTCCTTTGGAGTAGTGGATTGATTCCCTTATTTGGGGATGTTATTCTCCAATAAAGGGAATTGGAGTAGCCACATTAAAGAAAGGCTATATGCGCAGGTAGGAGAATTAACCGCGCTATTAGCATATCAAGAGGGGTTCTGAGTGTTTTCCACATTCCTGAAAGTATACCAACTTAAGCTGCAGCCTTTGGCAGGTTTTGGCCTAGATATTATTCCATTCCCAGACTGTAAAACCCTAGAGACGGCCCAGAACCAGTTTTTAAGATGTCTGCTGAGAGTGGACAATGGGGTGCCTGGTGAGGTGCTTAGGGCCAAAACAGGAGTATTTTCCATGGCCTATTACTCAAAGTTATCTTATATACGTTACTGGCTGAGGGTGTTGAGACAGCAGGAGGACAAGCTACCTGTTCAATGTTTACTAGAAGAGCTTGAGTATACGAGGCGTGGCGAGTATCAGTGGTTGAAATACCTGGTATATCTCCTTCAGCCTATGGGTTTTTCCCTTATGCAATTAAGCAGTTATTCCACGATGGTAATAAAATCTATGGTGCAGCAAAGGTTGAGGGATATTGCTATGCAAGAAGATCTGGCTAAGGTAAAGGAGTGGAAGGTTTCCCCCTGGCTTGGACAGGTGAAGGAGAGATTCTCCTTCAAAAAATATTTAGATGTTTTGCTCAATGGAAAACTCAGAAGGAATTTTACCCTTATGAGATTTCAATTAATTCGCACAGCGGTATTGGAGTGTAGGTACAATAAGGTCCAACCTAGCTTGCGTTTATGCTTTTGTAGTTTAGGGGAATTGGAATCAGTGGAGCACTTTCTTCTGCAATGTCCATATTATAAACAGGTGAGAGAGACCTGGTTTGCCGATTTAATTAGTAGGGTGGCTAGCCAGGAAGAGGATAAAATCTGTATGTTCCTTGCTAAGTTAATGGAAAAGTTTGACCTTGTAGCTGTCGCTACCTATATAGCATTAGCAGGAGAAAAAAGGCAAAGGCTTACAGAAAAATGGAGACAATTGCATAAGGCCTAGTCAATTTTGTATGGAGGCATGAAGGATTTTTCGACTAAGTAGAGTAACAGAGAGGCAAGATAAGAGGCGTAATTCATGTGCCATGACAGTAATGAATTAGGGTCCTGGGTAAAATGGAAGCTTTTTGTGACTTCCTGGCAGTATGTAGGATGGTATATGCTTTTATATTGCCACATTGGAATGGTCTGGCAATCTGTAGGATAATTACAGAAATTAAATTTTAGTTTAAAGGTCTAATTTTAAATTATGTAATTTTGTATCATGTTGTATTTTGATGATGTGTTATGTTTAAGTTTTATGTTTTATGTTTGTGGGCTATGGCGAATGGCAATGCCCTTCAATTAATAAACAAACAATGTAATAGATGACTTGACCAACATAGGACTTGGTGGGATGAGGGTGAGCTGAAACCTGTGGCACAGAATGGTTTATTCCATGCCACAGTCTTTGCCCAAGGGTGCTCTGTCCTCTCCCAGTTGCCCAGGGAGCACCCCACCAAGCAGCTGGGAGAGGAAAGAGCACCCTTCCCCTTGCGACTTATGATCCCCCACCAGTAGGGGAGAGAAGAGAGCATCCGCTCCCTTCCTCCACCGGTGGAGGATCACAAGAGAGGGGTACTTTCTCCTCTCAGTCTCTTGCCTCACCCCCCCCCAAAGGCCCTCCAGATGACTAGGATTGGAGAGAGCTCCCCCTCCCTAATTCCTCTTGCATCCCCTAACTGCTTGCCATCAGACAGATGGAGGGAGTACAAAAACAATTAGGTGGAGGTTCCCTAGGCCTCCCAGGTGACTGGGAGAGAGCAATCTCTCCCTAATTCCTCGTGTGGTGCATCACAGGGCAGCGCTGGGATCAGTATCCTTGATCCCAGCACCACCATGGGTTGCACCATGGCTAACAACCATTGGTTGCATCATTGCAATGGGTTGCATCACTGCATCATGGCTCTAACACCCATGATCAGCAAGGAGAGGAGAGAGTATCCACTCCCTTATTGCTCTTGTGATGCAGTTTGGGCCACTGTCAAGATCCCTGGCTTTCCTGCTACCCCCCTCCCCCAAGAAGCTGTGGCAAGTAGAGAACCTGATCTGTGGATCCACTCCCTACTCCAGTTTCAAATCCCCCAATCCCCTGCCCACTTCCGTATAGCTGTTGTTACAAAGGGTAGAAAAGCTATGTGGAAGGTGGGTGGGGAGGGGACTAGGAGTTGCAATCATAACGGGCTTGGTAGAATTTGAGCCTGTGCTGTGAGTGGTCATTGTAGAGCAGCTTTGTGCTGGCCCAAACTCTCATCCTAACGAACAATGCACTACCCGCTAGGGTGGTCAGATACACAAATTTTAGAGGACCCTGAGAAATAGAGGTTGCAGGACTGCATTGGAGCCAATAAATAAAAAGCAGGAGAGAACCTGACCTAGAGAGAGATTCCGACCTTGCATTTGGAAGTCTGTTGCTTTATAAAACTTCCTTTTATCTCCTTAGTTAACTGGGGAACCAAGATCTCCCTGGGTTCTACTCATGACCAGAAAGGGTCCAGACAACATTCTGAACTATGAGAATGTCTATAAGATGTATTATGCATTAAAATTTAATTATGATAAGATTGTGGACCAGAAAGGATATAAGCTTACAACACTGGAGGAGATGAATGATCTTTTTCAATAAAATACATATGGGACATACAGAATGTCTACAAGATATTCTCATAGTTCAGAATGTTGGCTGTACCCTTTGTGGTGATAAGCAGAACCCAGAGAGTTCTTGGTTTCCCCATTACCTGAGGAGATAAAAGGAAGTTTTATAAAGCAAATGACTTCCAACTGGAGCCAGTACAGCCCTGCAACTTTTATTTCTCATGTGTCCTCTAAAATTTGCATATCTGACCACCCTACTACCCAGTCACTTTTGTGTGCCTAAGGAATGCCAATGTAAGATAAATGGACAGGAAGGGAGAGGTTGTGGAGCAGGGACAGCATCTTATACACATTCTCATAGTTCAGAACGTTGGCTGGACCCTTTGTGGTGATAAGTAGAACCCAGAGAGTTCTTGGTTCCCCAGTTACCTGAGGAGATAAAAGGAAGTTTTATAAAGCAACATACTTCCAAATGCAAGGTCAGAATCTCTCTCCAGCCCCCTGCTATTTATTTATTTATTTATTTATTTATTTATTTGTTATTCCATCCTATCCCAGGGACGTCAGATTATAACACATAAAATCGTAAATATGTACAAATAAAACCTATCCCAACCCTCTCAAACCCTATCCCCTGCCTCCGAATCACCCTGGCAAAATAAAAAAGAAGTCTTAAAGATGAGCAGACTTAGATGTACCTTCAGGGGGAAGCTAGCTCCATAATTATAGGGCTCTGGGAATTATGTGCCTCTCTACCTGCCCTCGCCAGGCAAAATTGATTGGCAGATGGTACATACAGGAGGGCACTTCTGGCTATGTCAGGAGCTGTGATGGCAGAGGAGGCAGCCTTTCAGATATGTGGGGTCCAGGACTTTTGGGGCTGTAAGTCCATGATGTCCTGTCTCTGCTAACTAGGTATGGGGCTTTCGGAAAGAACCGAAAGTACCCGATAATGGCCATTTCGGATTAATCCAAAACTTCCGTTCTTTTTCAGGATCGACTGTATCTGATTTTTTGCATTGATTTTTGTATCGGATTTTTAACATTGCAGTTTGTCCCCATGGGGAAACCACAATGTTAAAAATCAGATACAGAAATGAGTGCAAAAGATCCAATACAACCAATACCAAGACAAGAACCAAAATACATAAAGAACAGAAACCAAAAGTAACCAAAACCGAAATTTTGCCCAGAATCCCACTCCTACTGCTCACACTACACCAATCATACATTTCATTGTACTGGGCAGTAATGCAAAAGTTAACCATCTGTATCCTATTGAACAAGATCATTAATCTCCTCCAATGTTTTAAGCTTATATCGTTTCTGGGCCACAATCTTCTCATAATTTAATCACAATGAATAATGAATTTAGTTATGTGACTTGCGAGCTACCTTCCCAATGATTTAATATTAATTTAGGGCTAAAGTAATCTCCTTCACCTTTGATTCAACCACAAGATCAAGTAGATCTTGATATCCTGCAGGAGACTCTTCAAGTGTCCTGACAGGCTTGATCCACATCTCACTGATGTCTTTGGACACAGATGTACATCTTGCTGTAAACAGCAGCTATTAAGTCACATGATCACCACACATTTCTATGTACTTCTATTCCAGAGGTGGCCAAACTGCAGTTCAGGAGTTTGTACTATGTCTTTCTTCGTTGTACCCAAGTCTCAGCAGATGCATCACAGCTGTTTATCAGGATCTCAGCAGCCAGGATAACAGAGCACCAGCCAATTATGAAACAGGAAATGTGCGTGCGTGCTGGAGTTGGGAAGTTTACCCAACCCTGTTCTATACTATACTAGGTCCAGATTTATTTATTTTTTTAATAATGAATAATTTAAAAATCAAAACAGCTAGACCAACATGAGCGATCTGTGGATGAGCTAAGAACTGAATGCCAATCTCCTAGATCCCAGTTTTGTACTTTAACAAGGCTATCCTACTTTCCAATACCAGTTCAGCCCTCTCATGTAGTTACAGACTCCCAGCTATGTCAGAGGATAATTCCTTTCAGTAATGACTGCTGAGAACAGCCGTCATAGTAGCTGCTAATGGCAGGAATTTTGTATTCACCTCCATGCTCCAGCCACAAAATTGGTATCTCTGTGATATAGCAATATGAAAAGAAAAAGCAGAATGCCACAGGCTGAGTGTCTGCACACACGCACACAAACACGTTAAATCATGCATACCAAGCATTCACTTCAGTGCCACTAGATTTGCGATACCAGAGGATCTATTTGTAATCAAGAGATCATGTGCCCTTCACCGTTACTCTCTGCATACAAGAACGGTTGCAAAAGTAATCTGCATTCAGCATAAGAAAAACACACACACACAAAATATTGAAATTAAGATCACTCTTCTCGAATCTGTCATCTTCCTTGTCTATTGCATAGAACTAGACAGAGTTTCCCAAAAATGTTAACTGCATGAATCATCTAGTGGTGGAGAAAATATTTCTTCAAAAAAATCTGTACTTGAATTGTCTGATGTCTACAGATACTGTGATGGTTTAAAAATTGCTTCACAATCTGTTTTCATGCTCTTCTCCTGCACACACAGTATCTGACTCATACAAAGTGATGTAAATACAGTTTGCCATAGCTCTATAGGTTCACAGTTCAAGAAGACTCCAATAAATGTTTTACCTGCTACAAGGAAAAAAATGATATTTGTCTACTAATCAGGATGTAACATTTTATGTTAAGGATCAGACTTTACTGCATTTACAAATACAGCTTACCAAGCTCCCTAGAGATTACTTACTATGTCCATAACGCTGCCATGTGCATCAGTACGGGCATGATGGCTTATGGACAAGTATCCAAATCAGGGGGTTAGACCTGGATAACCTTAATGTCACTTAGTTTTCACATCTGCCACTTTGTTAAACCAGTCTAAGCTTAAGTTGGTTATAGAACAGAAGTTGGTTTAAAAAGCAAGTTAAACTGGTATGGTACTGGTTTAATACTTCTTAAACTAGTTCAAGAGTCTAATGTAGACCAGTCTTAAGACAATACTAAAGTGATGACCAAGAGAGGTGCTGTCTGATAGCAGAAAACAATAGACCAAGCTTCTTCATACCAACTGTGGCCATAGCACCTAGGGAATTATTAAAAATCAACAGAATGTTAAACTGTAGGATTTGAAAGAACCAATATGTTATGTGTCTTTCAAAGAAACAGGAATCCTTTAAAGGTAGCATACATATAAATTCTGCAGGGAAAATGGCTTCTGAAATGCACACAGTTGAAGCTCCAAAACCCTCTGCCACTGAACCCAATGATTTCCAAATATAGCTTAGAAGATATCTGTGAAGTAAAACTCTTAAGCTTTAAAAATAAGTCACAAAAAGCTTGGTGAGGAGACTGTAGAAACACTTTCCTATTTTGACTCGCTCTTGAAACACACGGCTTGGTTACCATAGTTCTACAGCAAAAAGTCTGCAGTGTAAGCCTTCTAAAACTATTCCTTGCTACAGGAACAAAAAAAGAGACTTTTCTGAGCTCTCAAGGCATGCATACACGTTCTCGCTGACAATATCATGCTATTTTTAAGAGGTGAAGATCAACCTGAAAGCACAGAAAGGCTGAAGTATCCACAGAACAATTGGGTAAATAGTACCTACACCAGCAAAATAATTCAAATGTCAGGTAAAATAATAGCCTGAGCTTTGAAGAGAGAATGGAGTCTACGTGGCCATTTTGAGATATGCTGTAGGGATGGGCGAACGCGGTTCGGAAGTTCTGAGTTCGGACAGAACTCTAATAGTTCGGTCGATCAAACTGAATGTGTGAACCGAACTCGAATTCGAACATTCAGTTCGGATGCGTTCGGTGAGTTCGGAATTGAATTTCCATTGGTTTCAATGGAAAACACATTATCGGCTGTAACGTTTTTGTTTTTTATGCTATGTGGCTGAACATTGGGAACATAGAAAGCATTGTGTGTACCAAATTTCAAAATGATCGGATAAAGAAATCCAATTTTAGAAGTGGTTGAATTATTGTATTTTGCAATATTCTACATATACATTCTTAGCTGTAACTTCTTTGCCTCACATCTAATGTA
>QEPC01015287.1:218654-257557 GCA_003113815.1 Sphenodon punctatus
CGCCTTCCTTGATTGTGTGGCCAACAATCTCTCCAGGGGGCCGCACTGAAGGAAGCCCTGGAGGAAACACTGTGATCTGAAGAGAAGCACCCCACATGCCGCTAGAAAGATTTGATCAGGGCCAGCTGAAGTGGAGCACGGTGCAGTGCACCTGGAGTGCTGCATAAGCTGCTCTGTTGCTCATAAAACCTCCTGCTGAACGCTCTTCCTCCTTCTCCTCCTCCTCTCATGGAAGGGGCTTCTGCTCTAAGGAGGCAGCCCCACCTCTCTTGGACAATTCCTGCACTGCACCCACATGCTCTGCTGCCAGCTGGGTGTCTCAGCCTTGCTAGTGAGCCTGCCCGGGTTCAGGCGTGTGCCCCTCCCATCTGCTTGGCTGACCCTCCTGCCTGGGCCAGTCCAAGCCTGACACCCACAACTCCTCTGACCCGGTCTTCTTCTGCCTCACTGCAGTGTCCTCCTGCACCAGCCACTGGCCCCCGTCAGCACCTACCCAGCCCAGCCTCCCTCACCACTCTGGTGAGCCGAGAAAGGCATTTTTTGCCTTGGCTGGCTTGGAGAAGAGGGGGCAGAAAGGTGAGCGGTTGGGGGATATGGGTTTTGGCCAGGGCAGGGGAGCAGGACTCCTGGGTGGTGTGGGGGAGGGGCAGTGGGGCAGGGTCACGAGGTTCCTTGAGGGGAGGATGAGTGGATGGTTAAGGAAAAGAAGATTTGGGCAGGGATTCATGATTCCTGGGTTCCCTGGGGTGTTGGAGGGTGGGGGGGCAAGAAGGGTAAAGGAGGGTTAAAATCTATTTTAAAGCAATAGAGGTGTTAAGTGTATATATTAAGTTTTAAAATATTGTTTAATTATTTTTAATGTGGCCTCTGGACCATTTTCAAATTGCCAATGCGACCCCTGGAGCAAAAAAGGTTCCCCACCTCTGTTTTATGAACTCCACGTAGCTTGTTCCCCTGTGAGGGCCGTACCTACGGGAAAGCATATGGCAACCAATCCTTAGTCAGTAGTTACAGTCCACAGACAGCCAAATCCCTTTCCAATACAGCGTAGTACTCCAACGCATAATATACTAGAACAAATATTTGCCTGTTCTTAAATCACCTGTGTAGTAAACGGATGCACTCGAGGTGCTATCTGAGAAGGGAGTTATAAGTGAAGGAGAAATTTTGGCTAAAGTGGAGACAGGAATCAAGTCCATAAAACTAGGGCAGGGAGAAGCTTGCTGTCGTCATCCTCAGTGCTGCCCCCAACCTGCAGAGGAAGAGGACTGGAGATAAAAGACCAAGGCAGAGCATGGGGGCATGGAGCCAGAAAGTTGTAAGCGAGCACATGCCAGACCGTACAATGTCTTTACTGCTTACATGATGTGCAAGTTATGGCAGAAGCCTTAACTTACAATTTCCATGCTTTTTGGAGCATAGTTGAATTTGTAAGAACCTTAAGTCCTCTCTTAAACCCAAGGTTTTTTTTCTGTATCCTAGATATCTCTATACAGGAAATTACTTCCATAAAGAAAATTTAATTCCATATAGGAATTAAAATCAAATAAATGGTCTGGCCCAGATGGATTTACAGTTAATTTTCATAAGGAATTTGAAAAAGAACTAATCCTGATGTTACACAGAGCATTATCCATGCTTCTCTCTGTCTCTCTCTCTTTCATATACTGATGTGAGAATTCTATCTAATATCTTGGCCAACTGACTGAAGACAGTAATAATTAAGGCCAGGCTGGTTTTATAGTAAATTCAGCAAATATAATATAGAAACTCACTGAATTGTATTCATGCAATGGCTATATAGGTTTTCGGTTTCAGGGTGTTTTTCCCCCCTAGTGGTACCTTTTCTTTATAAAAATCCTGTGGCAAATGTAGTAGCAAATGGACAACTGATTAATCATGGGGGGGGGGGGGGAGAGAGAGAGACAGATATGGCTGTCCTTTATTCCCTGTACCTTTTGCTCTCATGATAAAGCACCTGGCAGAACAAAATCTGAGAAATTAAAAATTATGGAGTTGATATACGGTAAATTACCTATAAGATTGTATTATATGAAGACAAGATTTTATCATATATCATTTACATCCACTAGATTGCCCTGAAGTGGGTGTGTGGCCTCCAGTTTTCTGGACTGCCTTGAAGGTGGAGATGGGTGGGTGATGGGTGTACGCACAAGCAGGCACGCACAAAAAACCATCGCCTGTGGTGTTTACACAGGCACACAGCCATACCTCCTCAGGAATTAGAGGTGTTTAGTACTAGGTCAGCGTACAACGCTAATCTCCAAAAACTGAACTGAACTGTCAACTGAACTTAAACAAAACAAACTGAAATTGACCAGAAGAAAATACATGGCTATATTTTAAAAATTCAAACATCTGTAACTGAATAGTATCAAGCAAATCTGGTTTCTCTCTTACACAAAACGTATTAGAATCTGTTGAGTAGAACAAGTTACACATTTGCTGGTTGCAGAGATGCTGTGCAGCTAAAATGGCTTTTGAAGATTCTTTATACATGCTCCTAATTTCAATCCTAGACAAGATTCGAATGGAAATAGATTTAGGGTGAGAGAGAGAGAAAATACCCACCAGCTTTTTGTTGGCTTTTTTTCTTAAACAAAAACACCCGCAGATATAAAACAAATTAAAAAGTTACCCTTAGAAAAAAGAAGGCACTGGTTTACCTAATTTCAAAGATATTACTTGGCAACAAACATTAGCTCCATTGCATGTTGTTATTCAAATAAAAAAGAATGTCACTGTTTTCAAATGGAAGCAGACTGGAGAGAAATAAACTACCCTAGGACAATGCCTTGGATGCTCCTCTAGGTCCATGTCCCTTAGTAAATACTGCATTAAAAGGGGGTGGGGGGAGTGAGATAAGAAAAGATATCGATAGTATCTTTGATCATGTTTAGCCCCTCCTCTCACTTCCCTCCCTCTCTTCCTTAGCATTCAGCACAAACTCCTTTCCCTAACTTTCAAAGCTCTTCACGGAAAGGACGTAAACTATAATAGGGAGAGATGGAGCAGTTGCAGCAAGACCCATGAGCCTTGAGAGCCCGTGCACCCTGGATGTGTCCCCTACTGCTGGGAGAAAAGGCCAGGGGGTTCCATTCCATCTTCTGCACAAGGGCCTATTTCAACAAAGCTCCTCTCCTGCCTTATTGAGCTTGTTCTTCATCTGTCTGCCCTCATTTTGTGCTATGATCTCATCTGGGAACCTTGCTCTTTTTCTGCCCCCACCCTCACCCACTCCCGAGTCCCTTGCTCCCTAAACTGTCGTGTGCCCCATCTCCCATGCTGCCCCCTATGCTTTGAATTCTCTCCCTTAACACATACACTCTGCTCCCTTCCTCCCCACCTTAAATCCCTCCTAAAAGTCTACCTTTTCAGTTATACCGTCCCAAACACCTCATCCCCATAGGTTGCTCCTTTATGCTTCTCCTTATACCATCTCATCCTTCGGGAGGGATTCCCACCCTCTCTTATAACTAAGCTAAGCACCTGCAACTTCTCATCTTCATGAACATCAGTACATCAGTCCCTCTTTATGTGCCTCTCCTGTTTTCACCCTCTTGACCCTCTTCACTTCCCTTGCCCATTCTAGATTGTAAACCCCTTGGGTCAGGGATCTAGCTCTAATCCCCACTGTTCAACGTTAGGCCCATTGCTTGTGCTATATAACCAAATATTAATAGACTATCTCCATGTGATCTGACAGAAAACCCCTAAAATGATGCCCTGAAGGGCTACAAAAATGGTAACCCCTTTTAACAAAAATGTTAATACACTATTCCCACTGGTTTTATATCAGAGTTCCTATGCAGATGAAATTAGAAAATGCCCTGATCTGTAAATATTCCTACTTTACCCATTCTTCCAATTAAGAAGTTTTCTATTGCAAAGAGAGAGAGAAAAAAAAACCATGGTAGTCAGGGAAATTAACTGAATTAGAACTAGCTTTATTTACTGTAATATAAACTGTAGTTTATGGGAGTTTAATAGTTTAAGTTGTAATAATATGGGAAGATTATTACTGAAAAGGTTTATAAAATTTTGCAATATTTGAAGACTGAAAACATAATTTCCAGGTGGGAAAAAGCTCTGAATATTATGTAAGAACTGGATGAATAAACAGAGGTGTTTAGGTATTGCAGCTCCACAATAGGTTGCAACTTAATTGGAATACACCACAAAATTGGGATACATCCACAGAAACTATTGCACCCCCTACACAATTATGAACAACAAACACTGTTGGAGCAAATGTGGACAGGAGGGCATCCTAGAGTGTATGTGATCCTGTCTCAAACTAATATGTTATTGAAAAAGTCATTGAGAAATGGGTATCAAATGATTTAGTGCGAAAGCGATAATACTTGCCTTAGATAACCCAGAGATGGGGAATCTCAGGCCTAGGATCGAATGAAGCCCGTGACTAGTTTTTATTTGGCCTCTTTCTAGTTCCTAGATCTGACCCCTTGATGCAGTTCCTATCCCCAATCACTGAAAGACTGAGCTCATGGTAAAGGAGCAAAGATGAGGGCATGCACACAAGGAGAGAAGACATATCCACAGCACAAGATCCATGATCTGGACTCTCCGTTTCCGGTGCACACCCCATAAGCACCCCTGCCCAACGTCTACGTGGTCCATGGAATTTGTAGCAATGTTCAAAGTGGCCCCTAGGAGGGAAAAGGTCACCCCTGAGATAAACAAACAAAAAATTGTCACAGTGCTGTTATTTATTAGGCATTTCCCAGCTAGGAATATGGGCAGAGTAAAATGATCCTCCCTCCATTGGTTTTGAAAGGTTCCACCAGTTTCAGTGGGCACAGGGTCTTTTAAATATTTTGTTGCAAAACAGCATAACTCCACAAGATAGAGAAAGCACATCCAGAGACAACACCTGCCAGATTTTGTTTTTATCTGCAGATTGTAACTCCCTCCCTGCTGTTGTTGAAATTTCAGTTGGCTGCAGAAATTATTGCTAGTGCTGACTTGAATACAAGGACAGGTTCTTGCAGCAGAATTTAGGGCCAGATCAATGATGTGTCAATAATACTCTAAAGCAATTAAATATTTACCATAAACGTCTACTTTAGTAATAATGTATTCAAGCACTGATATTACTAGACGACGGTGTATCTAGGCAACGTATTCTCATAAAAATATTTCCCCCAGTTGAATATTAAATGATACAACAGGATTATTTTACAGCAGTCTCCTACTAACCAAATTCTTTTTCTGTAGGCAACCAATGTGGAACCAGCTACAAAGAACTCTCTGACGGCTACAAAATTAGACAAAAAAAGATTTCTGCTTTTGTTCTGAATCCGTGGATAAAACTTATTCTTTGCAAGAGTGCTAGTGAAGGAAAATTGGAAGCTTTAGAATTCCTCATACTTCACCCCTTTTATAAGTGGACAAACCCAGCTGGGGAGGGAAATGTTTATCCAGGGAGTTTTACCTGGACAAGACGGAGGCTAAATTTGATCTTAGGTAGGTTAAAAGCCAACAGTATAAAGCCATGTCCTAATTATTCAGGCTTTTGGTGATGACCAGATTCATTCAGGTTGAAAAAGAAACTTGCCCAACGAATTACCACATTACCGAGGCACTGTTAATGTGTTAACAACGTACTGTTAGCCAGAAATGAAAAAATGCATGGAAATGCGCAATTTCCATTTGCACATATTTACCTCTACCCTGGTCACAAGTTTACCTTCTAACCCAACGCACAAATCAAAAGAGAGGCCAGTGTTCTTTATGTACTCAAAGGAGGGGAGAAGAGGAGGGTGTGGTGTGCTTAAACAGTTTCAAAGTGATTGGCTAAACTGGAGTAATCAAGTAACAGGTGAGAATCCAGAAACGATAAATTGGTAGCATGAAAATTGTTGATTCAGAAAAACAAAAAAGTCAATAACCTGTTAATAATAAATATTACACAGAATTTGGGGTTGTTAAGTTGTCTGACTTGATATTGGTTTGCAATTGGAAACCCAATAAGCTGCTCATAATAGCGGGTATTACCCACAGTTGCTAGTCTACTATCCATTTCAGCTCAAGATCTGTGCTTGAAATTAGTAACACACTCATCCCAAGTCCTTTCCCACATCCCAGCGACAGCAACAGAAAATGTCAATCAAGTTCCTCTGACCTCTAGCTCCTGGAAATCCTCCTCTTCTTCCACGTCGTAGGACAGAGTATGAATCTTGATATCATCAGCTGACAGATCGATGAACTTGCTGTCAGGATACTCCAGGCTGTCTTTGGTGGGCGACCTGTCCTCAATGAAGGTCGTTTCACAGCATTCTGCGCTCATGCTCTCCCCCCAGGAGCGTAGCATGTTCTCAGAGTACAGGATAATATTTGGACGGTAGTGGGACTCCACTGTCTGTGCAAGCATATTGGGGTCTAGCAACTGTTGCACTGGGTCATTCCTACTATTTGCCAGGCAGCTCTGAGAGGAGAGATTCCCAACCAGATGGCTCTGGTACTGAGGGGTTGGGTACACGGAGACCAAGCCATCCCTACTCTCTGCCACCAAGTTCCTGGTGTTAATTAAGCCATTCCTTTTCCCAGTGTCAGTGGTTTTACTGTGCATTAACACACTGTTCTGTTCAATTAATCCATCCATAGCGTGTTCCTTTCCCCCACAGTGTTATTAGCTGGAGACTAGGAAATGTTGGTCACAATGGATTAACGACTCCCATGTTCCTGAGAGAGGAAAAGAATACAAATCAAACACTACAGAAAAACAATTGCCCAAATCTGCAATAATCACCTGATAAAAGATCTTTGCTACTACAGCCATTTAAGCATGGCAAGGAGAGTTCCCAGGACTTGAATGGAGCAGCTTGCAAGATCAGGATTAGGTGTACCCATCCACACTGTGCTCCAGCCACAAAGCCTGGGATTCATCTTTGACTCTTCCCTCTTCTTTACACCTCAGGTTCAGTCTGTTCCTAAAGACTGTCATTTCTCCCTACATAACATCTCCAAAATTTGACCATTTCTTGCTACCTAGACTCTAGTTCATACTCTCATTGTCTCTCGCTTTGACTTCTGCAACCTCCTCCTTACTGGCCTCCCCAGCTCTCACTTTGACCTTCTCACTTTGGTTTAATGCTCTGCTCCCGAGGTCATCCACCTTGCCCACCCCTTTGATAATGTTCAGCTCCTCCTCTCCTCCCTCCACTAGCTCCCTCTACCTTTGCATTCAGCAAAATGTCCATGTTTTCACCTCCAAAGCTCTTCATGGCTCTTCTTTGTTACTCCCTGTCTTTCTGCCCTTATTTCCCGATATGTTTCTACTTAGAAGCTTCACTCTTCCTCTACCACCGCTCTCAGCCACCTGTCTCCTACTCCATCTTTGCCCCATCTCTCATGCTTTCCCTATGCCTGAAAATCCCTTCCTGAACACATATCACCTCCCCTCCTGACCTTCAAATCTCTCCTAAAAACCTACTCCTTCAATCAAGCTTTCCCTTTTCCCTCACCCCATAGATTCCTTGTTTATAGCTGGAGGATCCCCCTAGTCTCTTGTAGCCAAGATAAACATATGCGCCTGAAACTTCTCAGCTTCATGAATGTATCCCAGTCTCTCTGTGAGCAACCCCCCCTTGTTCATTCTAGATTGTAAGTCCTTTGGGGCAGGGATCTGTCTCTATAATCATGCCTGTTCAGTGCCAGGCACGTTGCTGTTATATGAATAAATAATAAGTAGACTTGATTGGTTCTAAAATTTATGCCTGTACTTAACCATTATGAGTGTTCAAGCAGATACCTCTGACCATACGAGATTTACAGTTCAACAATATGCACTCCTAGTAAAACCACTTAGACTTTGGTCACCCGAGTAGTTTAAAATGTTTGTATGACTGATAAACAAAAAAGATAATTTAAGTCTTGAAATTGCTGCTGCTGCTTTCCAATCCATGGTGATTTGTAAAAGACAACGAGTGTGATCCAACTCCCATTGAAGTCAATGGCTAAACTCCCATTGACTTGTATGCACTCACTCAACGACTCTTGCTGATATCAAAGAGGGGAACACCACTACTTTTTTCATCCTCAGAGTATAACCATTACCTGAGTATGGTCATATGCACAGGCTTAACAGTATCCATCTCTCCCATCTGAGAGAAGAGGATCACGTCCACTAATCGAGACTTGTAAATCTCTCGTAGGTGGTCACAGAATCATAGAAGCATCATAGAATTTTAGAGTTGGAAGGTACCTCAGAGGGCATCTAGTCCAACCCCCTGCTCCGCGCAGGAAATCCACAGCTACAGCATCCCTGAGAGATGGCCGTCCAGCCTCTGTTTGAAAACCTCCAGCGAAGGAGAGCCCATCACCACCCTAGGCAGTTGCGTCTGTTCCACTGTCTAACAGCTCTTACATTAGGAAGTTCTTCCTACTGTTTAGCTGAAATCTGCTTTCTTGTAATTTGAGCCCATTGGTTCTAGTCCTGCCCTCAGGAGCAACAGACGACAAGTCTGCTCCATCTTCTCTGTAACAGCCCTTCAGCTATTTGAAGACGGTTATCATGTCTCCCCTTAGTCTTCTCTTCTCCAAGCTAAACATACACAGCTCCTTCAACCTTTCCTCATAGGACTTGGTTTCCAGACCCCTGACCATCTTTGTCCTCTGAACCCTTTCCAATTTGTTAATGTCCTGCTTAAAATGTGGTGCCCAGAACTGGACACAGGACTCCAGATGACGTCTGACCAGTGCAAAAAAGAGTGGAACTATTACTTCTCATGACCTGCACACTATGCTTCTGTTAATGCAACCTAAAATTGCATTCGCCTTTTTAGCAGCTGCATCACTCAGCTGACTCATGTTCAGCTTGTGATCAACTACAACCCCAAGATCCTTTTCACATGTACTGCTGCCAAGCCAGGGATCCCCCATCCTATACTTGTGTATTTGACTTTTCTTACCTAAATGCAGAACTTTACATTTATCTCTGTTGAATTTCATTTTGTTAGTTTGGGCACCGCTTTCCATCCTGTCAAGATCCTTTTAAATCTTGTTTCTATCTTCTAAGGTGTTAGCTATCCCTCTCCCAGTTTGTGTCCTCGGAAAATTTGATAAGCATTCCCTCCACTCCTTCATCCAAGTTAATAATAGAGAAGTTGAATAGTACAGGGCCTAAGACTGAGCCCTGAGGCACCCCACTCGATACCTCCCTCCAGATTGTCAGGGAGCCATTTATGAGCACTCTTCAATCAATCAATCAATTGAAATTGATTGATTGACTCTTCAGATACAGTTCTTCAACTAGCTATAAATCCACCTAATGGAAATAACATCTAACTCATATTTTACCAGCTTGTCAAGAAGGATATCATGGGGGACTTTGTCAGATGCTTTGCTGAAATCAAGATATACTATGTCCACGGCATTGCCATAATCTACTAAACTAGTAACTTGATCAAAAAAGGAAATAAGATTAGTCTGATATGACTTTTTCTTGACAAGCTAATGCTGGCTCCTAGTAATCAGCATTATTTTCTAAATGCTTACAAATTGACTGCTTTACAATCTGCTCTAGAATCTTTCCAGGTATTGATGTCAGGCTGGCCTGTCTGCAGTTTCCCAAATTATAGACAGAGGTTCCGAGTTTACATCTGCTAGTTCCTTCCATCTCTTTACCTATCTCAGCTGCAATTCCTTCCCTTCGTCATTAGTGCTAGTCTTGCCAGGATGGACATAATTTCCCTTGTGGGAGAAGATTTTGTTTTTAATTTTGTTTTTAATTTCAAAACATTTATAACCTGCCCATCCTGCCACAGGCAGCTCTGGGCAGTGAACATTTCAAAATTATAACAATAAGACAATTTTAAAATAGTACCAAACGGGAGGCATTAAAATATCCCCACCCACCTACCCGATGGAGGCAAAATAGGAGTTGAGCAATTCTGCCTTCTCCCTAGGTATTTTCAGACGTTACGAGATCATGCTCAACCACAATGAATCCCCACATGGTGATCGTGATCCCGTAACGTCTATTGGGGGGAATGGAAGCTCCCCCCCAGATGTTCACCTCCATGAATCACAGGGGGGAATCACATTCAACACGCAAACGGAGGTCCTAGCCAGACCATCTCCGTTTGCATGTTGACTGTGATTCCCGCCCGTGATCACGGGAACCGTAACGTCTGTCCCCCTACCAAGGCCCGGAATCAGTGGTGAGATTCCGGTCCGTGGCCAATGTGGGCAGGTGCTGCGGCCTCATTGGCCGTGGCAGCCACCCGTCTCCCAAGAGGGCGGGTGGCCTAGGGAGCGTGGGGAGCCAGGCAGTGCGGCTGCACGTTGTGCCATGAGGCCCCGCCCCCTGCCCCCCCGAATTCCCCGCCGGGCGCAACCAACACATCTGTCGGCCGTTACGTGTTGGCCCCGGTGGGGACTCAGTAGGGTGGTTCCGTGGCGGGGTGAATTGAGCCCCATCACATCTGAAAATACCCCCTGTCACCTGAAGAGATGCCTCTCATCTTGCAGTGGACAGTAAACTAAAAGAAACAGTCTAACTCTAAGAAAATTGCTTAGTCTAATGTCATTTTTACCTGTAGATTGTCACCTGCACTACAATAGACTACAAGGAGGTAGCCAATGCTCCTAGCACTCTAAAATATATTACTTACCAAAAGGATTCTGTGAGATTTTCTCTCTTTATTATAATCCAAGAAAAGTGGAATCAATTTCTTTTGAGGATAAAAACTTGAGATGTTGGCCCTAAGCTTTAAATCAATAAGCAACTTGAGTGCCAACACATTTTAATGTTCACTAGAGACCAGGTCAATTGCTAACAAAGTGATACAAAGAATAAGTCAAGGCATTGCACGTTTTTCAAAAATAAAAGCAAAGATGAGCCACTGCTAGATGTTCCGCCATACAATTTCATCTCCTTGTGCATTTTAAAAAAAAAGTGAGACAGGTTTTTAATTCTAACAAACCTGTGCTTTGGAAATAAACACACAGGAAAGCTTATGTCTGACCTGTGAAATGTCTATCCAGTTCTCTACATATCAGACAGGCTAGCATTCTAAAGAGTGGTTTGTTCTTTCTTCTTCGCTGGTGGATTAGGAGACAATTGTCTTTAGATGGGCTATCTATTTAGCTTAACTTGCATGCAGCCATCATACCTATATATAGGGGGAAAGTTGAAGTTGATGGAAGTATAGATTTCACTAAAAAAAATTAAGTGTTTTGTATTACTTTGTGATCATTTACAGCAGGGGTTCTCAATCTTTTTCCAGTCACAAGCATTGGAGTGATGTGAGTGACTACTTCGGGAGACCTGCATAATTTGCATGAATGGGCTACTTGAAATGTATTTTACTTATTTATTTGTATTTATTAGTCGCCCCCCTCATGCCTACGGCATCTCGGGGCGGCTTACAAGGGCCAAAAAGACATAACAATAAAATTCAATTAAAAATACTAAAACTACAACAACATTTTAAAAATATCTTTAAAAACCCAGATTTACCCCCAACTACCCCACCCTCCCCTCCGAAGGCCTGGACGAACAGCCAGGTCTTGCAGGCTCGACGAAAAGCCAGCAGACCTGGGGCCAGGTGGGCTTCCTCTGGGAGGGAGTTCCAAAGTAGCAGCCCAGCCACCAAGAACGCCCTCTCCATTGTGGCCCCCCCGTTTTATACAGGGGACCTCCAAAAAGGCGCCCCTGGTGGACCGAAGGGATCATTCTGAGGCGCGGAGGGCGAGGTGGTCCCTGACATATGAGGGGCCCAGAACGTGCAGGGCTTTATAAGCCAACACCAACACCTTTAATCTGGCTCAGTATGCTATACACAGCCAGTGCAGAGTGCGGAGCACAGGTGTTATGTGCTCCCGCCAACCCGTCCCTGTGAGGAGACGGACCGCCACATTCTGCACTAGCATTCCCTTGACCGGCATCAAGGGAAGTCCCGTGTAGAGCGCGTTGCAGTAGTCTCGAGGTAATGAAGGCGTGGGTGAGGGTGGCCAGGTGGGGCCCGGAAATGTATGGACGCAGCCTCCGCACTAGATACAACCAGCGAAAGGCAGCTTTAGCCACCGCCTCCACTTGATGATCCAGACGGAGGTCTGAGTACAAAAGCACTCCCAGACTCTGAACCTGCTGAGCTACAGGAGGGCGGACCCCCCGCACACACACACACAAGGGGAGCCAGTACCTCCCTCGCCCTACCCACCACCATCACCTCTGTCTTGTCGGGATTGAGCTTCAGTCTGGTCTGCCACATCCAATCCGCCACGGCCTCCAAACACTGGGAGAGTAACGAGACAGCAGGGCCTGGGTCGGTTGAAAAAGAGAGGTACAGCTGAGTATCAGCAGCATATTGGTGACATCACACCCCGAACCCTCTCACAATCTCCCCCAAGGGCTGCATATACACATTAAATAATAACAGAGACAAGATTGAACCCTGCGGAACGCCACAAGTCAAGGCCCGGGGGCTTGAGGTTTTAGTCCCCAGCACCACCCGCTGGCTCCTCTCCGAGAGGAATGAGCGGAACCACCCAAGGACAGTTTAATAAAGGTCATTCCGAGTCCTATAGGACACTGACATTATTACAGTGAAATATGACAATTGGTACAATGACAGAGTTTTTTATGTTGAATATTTTTAAGATATACGGCCAAATCCAAATCATGCTGATTCATTGGCTATGAGAAAAAATGGGTCTGAAAAATAATTAATCATTTGCATTGCAAGGTGGAAATGTGAAATTTGATGGAAAGATAATGATGAAGTAACAATAACTAAATCATTAGTAATAATTAAATGTAATACTTGGTAAAACATTTGGTTGCCACTGGGATTCAGACCTATGGTCAGGGACCCAAGTTCACTGCGCCAATAAATCTTAAATTCTGCAACCAGTGAAGCCAAATTCTGCAAATTCACCACGAGCATTAATATTTGCATAATTAACTTGATTTGCATAACTATGCATGCTGGGAAGCAAATTTGCAACAGGTTTGACATAGAATCACAACTTTGCTAATCAAACATGACTCAAATCCTCTGGAATTTCAGCACCCCAGAATTCCCACCTCATATTAAAACCCCAGACCTCCCTCACCCAAACATAGGGCCTTCAGACCCCACCCACCCACAATTCATCTCCCAGGGGCCTATTTACCCTCGGGTCATGGTCACACCTCCCGGACAGACGGCAGCTTCAGCAGCTGTTTTAGTTTAGGGTCAGGCGACAAGTTTATGCCTGGGTCAGGATTTAAAGATCCTGCAGACAGTCCTCGCTGCAGTTTCACTGCAATTTCAGGATGGCACTGCAAGGATTGGCTGATTCTGCAAAAATCACTGCAAATTGCAGCAACGCAATCAACACGGGTTGATTGGTCTTCTGATTATCGATTGAACCTGCTACCTGTTAAAACCACCAGTTAACAGCTGGCCACTGGCTAGAAGGAAGTGGATGGAATGATTGTTTATTAGTGGGTGTAGGGAGTAAAGTGAGTCCAGCAAGAGTGAGTAGTCAACAGTATCGAAGGCATCAGAGAGGTCAAAGAGGACAAGAATGGAGTAGAGGTGATTAGATTTAGCCACAAGAAGATCGTTGGTGATCTTAGCAAGAACAGTTTCAGTAAAGGGAGCGGAAGCCAGATTGAAGGGGGTCAAGGGAGGAGTTGGCAGAGAGGAAGGTGATGCAGCGGGAGTAGACAACACATTTAAGAAGCTTCGAAGCAAAAGGAAGGAATGAGACAGGACAGTAGCCAGAAGGGTCAGAGGGGACAATAGTGGACTTTTTGAGGATAGGAGAGACAGTGGCATGCTTGATGGTGGAAGGGAAGGAGCCAGTGGAGAGGGAGAGGTTGATGATGTGCAGGAGGGAAGGGGCAACAGTGGAAGCAATGAAGGTCAGGAGGCGGGAGGGGATGGGGTCAAGGGGGCAAGTGGAAGGTTTGGAGGAGGAGAGCAGGGATGAGATTTTCTCAAGGGAGGTGGGAGGGAAGGAGGACAGGAGAGAAGGAGGGGGAAGAGGGAGGGGGAGGGAGTAGGAAGAGGAGAGGAGTGGGAAGCGATGTTGAGGCGGATCTTGTCTATCTTGGAGGTGAAGAAGGAAGCAAGATATTGAAAAGAAAGGGAAGAGGGCGGAGGAGGACAGGGGGGCTTGAGGTGGGAGTCAAAGATGGAGAACAGGCGGCGAGGGTCCCGAGAACAGGACTCAATGCGGGAGGTGTAGTAATATATGCTTTCTCTTCTGCCCCTCCCTCCAGGTATTTTTAATAAAAGAGTGCTGCACCCAGGGGGCGGTGCCCTCTAAGTAGCGGCCGAAGGACGAAGGCAGTTGGCGGGACGTTCGTGGGACGTTGGGGCAGTGGTGGCTAGAACTCAGCCTCTGCAGAGGTTGGGATTAGATAAGGGGCGGGGAAGGGGGGGAGAGGTTTTTATTTTACTTTTCCATGGGGGGCGTGATAAGAGAAGGGGACAGGATTGGGGTTGGAGGAGACGGCTACTCCCTGGTTTGTGGCTTCCAGCTGTACCTCCGATTTGGTCCAGTTTTAAGAAGATCACAGCTCTGAGCAAGCACCATCAGCCAGGGCCTGACGGGGCCACCAGAGGGACTGGGAGCCAGGACACCCCCGAGAGACCAGCTCGTGGGGGCTTGTGAGTGTGGGGAAAGCTTCTGTCAGACTGATCAACCCGGGCTCCTTGATGGGGCCCTTAGGTGGGGGTCATGGTGACCGGAGAGGTATGTGCAGTTGAGGGAAAGTAAGTAAGAGACACTAGATGGATTAATATAATAGGGCAGAGCCAACTGGGGCTAATAATTATACCTTGCATTGATAACCCAGGGAGAAGGCTCCAAGCCACAAAGGCTGCGTCTGGAGTTAGTTGGTGGAGTCTTGAACCAAGAAGGGTGGTCTGCCAGAGGCCAGGAGTAAGTTTCATCAAGCCCCCTTGTAGAGGGGGGTGAAGGGGCGGGGTTAGTTCCCCCAGTGGGACTTCCGCCTGGGCAGGGCTTGAAAGCAAGCCTGTCCGGTGCTGCCGCAAGGACGCTGCTTGCCCCCACCAGTTGTCTTCTCGTCGGGGGGCTTACCTGGACTACTTTTGTGATGGGGCGGGGGAGATATGGTCCCTAAGAGGGGGGAGGGTTGATCTTTGTGGTAGGAGAGGCACTTGGTGCCAATTCCCCTCATGACCCCCTGGGTTGATGGTGAGGTTGTGCAGAATCAGTGGGCCTCTGGCCTGAAGCCTCTGCTGTTGAATGCAAGGTTGGTTGTTAATAAATCAACAACTATCCATGAATTAATAATGGATTCTGCAGCAGACCTTGTATGCATTATGGAGACTTGGCTGAATACTGAGTCGGGGCCTCTTTTGGCTGACCTTGTTCCAGCCAGGTACTCCGTACAGCATTAACCACGGCCAGAAGGACTGGGGTGTGGGGTGGGGAGACGAGGTGGTGTAGCCATTATTTTTAGGGACTCATGGTCTGTTAGGAGGTATCCAGTGCAGGTTCTGTCATGCGTTGAGGGCCTTCATCTTGTGATTGATTTGGCAGGAGACAAATTAGGGGTGCTGCTTGTACACCGTACACCCACCTGTACGGTTTCATCCCTACACGCTCTGAAGGAGATGGTGTTGGGCATGGCGTTGCAGTCCCTGAAGACATTAGTCGTGGGAGATGTCAACATTCATGCTGATGCCATACTCGGAGGAGCAGAGCGTGAATTCATGGCAACCATGGACCTGTCCCAAATGGTCAGCGGCCCGACACATGATGGAGGACATACCCTTGATCTGATTTTCTGCACTGGCCTTGAGACGGGGGGTCTGTTAGTGGGGGAGGTGCCAGCGGTCCGTGTGTCATGGACGGATCATTACCTCTTACGGGCCTGTCTCCCGGCACATGTCTGCCCCTGGTGGATTGTGGAACCAATTCGCTTGGTCCGCCCCCAGAGACTGATGAAACCAGGAAGGTTCCAGACTGCTCTGGTGGAGTTACCCACTGACGTTGCCGACTGGACCTTGTCAAGTTTTGGAATATCTTGTTGACTGGGGCCATCGATCAGATGGCTCCCAAGCATCCGCTCCCTCGGCTTCGACATTTCAGAGCTCCTTGGTTCACTGAGGCACTGCGGTTGTTAAAGCGTGAAAGGCGGCGGTTGGAGTGATGGTGGTGATGGTCTTATGCTGAAGCTGACCGACTGCATCATACAGCTAGTTTATGAGCCTATGTGGTAGCTGTGTGGGCAGCAAAGAAGGATTTCTTTGCTGCCCTCATTGCGTCAGCTAAATTTTGTCCAGTGAAGTTTTTCCGTGTGGTGAGGGGGCTGGTCGGTGCAGCCTCCCTCCGCCTGGACCTGGAATCTTCCAGTGACCGCTGTGACATGTTTGTTGATTATTTTGCTGATAAAATCGCTCAGATTCACCACAATTTCGATGCTGCACTTATTACAATGGGAAAGCCAGAGGTTGTGGCGGGCCTTGTCCAAGTTCTTGGGATCAATTTCTGCAGATCTTGCTCGCTGATGTGGAGGATGCTCTTGGGGTGGTTAGAGCCACCTTTTGTGTATTAGATCCATGCCCATCCTGGCTGGTCAAGGCCTTGCCAGGAGACACCGGGGCTGTTGCTGGCTGTGGTGGTCAGTGCCTCCTTTGGAGAGGGCGGGATGCCGGGCTGCCTGAAGGAGGCGGTGGTGCAGCCCCTGCTCAAAAAGCTACCTCTGGACATTGACGCCCTTTCCAGTTATTGGCCTGTCTCTAACCTTCCCTTTTTAGGGAAGGTTATTGAATGGGTAGTAGCTTGGCAGCTTCAGGAACGTCTGGACCAACTCAGTTTTCTGGATCACTCGCAGTCCGACTTTCATCTGGGCTATGGCACTGAGACTGCGTTGGTGGCTCCGGTCGACCATCTTTGCCAGGAGTTAGACCAGGGCCGTTTGACTCTGTTGATCCCTTTAGATCTATTGGCTGCTTTTGATATTGTTGACCACGAGTTGTTGGTGATGCGTCTGTGGGACTAAGCAGGGATTAGTGGGACTGTTCTTGGAAGGTTCCATTCATTCCTCTCAGGGAGAACCCAACGGGTGGTGCTTGGGGAACGCTTTTCATCTCGCCGGGACCTCTCATGTGGAGTCCCGCAGGGTTCAATTCTTTCTCCTCTCCTGTTCAATGTGTATATGCAGCCCTTGGGCAAGATCATCCGGAGTACTGGAGTTTGGTGCCATCAATATGCTGATGACACCCAACTCTCTCTCTCCTTTTCATCGGGCCCGGGCCCTGCAGTCTCGGTGCTTACACGATGTCTGGCGGCTATAGGAGACTGGATGAGGGCGAGTTGACTGAGGCTGAATCCTGATAAGATGGAGGTGATGTTAGTGGGGAAGGTGATGGATGTGGCGTCCCCGTATCATTGATGGGGTCTGGTCCCCATTGGTACCTCAGGTCAAAAGTCTGTCTGTGCTCCTTGACTCACAGCTCCGCCTAGATGCCCAGGTTGGGGCTGTGGTGAGGAGCGCTTTTCACCAATTACATCTAGTGCATCGGCTTTGGCCATATATCTCGGACTCTGATCATTCATGCTTTCATTACCTCAAGACTGGACTGGTGTAACGTGCTCTATGTGGGGTTGCCCATGGTGACGGTTCGGAGGCTGCAGCTCGTGCAGAATGCAGCAGCCCGTCTCCTTATGGGGACGGGTTGTCGGGAGCACGTTATACTGGTGGTCCGCTCTCTGCACTGGCTGCCTATAGTCTTCTGGGCCCGATTCAAGGTGCTGTTTTTTTCCTATAAAGTCCTACATGGCTTGGGCCCTACCTATCTACGGGACCGCCTCACTCCCCATACCCTCGACCAGCCCCTGCAGTCATCCGGGAGCGCCCGTCTCGAGGCCCCCCGAGCACTAAGGGGAGCTGCTATGGAGAGGGCATTCTTGATGGCTGATCCATGGCTGTAGGACTCCCTCCTGGTGGAGGCCCAGGTGGCCCCAGATCTTCCCGCTTTTCAGCGTCAATGCAAGACCTGGCTGTTACACCAGACCTTTGGCGAGGGTGAGGGTGGGTTGGTTATGGGAATGGGGTGGAGTGCTGTTTGTTTATGTGTTTAGATTTTAATTATGGGGGAGGGGAGGGGTAATAAGTTTGAAAATAAATAAATTAAAATTAACTGCACCGCAAGTTGTTGGTGAGATTATGAATGGAGGGAGTATTGTTCATATGTTAAAAACAGGTTCTGCTAGAACTTTTCAAGAATATGCAACCAAGGTTTTCATACTACCAATCCAATCTCATTCCCAGTGTGTTCAGTACTTGGATATTGTGTGGGGCCAGTACTTCAAGCAGGACTCTCTTAAGGCACAGGCAAGAGAAAGGTGAGGTGATGGACACAGGAGGAAAGTGACTTCATCTACAAGTATAGCTAGAAGCTGGCAGGGATTTCTCCACAGCGATGAAAATATGCGTGAGCTGTTCAGTTTTCTTGCGAAGAAGGGTGTTGGTTGCATACCAGGAAATAAGGAGATTATTATTACTCTCAAAGGTGATGTACTCTATCCTCCACATGAAGATGTATCCTACCTTGCACCATGTACCCATGAAGAGGCAGATGCAAGAATTTTTGCCCATGTTTCAGACCAAGTTAACCAAGGCATAAAATCAATATTGATTTGCATCATGGGTACTGATGTTGTTGTCCAAGCAACCTCTTTATTTCATCGCCTATTACTAAATGAGCTCTGGATTGCTTTTGGAATGGGACAGCACTTCCGGTACCTGCCTGCTAAGACATACTCCCGCATCCTAGGAGTGAAGTTTGAAGGTCTGCTAATGTTTCATGCCATAACAGAGTGTGACACTGTATCTGGTTTTGCTAGAAGAGGAAAGAAATCTGCATGGGCAGTATGGGACGTATATTATGACCTGATGCCAACAATTAGACAACTGTCAATAGTTCCAGTACAACAGATGACACCAGAGGCCATGAAAACTCTTGAATGCCTTGTGATATGCTTGTACGACCGAACAATGTATTAATGGTGCTCAGAGGTATATGTTCACAAGGAAAGGCAGATTATTGGATTGCATATCGCCAACTGCTGCAGCTTTGGAGCAGCATATCTGCAGGACTGTACATCAGGCAAGTCACCACTGGACTCAGACAACCGTAGCAAGGCGGATTCTACCTTTGCCAACTGACTGAGGCTGCACAAGAGATTAAGACTGCTACTACCAGCCACTTTGGACAACCTTGATGGAGGCATAAAAAACTGCAGTGAGTTGATATAGTGTGCATACAAGAGAATACCTTATGTTGTGGGAACTGTAAGTGTGTTTGTAGTGTCCTCCAGTGTACAAGCCTATGCAAATGCAATGGACAATGTAAAACAAAATAAATTAAAAACCTTTGTCATGGCCAACTTTTAAAATTTTAATTCAGTATTTTATATTAGATACTGTTAAGAGAGCTTAAATAGTTAATGCAATACATTTAACATCATTGTTAATTGTTTGCTAGCATTTCTGTTTCAAAATTCTGTTTCCACATATGGTATATAAATGTATATATCTTTGCATAGAGAGATAATGTAGGTTGACCTAATATGTCAAATTGTTCAGCATAAAAATCTGTCCACCAATTTTCATTTTTCTATCCTAAACCGAGCAATTCTTATGCACTGCTTCTTCACTACCAGTAGTGTCGCTAGTTTATTTCTGTTGGTTCCCTTAAGCTAGGGTAAAAAAAAGTTACAGGCAGAGCTGGTAGTCATGCAAATAGGTAAGAATGACTGATGCTTTACATTATTAAGTCTTTTTTTCAATTGCTTTTAACTCTGTCAGACCTCAACCATTTGAGCTGAAGTTTTCCATGCGTTGGATCTGCCTTAAGATGATTTTAAAACAACAGCAACAAAACTTCAGCAAATTGGTTCAGCCATTTTGGAACATGGGATAAGGTCAGGGAAAAATGTTTTACTTACATTCAGTTTTTTTCCTAGCTGAGAAGCTCCGACATGTTCCACCTTCAGGACAGGTACTTGAAATATTGGTAGTGGGTGAGCTTGGTATTTGGAATGTGCCTTTTGTCATCCCAGTGAACATCTGTCCAACTTTAGCTGAGTTTATGAGCTCCAAAAGTCACAAAAATGACTAGGGCCATTTTTACACGGACGGAGGTGGATGGGGGGGGATGGGTGTTTGTGGTGGGTGGAGGTGGGTGCACACCTATCTCCACCCACCTCCATGCACAGAGCCTCTTCCAGAACTCTTTCGTGTTCATATGGGTGAACACCAAGCGGACACCCATCCCCCACCACTGGCTGTTTACATTGAAGGCCCCCTCCCTCAACACCTGCCCGAACACCGAGCGGGGTGTGGCCATGTAAAAACAGCCACACAGAAGCAGTTTATAAGTACCCCAACTAATGGACTGCTTTAAGGTCTGCCATACCCTGGATTCAAACACGGGAGTCCAGCTTGATTCCTTGTTCTTGTGTTTGCAGTGCTGCCCCAAAGAAGGAGCATTCAGAGGCCATTTTTAAATGGGTAGGGGGTTGGGCAGGGTCCATGTGCGGCAGGTGGAATGCTGCTGTGTGGGCCGTGCATGGCGGGGGGGGGGTGAAGATGGGCACACCCCCATCTACACCCACCTCCATGCATGGAGCAACCCACCTTTTTGCCGATTGCTCCGTGGGATGGGGGGGATGCATGGGTCACAGGAGTGTATGCCCACGCACCTCCACATTCAAATGAGATGCTCCCACACGTGGACACTGGGTGGAAGCGTCTCGTTTAAAAACATCCAGAGTCTCAAGTGAATGACCACCAGATGTTGCCTTCTGACTGAGGGGCATAAGACCTCAAAGTGAAAAAACTAAGTAGGCAATGCATGGCTTAGTGGTTAGAGTTCAAGCCTGGGATTCTGGAGACTAACATTGTATTCCTTGGCCTTCCCTATATCTTAAAAATATTCAACATAAAAAACTCTGTCATTGTACCAATTGTCATATTTCTATCACTATCCGAGCAATTCTTCCTTATTTATGCTCTAAGCATCTCGACTATGGTCTATTATTGCCATTGTATCCCATAATCAAAACAGGTCACCAATCTGTCTTTGCGGCAATCTCACATGCTCCTGGCACACTTACACATCCTAGAATGGACCTTCTACGTTCCTAAGTCAAGCTGTGAATATTTTGGACGTCACAGAGTGAAAACAGACATATACCTTTAACATTACTTATGCATGTTGCAGGGCTGTATAGCACACCAATACAGTTCTGCAACATGCATAAGAAATGTTAAAGCAGTGTTACGTGCATGTCTGTTGTCAGCCACAGTGTGACTGAATTGGTAGCACTATTATAGGATACATTCATAACATCTACATTCACTGCTGTAAAATTATTGTTATTACTCAGAACCCAGCTAAAGCTTCAAAGCGTCAGTATGCAATCAAGAAGGTTAAACCCAAACTGTCATCACCCTTAGAGACAGAGAGAGAGAGAGAATGAATGAGAATGTAGCTTGTATTCCTGAAGATGAATAGTTAATAGAACTGGTCTTTAGCCAGGATTCCTGTAAGCATTTGCTGATCAAGCTTTCCTGCACAAATGCAAGTTTATTTCCTTCCTGATCGAGGGGTGTAGCTAGAATAGGTGTAACAGGTACACCTGCCCCAAGACCCATGAGCTTGTGCCCCTACACGCATGTAGAATGTATATGCACCCTGGAGTAGAGTGCCCCGGAAGAGGGTCCATTCTGTCTATTACAAACACCTAGCAATAGGGGAGGATGCCCAGGAATTTTATAATCCATTGGGCTAGGGCAGAATGTCAAAATGCCATTCCTTCCCCACCCCCATCTTCCCTCCCAGTGACAGGAGATGCAGCTGCACCAGGAAGCATAGCCCAGCCCACCAGTTTATGGGCCCCTGTGCACATGCACCGCCTGTCTCTACTATAGCTACATCCTTGAATCAACCGACACCAAGCATATAGTAAAACAATATCCACACACAGCTGCTGAATGGGATGTCTGAAGAGAATCAAACTACAAATTGACCACAGCCAGGATTATTATAAAGCATGTGATTTCATGGCCCATAAACTGATGCCTACTTGTCAAATACCAGATTCAGGAACACGCTGCTTTTTCTTTATCAAGCTCAGTTTAATCTTTATCATATTAGTGAAATTCCTTTGACCCATTTAGAAAATCATTGGGATTGTCACAAGTTGAAAGTACCCAATTCAGAAACAGAAGAGTTATTTTATTAGTGGCAATAATAAGTGGCAGATAAATGCTCAACTCCTTACCACTAGAGGAGAGATGATCCACCAACAATGTTTAATTGGTACAGTCAAATAAAGAAGAGATGCACGTGAATAATCTTTACTGGAAGATATTTTGTCACTTGGAAAACAGGAATTGCCTACCATCCATCCACTAAAGTATTTGACAATGGGCGGGACTTGGTGCTTCAGAGATGCCAAAATCCCTGCACTGGACATATGCAGGATCCATTGGCGAAAGTCCTTTGTTTTAAGCATACAGTTAAGGCACCCCATGCCCATTCCTGCCCTTCCATAATGTCAAGTGTACACCACAATTTAAACCTCACAAAGCCAAGAAATGAAGAGTTAATACAAGCCATCCCACCTGCATCACCTTAACTCTGTCTTCTTTCACTAATCAACACATCTCCCCCATTCTGCATAACTCCCACACCTAACTCCATTCCCCCCAAATCTCCATTTTAATGCTGCATATCTAGTAGCTATTTTATGTCAATTCTACTTCTCTCATCTCACTAAGTGATGACTATAAAACAGCCTTTTTGTCACTGCACCCCGGAAGACAGGAAGACAAATTTGGGTTTTAACAGGCCACACCCTTTATTAACCTTTTACAAGCCAAGGGGGAACAATTTTCCCCACCAAAATTGGGTCTGGCAAAAACACTACATCATGCCTATGTTGGCAGCCGGTTGCACAAACAGGTACCTGTTCTTTCCATATCTAGACTAACCTCCCCTCCTGCCTTGTCCCCCCTCCAGCCCAAGAAGCACACGACTGGGCACCCAGTGGTGGCCATGGAGCAAGGATAGGAGAGCCTCAGGTCTACCAGGCCTGTATCTGACCTCAGGAGATGCTTGTAATGCCACCTGCCTCCCTGGGAGAGGGGCGCGTATCAGGCCGCACAAGGCTCATATGCCTGGCCCCAATCCCAATTTAGGAGGCCCCAACCCCAATCCTTCTTTACGAGGACAGCCCCACTTCCCATATTGATCTGCCCTAAAGTCCCCAGCGCCAAGCTTGATCCCCATCAATGGGTGCAACAATTAGAAGAAACCACACAATTAATTGCCCTCATCACAAGTCAAATTAAGAGAGCTGCACTATGATGAAGGCAAAAAACTAGGCAGACCATCATGCCAATTGAGCGTGCCTGTAAAATAATGTCCTTCCCGGTCCCAGCAAGGCAACCAGCCAGAGCTCACAGTGCAACAAGGGGGTGGGTGGGGGTTCTGTGTTCGATGTCCACCAGGGCTCCCAAGTGATGTGGGAGAGAAACCCTGGAGTTTACACTGGACGCCCCCAGAGTCCCATCTCCTGAGACTCCCGGGTATGTGCCCTTCTCATAATTGGGTGCCACCCATGGCCTGCCTTTGCAAAAAAAACCACCCTACCTTCTTCCTTCAATGGTGGCAGAGGGGAGAAACGTGACAAACTGCCCTCACTGCCTATTTGGGTGGTGGGCAGAGAGGGGGAATCTCCACAATCTCAAAAGATTTTACTGACAGCCCACCAGTAAAACAGACTTCAGCAGCAGGGTCTCACAACCATGTCAGGATACACACCTAGCCCACACAGACACCCTTCCTAACCTCCCACCCTTACTCCACCGTAGCATGTGCCTATTGCCACTGCCAAAGGGTAACTGCTAAAATCCTAAGAGAAAGCTCTAAACCAATTCAATTTAATTGGTTTATTGTGCGTAGCCAATGGCCATTGCAAAGAAAGACAATAATATAAAATACAATAAAATATAGAAATAGATGACAATTCTAATTCCGTAAATTCTTCTATAAACAGAATATTAACACTAAAGAGCCTGGGTCATACAGAGGGCCATAAGTCGACCATAGACATAAAGCTATAGAGCTCCCATAATTCCCAAAGTGCTTCTTATCTATATCAGTGATAACCCCATACCAGGTTCATATCCCAGACCCCTGCACTTAGTCTAGGACCATAGCAGTGAGAACAAAAAACTCTATTAACACCTTCATAAACAGCAGACATTAATGGGCCATAACTAAATAGCCTAAGTAAGCACCACCGCTCAACTCATCTCAACATCTTCTGAGGGAAGTTTAAATTGCAAGAAGAGATGGCGGAGATGCATAGCCATAGTTAAAAATTTTGAAACCATCTGGGTGTGCATCAGATAGAGCCAGAAGCTGTAAACTGTAATCAGTCCTGCAAGGGTATTGAAGCAGGAACGAAGATAAAAGTTCCTTACGTAGGTTGTCATACAGATAGCATGAGAACAAGATGTGTTCTACAGTTGCAGTTACCAAATGATCGAACGGACAAAGCCTGTCCGTGAACTTGATTCCTCGCAGTCGACCCTCCAAAACCAAGGTAGGTAGGGCATTAAAGTGGGCACTGAGACACAAAAATTTTCCCCTCGGGGAAACAGAGGAGGTTAAATAAGTAGCTATAAGCCCCCGTTTCGGCATTAGGAATGGATAGCAGGCCACTGGGGGTGGGGTGGGGCTAATCTTGGCAACCTCCTCTTGTCTAGCCATATCGGCATGCCTAAGCAGAAGTTCTGTTTTGACAACACACAGATCCTTCCCCTCCAGGTAATTATGTGAAAAGTCCAGTTTTAACAGGAAGGCCTCAAAGGCCTTAGTCCATTGGCCTTTAATTAGGTCATCCATCCAAAATTTGACTAGGCCCGATTCCCGAGAACTCAGCAGTCTCAGCTAGAACCTCAGTCCACGCCCCCAAGCCACCTCAGCCCAACTGCACTGCCCAAGCTCAATCCTGATTGCTGCACTGGGTGTACCACTGGAGGCACTAGTGAGTCCTTGCAAGAATTTAGATTGTACTCTGTTCAAATTAAAGCAGGTGAGAGGCACTCATAATTCAGCGCCATACAGGTACTGAGCCCGAGTTTTGCTCTTAAAGACCCTTATTGCCGCATCAAGGGTGTTTCGCCCCGTAGTCCTGAATAACTTCTGAATAGACAAGGAAGATCCCTTGGCAACAGAGAGTGCCCTTTCATGATGAACTGTCCACCTGCCTGAGGCCTAAAGTACAAACCCAAGTACTTAAAGGCCTTCACTTGCTGGATTTGATTGCCATTCATGACCCATCTAAATGACTTTCTTTTATGAGAAAAAACTATTACATTAGATTTCTCATAATTAATGAGTAGTTTGTTTGTCCTGCAGTAATCTGTAAAACATTCAAGTTGCCTGTTAAGGCCAACTCGACTTTGGGATGTGATGGCAATATCGTCCGCGTAAAGAAGGCATCCTATGAAGTGAGAAGCCAATTTGGGCGGGAACAATTTGGGCTGAGCGAGCAGGGGGATAACATCGTTGATGAACAGATTAAATAATAGGGGGCAAGCACACAACCCTGCCTAACACCTGAGAATGTGGGGATTTTGTCTGTCAAGTGGCCCTGTCTACTAGTCTTGACTACCAGGGAGGAGTCTGTATGTAGCCTTTGAAGTAAAAACAAAAGTCTTCTATCAATTGACAGACGTTCTAGCTTGTCCCATAAGATGTTTCTACTGACTGAGTCAAAAGCAGATTTGAGGTCCAGAAAGGCCATGTTCGACAGCCTTTCCTAAACCCAGCCTGTTCTGGGTGCAATATTTTACTGTCTGCCACCCATGCACTAAGCTTACCCAATAACCATTTTCTGTAGATCTTACCAACACAACAGAGAAGACTAATGGGCCTATAGTTAGAGGGCTCGGCTCGATCACCTTTCTTATAGATAGGTACTACAACAGCTTTCTCCCAATGGGATGGAACTTGTCCTGTGTTATTAATGGCTGTGAAAAGGACTGACAACAATGGTACCCACCAGGACCTGAAATGTTTAATGAGTTCAATAGAAATGAGGTCAGGACACCTTGCCATTTTTAAAGGAGTTGATGAGTGCATCGACTTCCTGGTCAGACACAGGGGCCCAAACCGGGAGAGAAGCAATTTCTACTGCTAGGCTGGGAGGTTTCTATTGCCCCGATCACCTGCGTATAGAATCTGAAAATGTCTAATCCAAACCTGGTTAGGCACTGCTGAAGACAAACAACTCGGCTCCTTCTTCACTGATCTGTCAACCAAGAACCAGAACTTCTTACTGTCCCTAGTTTCAGCTGCATTGAGCAGATTAGACCAATCATTTTCCCAGTAGCTGCTTTTCTTAGATTGTATTAATTTCCTGTACTCTTCCTTTGCTACAAAATGTTGTGGGGGAATAACAGGAATGTTGCCCCTTCAGTACTGAGAATACAAAAGCGCTGCCTTTTTCTTAGCTTTATGGCAATTGAAATCAAGCCAGGCTTGATTGTTCTGAGGTTTCAACCCTACTCTGGGGTTCACATAGCATTTGGAAATCAGTAGTTGTTGAATACTATGGCTAAGAGACGAGAAAGCTCGAATATCTTCCAGATCCTCTGCCCCTTCAATAACAGCCGCCCTTCCATCAATGGCCTGTTCTTCAGATAAAAAAACCTCCAAAGCCGCCACCAAGGAGTCAGACCATTTGATCTAACAGTGTCTATCCCCCTTACCAAGAGGGGGCCCTGCAGAGGAGGAAACAGCAAGGGATAGTCCCAACAGCTCAAGGGAGAACCTCAACGGAAGGTGGTCACTGACCTGGCTCCAACCGACTGCAAAGTCCTTAAACAGACATACTGCATCGGCTGAGGCGACAACATAATCAACCACACTCAATCCTGTTGGACCTAAGAAGGTAAATTCACCTCTACAATCGTTGAAACCCGAACCATTCAAGGTGTATAAAAAGTGCTCCGCCAGCATTTAACAAAGATAATACCCGAGCTGTTGATTTTCTTGTCTTTAGATTACCTAGTTTGAAGAGGGCAAATATCAACAGGGATGCTGCTCTCACAATAGGGAACCAGGGATTCATCATCCTGGCCGAGGCTGGCATTAAAATCACCAGTCAAGATGATCTTCCCATTTGGATAATGGGAAACAATCTCCTCCAGGGCATCCCCTACTATGGTCCATAACTTAGGATGGTAAGATCTAGCATTGGAGGGAGGGATGTACACCATTGCCAAGGAGAGGAGGTGCCCTACATATTGAAGAACCACTCCCAGAAAACAAGGGGGGCGGTGAATCACTGATATAATGGATACTTTCAGTCTATTGGTGATGACATCCCAATCCCCCACTTGAACAACCCCTATTACTAAGGAAAACAGCTGGGACACAATAAGCTGTAAACTGCTCAAGGACCAATGGGTCCATAGACCAGGTTTCTTGCAAAAGGATAATATGAAAGTGGTTCAGGTAGGTTCTAAAGTCCAGATTATTAAAATGCCGGTACCATCCTGCAGAGTTCCAAGAACAAACAGTAAGCAAATGAGAGTTATGGTACTACGGCAGTCAGGCACTAATCCGAGCTTCCACAGAGGGGAATAGCTCAGCTACTTGTGGGGTCATGATATCCCCATCCGATGGAACCCCTTCCATTGGAATCAGTGACCTCTGACTGGGTTTTAGCGTATTAACCAGTAAGGATTGCTGGGTGTCTCCCAGTATGTGGGAGGGCGCTGGAGTAGATGGGACAGAGGTAAAGTCCATCATATCAGCTACCATAAGGAGGGGCTGTAACACTGCCTGCTGGGGTAGAGTCACTTAAAGCAGCGGGAAGCGTTGGAGCAACTTCAGGTTGGACATCTGGCATCACCAGCCTCAATAATCTGGAGTGTATTGGAACCTGGCTGCTCCCCCCTTTCCTCCTACCAACAGCAGGGGCCCCAGTGGGGTTTATTCTGGAAGTAGTTAGGGCCATGAAATTGGGTCGGCCCTGCGCCACACCGATACTAGCGATGCCCAAATCCAAGGGGTGTCTTTGTGTATCAATAAGCACCTCCCCCACTTTAATCCCCCAGGACTCAAAAAGAGTCGATTTGGCCAGCAAATTATTGGCCACTGAAATAGACTGAAAGTATATGACTAAGCGCTGCATATACCTCGGGACGGGAAGTACCTTGAAAGATTTAATTTGCCATATTGGTAGCAATTGAGCTAATATAAAAGAAAGATGCTGATGAATAGCTACTTTAGTATTCCATAGCGGAAACACACCATTAGGGAGCAGATGAACTTTAAATAAAACTGCTCTCTTGTCTATAATCAGATCACTTTGATGGGCAACCCTAAGTGGGTCTGGAGGCCCTACCTGCCTAATCTGGTCCTGGTCTCAGGAATAGCAAACCTTGCCCCTAGATCCAGGCCATTCTGATCAGAACAAGAGCCCCGTTGGGGCAACCCCCGAGGGGCATTGAGCAGTTTTTGGGTTTTGATGCCCAACTTGCCTGCTCTAAGTTTCATAACGTAATTAGTCAGGACCTGGAGTTGACATGTTTGGGTTTCTAACATCCTAACAATACCCTTAAGCTGCACTACGAGCTTTTTGGTCAGATGCGCAATAAGAAAACATTGATTACCCATCAATTCATGGAGTGAAGGGTGTGTTTTCTCCACAAGTTCAGGGCTATCCACACAGGAAGAGGGGTCCCCACTTAGAAGTAATGAGTTTAGCGGGCTAGAGGAGGGGTGGAATCGTGCTGCTTTTCACCTAGATATCTCAGGCCTTGAGTGCACCTGAGTTGAAGATAGAGCAGCTTGACTTAATGGCAAAAAAACTCCCCACCCCACCCCATCCCCAACTGGTGCCTGGAAAAAAGAGTTCAGCTTTTGCTATTTGGGCAGAGACTGATCACCCTGTGTAGTAGCCCCCTGTCACCTCCTCTTCCTAGTCATTGTAGCCAGAGTCCAGGTCACCATGGGATGCCAACCCCAGGGCCAAATAAGCTCCCAGGAGCTTCTTTAGTTAAGTCAAGGAGCTGGGGCTCCAGCACAAATCACTGAGGTGAACTTCCGTTTCCAAAGGGCGCACCCTTGTGTACACAGCCAAGGGGCACGAGGTACAGGGTGATTGAGTGTTTGCCTTGGATTGGTCCTGTCTGGCATTGGTCTGTGTGGTGCTAGTGGGGCAGCTTGGACACTTGGCCAGTAGGGTCTATTTCTAGGGGAGTCATTTGCATGTAGACGCGACGCGTCTAGAGTGACGCGACGCGTCTAGAGCGACGCTGGCGTCGGACTCGCTCTGAATCCAACCGACTTCTCTGTAGGGCCCATTTGCGGTCCTACATTGAGGCTGAGAGAATGGCAAAGAAAGAACTCTTTGCCACCCTCATAGCGTCTGCAAAGTCACGCCCAGCGGAGCTGTTCTGGGTGGTGCAGCGGCTGGTCAGTCCGGCCTCCCTCCGCCTGGACAGGGACTTGTCCCAGGCTCGCTGTGAGGAGTTTGCCATCTACTTTGCAGACAAGATCGCTCGTATCCAGAGCAACTTCAACACTGGATTAGAGACAGTAGGAACTGAGCATGAGGTGATGGAGGAGCCGTCTGGTCCATCTTTCTGGGATGAGGTTCAGGAAGTGACGCCAGTCAATGCTGTAGAGATCCTGGGGTCAGTTAGGGCCACTAGTTGTGAATTAGATCCTTGCCCATCCTGGTTGGTGAAAGCTCAGGGAGATATTGAGGCTGGTGCTGGCGGGGGTTGTCAACGCGTCCCTTCGGCAGGGGAGTTTGCCCCCCAGTCCCAAGGAGGCCGTGGTGCGCCCCCTGTTGAAGAAGCCATCCTTGGATGTGGATGCACTCACCAGTTACCGACCCGTCTCTAACCTTCCCTTTTTAGGGAAGGTTATTGAAAGGGCAGTGGCCCTGCAGCTCCAGATTCACCTAGACAGCATCGGATTTCTCAACCCAGTTCAATCAGGGTTTCAGCCCGGCCATGGTACAGAGATGACGTTGGTGGCCTTGATGGACGATCTCCGCCGGGAGATGGATGCAGGACGTTCGACACTACTGGTCCTGCTAGATCTCTCGGCCGCGTTTGATACAGTGGACCATGGGCTGCTGTTGAGATGGTTGCGTGACCTGGGGGGTCTGGATGGGACCGCCCTTGGTTGGTTCCAGCAATTCCTCTCGAGGAGGACCCAGCGCGTTGTCCTGGGAGCAGAAACATCTACCTCCAAGGCCCTGGACTGTGGCATTCCACAAGGTTCAATCCTGTCTCCTTTATTGTTTAATGTATATATGCAGCCCTTGGGGGAGATGGTGAGATGGTTTGGTGTGCACTGCCACCAATATGCTGATGATACCAAGCTTTACCTCTCTTTTTCAGCCGACCCCATGCTATCTAAGTGTTTGGAGGCCGTGGTGAGTTGGTTATGGCAGAGCAGACTGAGGCTCAATCCTGATAAGACAGAGGTGATGGTGGTAGGCCGAGCGTGGGAGGTGTTGCCCCCTCTTGTGGAGGGGGTGTGCCCCTCCATGGCCCAGCAGGTTCAGAGTCTGGAGGTGTTATTGGACATGGGTCTCCGTCTAGATCAGCAGGTGGATGTGGTGGCGAAGGCGGCTTTCTGCCAGCTGTATCTGGTGCGGAGGCTGTGCCCGTACATCTCCAGACCCGACCTGGCCACTTTGATCCATGCCTTCATCACCTCGAGGCTGGACTACTGTAATGCGCTATGTGGGGCTTCCCTTGACGCTGGCCCGGAGGTTGCAGCTAGTGCAGAATACATCAGCCCATCTCCTAACAGAGACGGGCCGACGAGAGCACATAACACCAGTGCTCCGTGTACTGGCTGCCTGTAATGTGCCAAGCCAGATTCAAGGTTTTGACTCTGATCTATAAGGCCCTGTACGGTCTTGGGCCTGGATACCTCAGGGACCGCCTCACCCTCCATGACTCAGGACGGCCCCTCCTGTCCACCGGGGGTGCCTTCCTGAAGGTCCCCCACGTAAAGCGGGGGGCTACAATGGAGAAGGCGTTCTCGGTGGCTGGGCCCCTGTTGTGGAACTCCCTCCCAGAGGAAGCATGGCTGCCTCCAAGTCTGTTGGCCTTCCGTTAGGCCTGTAAGACATGGCTGTTCTCCCAGGCCTTCGGAGGCGGGGAGGGGAGGGTGGGTTAAACTTTTGTGAAGGGGGTGTTTTATACTGTTTTAATATTAACATTGTAAATTGGTTTTATATTGTAGTTAAATTGTTTTATTCTCTGTTGGAAGCCGCCCCGAGATGCCGTAGGCATGAGGGGACGGCATATAAATGCAATAAAATAAATAAATAAATAAATACAAATAACAAGGGCAGCAAAGAGGCAGGTGGTAACTGGGGGCCCAGTCAAGCAAGAGGCATGAGACTCAGGTGGGCCAAGGGAGTGAGGTGCTGGGGATTACCCTGTGGAAGGAAATCAGGGGCATAGCTAGGTGGGAATGGGTCCCGGAACAGAAGATGGAACAGGCCCCCCTGCTAGGGCACTCCACTCCAGTGTGTATATGCACTCTACATGCATGCGGACCCATCGGACTCCTGGGCCCAGATGCAGATGCACCTTTTACAGCTATGTCCCTGAAAGGGAGTGCCGAGATCCTTTCTAGCTTCACCACCTGGAAAGCATGTTTGCCTGCTTAATGGTGGAGCATGGGGATCACTCTGGACTGAGGGGGAGGCACCTTTGTGCCTAGATGCAGGCCAGGAAATCATCCTGCCTTGGAATGGAACAGGCCAGGAAATCATCCTGCCTTGGAATGGAAGGGGAATAGGGGAGGGGAAGGCCTAAGGAAGGTACCAGCTCTTAGGGCAGGTGCGGTTTCCCCATCTGATGAACAATGCCAGGGCCCCACAAAGGGCAGCGATGAGTCTAGAGGGGTGTCCTGGAGTAAGCTCTAGTGGGTGCTTAGGGAGCTACAGACTCCAGGGAGGCCAAGAACCCAAAGCACAGGGGAAATGGAAGGGGTGATGCCAGCCCTGGATTACGGCCCCCAAAGCAGGTGTTTGAGAAAAGCCAAGGATCATCCCTCTGGAAGAGGGACAATGGACTTGCAATCTCAAGCAAAGGCCTGTGAGTACATCAAGGTGGAGACAACAGAATTTTACAAATGCCCAGATTTTAGGGTGGGGGGGTCGGTGGAGAACGGCTGCCATCACCTGACTGCTACTATACCAGTCTGATTGTCTCCACCTGTGGATCTGTGCTCTCCATTGCAGGCAGAGAGCATAAAGTGGACCAGCTGTCCTTAAGGCGGCGGCCAAAGGACAGAATCCATTGGTGGCCATTTGTGGGCGGATGTGGCAGTCAGAACCTCTGGTCGTTGGTGATTTTGTTAACTATTGCTTGCTGCTATCCGCCCCACTGTTCCTGCTGCTGCTGGGACTTATTGGGTGGGGAACCCCCTCAGAGAGAACATTCCGCCCTGGGCTCCACCACTGCCCACTGCTGCTGCCGCCACCCCACCTACTGCCTCTGCTGGCCCACTGGGACTGCCCCTCACTGGGAGGACTTTCTGCCCTAGGCCCCAGGTACCAATGCTTCCTCCTCCTTAGGAGAAGGAGAGGGGGCGGTGCTAGGGCTGCCCAGCGAGGCAAGGCTTCTGGGATTGACGGCTTGGAGAGGGACTTGAAAAGCAGCCTGCTGCCTGGCCAAAGGACCATTAGGTGAGGCCCTTAGTGGGACATGGGGGGTTGGGAGGTTTTTTGGCAGTTGTTTGGTTTTAGTTAGGGGAGGCCTGTGGGAGGAGGTTATGTTTTGGAGGGAGGGAGGGAGGGATTTAGGAATGTTTTTATTTTATATGTTTTTATTTGGAGGGTTATCAGGCTTTTCTCTTGTCCTTGTGAGAGGGGGGACGAAGAGGAACTGGGCTAGTGGGGAACTTTTTCCTCAGTATGGCTGGGTGGGGGAGGGGGTATTATCTCTCTCCCAGTAAGTGCGGGCGAGATGGGGGACTTAGGGAGGGGATTTCCCTTCCGAGGAGGTCCAGTCAGGGAGGGAACCATGGCCATTGGGGTTGTGATGGGGCAGGGGAGGTATGGTCCCTCGGGGGGGAGGGGGGAAGAGATCTGTGAGATGGGGCAGGTGCTTGTTGCTGGTCCCTCTCGCATGCCCCCAAGTAGGTGACAAGGTGCTTCATAATCAGAGGGCCCCTGGCTTAAACTTGATGCTGCTGAATGCGAGGTCAGTGGGGAGTTACCCTCTGATGTTGATGGCTGCCTGCTCAATGAACTTGTGGCTTTATAAAACACCTTGCTGACAGAGGCCATCGACCAAACGGCTCTGCGATGTCCGCTCCCTCGGCGACGGCTCCTCAGGTTGCCCTAGTTTACCGAGGGCCTGAGGGTGTTGACGCGTGAGGGGCGGTGGTTGGAGCGACGGTGGTTTCACTCGTGTGCTGAAGCCAACAGATTGCAACAGAGCCAGTTTACGTGCCTATGCCATAGCTGTAATGGGTGAACCAGAGGTTGTGGAGGCCATGCCATGCCCGGTTTTGTGGGATCAGTTTCAGTGGGTGTCACCCACTGAGGCGGGGGATGTTTTAGGGGCAGTTTGGGCCACCTTTCGTGAACTTGACCCATGCCGTCCTGGCTGGTTTAAGGCCAGCTAGAAGACGTTGCAGCTGCTGCTGGCAGGGGTGGTCAATGTCTCCCTTTGGCTGCCTCAAGGAGGCGTTGGTGCAGCCTCTCCTCAAAAAAACATCACTGGCCATTGACTCCCTCACCAGTTATCAGCTGGTCTCTAACCTGCCCTTTTTATGGAAGGTTATTGAGTGGGCTGTGGCCCAGGAGGTGTGGGAGCACCAGCTATCTGGATCCTTCGCAGTCTGGCTTTCGTCCGGGCTATGGCACCGAGACTGCACTCGTGCCTTTGGTCAACGACCTCCACCGCAAATTGGACAACGGTTGTTCGACCCTGCTAATTCTGTTAGATCTGTTGCCTGCTTTTGATACTTCTCAACCCACAGCACCACCAGGTGGGGTCGGTGGCAAGAAGTACGGTTTACCAATTACATCTGGTAAATCGGCTTTGGCCGTATATTTCAGATAGTGACCTGGCCACCATAATCCATGCTTTCATTACCTCAAGATTGGACTATTGTAGCATGCTCTATGTAGGGCTGCCCATGGTGACGGTCCAGAGACTGCAGCTAGTGTGGAATGCGGCACTCCATCTCCTTACGGGGTTGGGCAGCCGTGAGCACATTACACCAGTGCTCTGGGCTCTGCACTGGCTGCCTATAGTCTTCCGGGCCCGATTCAAGGTGTTAGTGTTAACCTATAAAGCCCTATACGGCCGTGGCCCAAATTACCAACAAGATCACTGCACTCTCCGTGCTCTGGAGTGACCCCTGCGGTTGGCCAGGAGCACTCTCCCTGAAGTTCCCCTTCGGTGGCCACACCTTGGCTGTAGAATTCCCTCCTGGTGGAGGCCCAGATGGTCCCGGACCTCCCTTCCTTCCATCGTATGACTAAGACCTGAATGTTCTGCTGGACATTTGGCAGGGGAGATGTGGTTTAGGGTGGGGGAGGGAGATCTGGTTTTTGCTTTCTCTTTTATTGTGCTGTTTTATTGTTTTTATGTGTAAGCCACCCCGAGCTGCCTGGAGCAGGAGGGGCAGGGTAATAAAATATGTTAAATAAATAAAATAAATTTTTAAAAGTGTCACACCAACTGTGAGTGATCTTCCTCAGCCTCCGCACCCCAGCAATAGGAGGACATTAACAACAGTCAGAAAGACAGTGGTCAAGACTATGAAGGCAAAAGTAAACTACTATTACTTATATAGTGCCAACAATGTTCCTGGCACTGAATAATTAGAGACAACTATGTGCTGTGGGAGACTTACAACCTAGGAGAGACAAGCGGGAGAGGATCATATGGAGAGACAGAGAAGTCCCAAGTGCATGTGATTAGCTTCTTTACAGAGGAGAAGGGAGACCCCGAATGATATTTATTTTATTTTTATATATTTAATATATTTATATCCCGCCCCTCCTGCAAACAGCTCGGGGCGGTTAACAATCCAATATAAAACAATATTTAAAATATCATAAATCTAACAACAATTAAAACAGGGATAGACAAAAAATTGTACTAAAAAATAAAGAAGGGTAGAGGGAGAAAAAAAAACCACTAACCCACCCTCCCCAAAGGCCTGGGCAAACAGCCAGGTTTTACAAACTCGCTGGAATGTTAAAAGGCTTGGGACCAGGCGAGCTTCCTCCGGGAGGGAGTTCCAAAGACACGACCTGGCCACCGAGAATGCCCTCTCCAGTGTGGCCCCCCGCTTAACACGGGGGACCTCCAAGAAGGCACCCCCGGCAGACCGAAGGAGCCGCTCTGGAGGCATAATAGAACTATCTTATTCACAGGGGCGTTTGGAACGGGGGTGGGGGGGAATTGTGGGGGTAAAGGGTGAGTCGGGAGTTGGAGGGGGTTGGGGTAGGAAAGGGTGGGGGGGGCATGTTATGTGTATTTTTAGTATTTTGTAATTTGTAAGCCACCGTGAGTCACCTTTGGTGGGAAGGGCGGGGCAAGAAATTTAATTAGATAAATAAATATCCAATGATCATCTGATTTTTTATCACTACATTAATAAAGTCCATTCTAAAATGCTTACAAGCAGGAATTTATAACAAATAGGAACACAAACATGTAGTAACACAAACAGGAAGTGGACTGCTGCTTATTCTTAGACAGTAGCAAATTCCTGGCCCAAGTGAAATCAAAATATCATTGACTTCAGTGGGATTAGGATCTCGGTCAAATATTAGGAATGTAATTTGTTGTTCAGACACATTAACCTTTACAATTCATCTGAGCTTGTATAATAATCATCGTGTGGGATGGAACATGGTGTCCTACTTGGTTGGCCAATAAAAATAAACTTTTTAAAAAATATGCAAGTGTCGGTTGAATGGCACATTAATGGCAGCAGCAAAATGTCACCTTGAGCAGCAAAATGAGAATTAAGTTCTCCTTTGGGGCAATCTAACTTCAGACTCCTAGGAAGAGATTCCAAATTCTGTTACTTTGAAGAGGCTAGCTCATTAGGAACAATAATTGTAATTGTGCTATATAAATGTATAAAATTCTATTCTTGGCTCCAACGGCATATAAAATAATCCCCTTGAAATTACCAGTTAACTCATCTTCATGGTTTTAAGAATATCAAAGAAAGTTCTTAACTGCTACTAATACCCAATTTCAAAAGGAATTAATGTTAATTATTTCTGAACAGAATATTTAATCCCTCTCAAGAAAGTTTAAATTCTGACAGGTTCCTTGTGGTCTCTCTTTTGCTTACCTATGTTGAGTCACAGGGTGTTTTCAGACATGACGATAGCCCGCATTTCCACACTTTGACCTGCATGGAATTGCGGGCTATCACCACATCAGAAAGCGCCACCGGATGATAACCCAGGCTGTTCCCCAGGCAGCGTTGGTGCTTAGCCGAGGCTGGGATTTGGGAACATCCCAAAGTTACAGCCCTGCCTAAGCGCCAACACCACCTGAGGAACAGCTGCCCGACCAGGTGTAAAGCGTGCCTTTATGGATGAAAAGCCACTTTACTTAACCTGGGTGGGGCTCCCCGTGGTGCTGGGTGCAATGGCGGCTTGTACGGCTGGCCAGTGGGGCGGACTGCTGCATGCAGCATGGGGGCAGGGCCATAGCAACGCAGGTCCATGCATCTCCCCACCCCAGCCACCATAACGTTTGTTCGGCCGCTGGGTCGAGTCCCAGTCAGATTGACGGCTTCCACCACCACCACCAAAACACCCACTGGTAACAGATGTTCCCTGAATCCATTGTCTCATGTCACTGGATAATTCTAGCTTTCTCTTTGTGTAACTTTCTTCTGAAAAACAGCCCACATCTCATTGCTAGGTTTTTTGTTGCAATATTAACTTGCTTTAAAAGAGATAGCGTTTACTGTAAACAAAAATTCAACCCTCCTTCAGTCACACTTTAATGCCACTCTTGCTCTCCGAGAGGCTGGTCTCTCTTCCCATGCTGTCATCTACGGGAGACTACCTTGTGATTTACCAGTAGATGGTGATCTATCTCTTGGACACCCCTGCTTTAATGTATTACGATATGTGTGCCTTTCATGGAAAGATTTACCAGCATTCATTGATTCTACCTCTAATGACCTGTGTGAGATAGTTACTACTGATACTAAAGGATAAGTGTTTTGCCCAAAGTCACAGAGCAGGTAAGACTTGGCAGAGCTCGTCTCCCAACTCCTAGTCTTTTGCTGTAACTTTTAGGAGACACACACTCCCCGATTAATTGGTTACTGGCTGTGAACTAGAGCAGAAAATATTCCGATCTTGAAAGAAGCAGGACAAGTTACTACGCCTGTGCATCTTCCCCTTAAGGAAATAATCAAAAACAGCTCTACTCTCCTTCTTTCTTCTTGCCCTGACACCTGGCCTGGTTTATATAGTCACTAGCTACAGCACTTTATCCCTGCCTTCGAACAAGTTTAACTTGCAAATGCACATAAAGGTTAAATCCTGACTAGACTTGCAGTGAGAGAAGAGCTACAGCCAAACCCTTATTCTCAACATGATTGTGGTCCCCGGCTTCTGCTAAGAAACCATTCATAAAGTGCCTAAAGACCAAATGGGTTCGCCACAAGGAGCCTACGGACAGAAAACAGGTCTATTCACTTTAGGGCACTTGTTTAAGTGCAGGATCTGCAGCTTTATTGACTGGATACACACAATACACCCCCCCACCACCCCACCCCCATTTCAGGACCATTTGCCCCTGTCCTCTCAAAGTCGGAGTGGCGGGTTGAAGCCTGACTGCCGAAGTTAATGGAAAGCGTATCCAGCAACCTCAGTGGAGTCAGGCTTTCAGCCAGCTAATCGTAGCGATGCAGAGGCATTCCCAGCATCCTGGGGCTGCTCTGCCAAATCCCGTCGGGCTCGGGTTTCACACAGGCGGGATCCACACGGACAGTTCTTTCACCTTCAAGAGAAGAAGAAGTTCTGCCTTTCGCTCCCAAGGGCGACAATCCGGTGACCCCACAACCCGCCTCACCAGATCGGGGTCTCGCCTCGAAGGGGGGGCAGCCAGTCCCCGGCCTGAGCGCTGGCAAGCCCAAGCAGCCCATCACCCTGCTCTCGGGCTGGAGGGGCGGGCGAGCCCCATGGGAAAGGCAGCCCCAGGGGCAGACTCCTGCAGGCAGGCACGGCTCGGGGGCTGGACCGGCCTGGGGCACCCACTGCGCTTGGGGGACGCGTCTCCCTCGGCAGCCCTGCCTGATGCCGGATCCAGCCCACCCCGGGGCACCACGGCGTCCCGCTCCCTCCCCCGCCCCGGCCGGCCGGTGCCTCACCTCCGCCGCCGCTGGAAGGTGACCCGGAGGCGGCCGCCCCCGCGCTGATCGCTGCGCGGAGCCTGTCCCGGGGAAGCGCGCTCAGCCGGAGCGGGCCGGCTCCAGTGGCCTCGGGAAGCAGCTCCTCTTCTGTCCGCCGCGTCGGTGCTGGGCAGCCGAGGCAGCCCGCATGCCACGGCCACAGCAGCGCGCTCGCTCCCTCCGGGAACGGGGCTGAGCTTTGCAGGCAGCCACGGCAGCAGCCAGGGCTTGACAGAAATTTACCGCCCTGCACCGGGGAGGCAAGGAGCTCAGCTCCCCCCAGGTCCTAAAGGCGTCTGCGCCACTGCAGGCTGCAGCAGCCGGCCAGGCTAGGCAGCGGAAAGGCAATCGGGCTCCCAAGCAAGCCGGGCTCTCCCTACTGGGGCTCGGTCGCGTCCCCTTCCATCTCCAGCCTGGTCG
>QEPC01015287.1:305105-331538 GCA_003113815.1 Sphenodon punctatus
TTCTTTCTTTCTTTCTTTCTTTCTTTCTTTCTTTCTTTCTTTCTTTCTTTCTTTCTTTCTTTCTTTCTTTCATACCCAGCCCCTCGTGCTCAAAGGCTTACAATATTAAAACACTTAAAAACAGTAAAATCATAAACTACAATGAAAAGGGAGACACCAAACCGCTCCCCCTCCTCCTCCTCCCACCCCACCCTACACCCATCTCCCTTGCCAAAAGCCAGGCGGCACAGCCAGGCTATGTATTGCTCAGAACAGCTTGAAGCAAGTGAAATGTATATTTCAGGGGGCTGTCAAAGTTCTGAGCTGCAAGAGACATGTACCAAAATCTTCATATGGTCAAGAGCCACGCAGTACACACCTATGCATGTGCGTGCACGCACACACACACGACCACAAACACACACACACACACACACACACCTCTTCTGATTCACAACTGACTGGTGGAGCTGGTGTGCTACAGTCCGGGGCTGCTGAGAGCCTAAGGAGCAGCTGAAATTCAGCTGCTGAGATTTGGGTGCAATGCTGTAAGAAGAACTCAGGTAGTAAGATACAGGCCCATTAAAGCAGCACAGGGCCCAGCACCAGCCGCCCTCACTGAGACCTGCAACTGCTGCTCAAGAGTAATAGTCACCTCTACCATATTTATAAAGGACCTGATTGGAAACTCCTCGGGCCTAATGGTGAGTGTGTACTTCTTTGAGTAATTTTCCTGTCAATGGGAGTAACTGTTCACCATTAAGAGAAAGGGGAGCCAAGTCTGGCTCAAAAGTTTAATGTTTATTTTTTTCATCAAGCTCTGCATATTAAGATTATTCCAGTTTTAAAATTTTAAAACTGCACCATCCCTTGCTGATTTAACAAATTAAATTCTGAAGGCTAAATAATTAATAACATGCTTGTGATTTCATCTAAGTAGCTTTACTGCCCATAGTATGTTATATCCTATTCCCTTTATAATCTAGCTCATACGACATTTTTGAAGATTTGTTTTGACAGAGGCTGCATATTAAGCATTTACGATATATGGAAGAGAGTTGATGCAGGGTTCAGCAGCATTCCACTTCTCATCATGGCCATCTCTCATTAGTTTCCCCAAAGATTCAGAGACTGTCTCCCCATATTATTACACCACTATTATGCTGCTGTGTGTCTGCTTAAGTCAGTAGAGTATACCACCCAACAGCTAGTAGTGAATGGAGAATCAGGTCTGTTGAGTATATCATATCTACGGTCCAGGTTCTCTCAAATTCCTTGTCCCCTTCAGAAAAAAACCATCTATTTTTGTAGGAAATCACAGGACAACTCACCACCATTAAAGTCAGTGGGAGATTTGTCATTGACTTCAAAGGACAGAGGAGTGCACCCTCTAAGGTTGCATCACCCTATAGACAGGCATTGCCTGCAGGAAAGACAGGGAACAGAGTCAACCTACACAAGCAGTCGTCTTAAGGTGAAAAAAAAAATGAGACAGTAGCGTACATTAGCCCATGATTCACCTGTCCATCTGTTAGGTAGCTGCCAAATGTTTGCCCACTTCTGCCATGGGGTGGGCAGCTGGCTGCTACTCGACACATCATCCAGAGCAGGTGGTTGACCCAGCACGGGCTAAGACTGGTTCAGCCAGGCTAATCCAGGCTAATGTGCACCTTCCTGTCTGTTAAGTTCCACACAGCCTCTGCACATGGCAAGCTCTGCCAGCACCATGGACAAGGCCATGACATCAGCAAGGATCAAGCCCAGGAGCAGCGGCTGCTGACCACCTATCAGCTGATGGTGCAGGCTAGGAGTGAGAAGACCACTCCCACCACCTGTGAGCTGATGGCATGGCCAGTAGAAGCTGCTGCTGGCAGGGAGGGAGAGAGGGACTAAGGGAGGTCACCCTCGCCCAGGGGTGTCAGGTCCTAGAGCCCAGCCCAGCCCCACATGGTCCCTCCCTCCCTCGTGTTCCACCCTGCACGGCAGCAGGACCCACTCCTAGGCCAGCAGCCATGGTGAGCCAGGGTGCACTGTGTGTGGCATCAGTGCCACCTCCGCCCATGTGCCAGGTTGGGACCTGCCACCCTAGGCAAGGGGGACCAGCCCATGGGGAACTCTCCAGGTGCAGTTCTTCCCAGGCAGAGTCACTGGTTTCCCTACACACTGGACACTGACCGGGGCGTGGGGGGAGAAAAGCAGGGGTGACAGTGCCTTGGGCTGGAGATGGGACCGTGTATGGCCCCTGGACAAGGTTGCTCTGGACCAAAGTGTAGGAGCAATCTGCTGTCACCAACTGCTTTTCACAGGCTCAGTCCTGCTTCCGGTTGCCAGTGGCAGCTGCTCCTGGGCCAGAGTCCTGCCCATGTGTTCATTTCCTCAGCCCAACTCAGTGGTCCTGTGCAGCCACCTCAGCCCAGAGTGGTTGCTGCACGGGAGGAGCATGTGTATGCTGTTCTGCATGCTGGCCCAACAGGTGGTGGTTGCAGTGCCACTCCAAGGGTAGGGTAGGGAATCTGACTGGTTACTGTCTCATATGTTTTCACCCTTAAAGTCTGACTGGACCACAGCAAACCGAACTTGAGTTTCAAACTGCATCAAACCAAATTTCTGAACTCGAATTTCAAACCGAACCGAACTGAACTGAATTTCCGAACTCTGTTCTGTTCGCCCATCCCTACAACCTACCACACGATGATGGTATCCAGTCTTTTAACAATTGCCTCAAGAACAGAACTTCTAAGGAACCATTTACAGAGGCGATTACTGAACTAGCCAAACTGGTTCTTACTTGCAACAACTTCACCTTTGACCAGAAACACTACTTGTAAGTACAAGGCACAGCCATGGGAACATGTATGGCACCTTCGTATGCCAATTTATTCATGGGGAACCTGGAACAAACTATCCTCAAGAATACTAAACACAAACCCCTAGTTTGGTGGCAATTTATTGATGATATTTTTGTTATCTGGACCAGTGGCAAGGATAACTTAGAACACTTCAAAGATGAGATCAACTCTGCTCATCCTAATATTAAATTCATGTGCAATAGCATTATAGAAAACTCTCGCATTCCTTTTTTTGATGTTTTGCTGACATATTTACCAACACAAAATTGTCACTGATCTATACAGTAAACCAACGGCTGCCCATGTATTGGAATTCATGCCATCCCAAACATGTAAAGAAAAATATCGTCTACAGCTTAGCCCTGAGAATTAAACATATCTGTAATAATAACACCAATTACTTCAAAAGAATTAATGAGCTCAAAGAGCAATTCCTTTGTAGGAGATATCCTCCACATGTAGGAGGATGTAGGAGATATACCACAACATCTACCGAGCATCTATTCTCACAAGGGACTCGCTCCTCCAAAAATGGATGAGTGAAAATACTAAACAACAATGCATTCATTTTGTGGTTAACTTTCACCCGGCATCCCCTAATTTTCATCTGGCTATTAAGGAAAGCTATCCCTTGGTTCCCAGCTCACCACGTCTGGCTACATCTATTAACAAACCCCCTCTCATCACCTTCCGTCAACTTCCCAACCTACACAAATTGCTAGTAAAAGCCCCAATTAAACCACCTATCTACAATCCAGGATCACACCATTGTAATTCCAGTTGGTGCATCACCTGCACGTACATGAGAGAGACTGCAACCTTTAAAAGCAGTGTAGGCAAAAAAAGAGAAAAAGGCCTCAACCTAGAAGTCAACACCTAAGACCTTCCTGATCTTTAGTACTTCTAAATAATAGTACTTGAATTAAAAATTAAATCTCTTAGTTAAACGTTTCAGAATTCTTCTTCCCTCAGCGCTCTACACTGACTTTGACTCCCAGCAGCATACACTTTAAATCCAACCGGTTACTGAAGAAGGTGGAAGCTGAAACGTTTAACTAAGAGATTTAATTTTCCTCTACTTGGTCATTCACTTTATATATATATATATATATATATATAGAGAGAGAGAGAGAGAGAGAGAGAGAGAGAGAGAGAGAGATTATATAGATATTTAGGCTAGTCTGCTTTATTATATATATTAGGATTGTAGGATAGGTTAGGTTTAGGTTAGGTTTTGTATCACCTATTTGACTGTGTGTGCACATTACAACATATAGTATAAAGTATATATACAATGAGAAAGGGAAGGACTTCAGCCTCTGGGGCAGGTGGCCCCGGTAGAGGCTGTGGGCATGGATGTGTGTGGGGGGGAATTGGCAAGCCCTCTGCCACTTCTGCCACTGCTGGCAGCTCACTGCCCAAGCTGAAGAGACCTGAGTTTTTCCCCTCAAGGCGGCAGGTCTTATCAGGGGAACAGGCTGCAGCAGAGATCTTGGGAGTGGCATCTAGTGTGGAACTCAGGGAGCCCCAGCCTTCCACTAGTAGCAGTGGCACTGGAGGAGGGAGTCAAGGTCAAGGGGTGTGTGTGCAGCAGCAGCAGCAGCAGCAGCAGCAGCAGCAGCAGCACTAGGCACACACCCCCTTTCTGAAGCACTGGCAGCATCTGGCACGGCCAGCAGTAATTTTTCACTGGGAGCAGCAGCAGATATGGGGAACTGCAGCAATGATGGTGCTGGGAGCAGCAATGATGGTGATGTGGGTGCTGTTGTTGGGAGTGGTGCCTGCCCCTTCTCTGCCACCCACTGATGCATGCTGCTGCTGCTGAAAGACCCTCTCTCTGGCAAACCATGAAATAACACACACGCAAATCCTGCCCTTCCTGGGGTGCTGCTCTCTACAAGTTGAGACCCTGGATGGCATGTCTGTGGGTGGGTGATGCTGGTGGTGCTTGACTTCCCACCGGCACCCACTCACCTGCCAGGCTGTACACCTGCCAGCCTCCTCCTCTGCCCCCTGCTGCTGCTGCTGCTGCTGCTGCTTCTGCTGCTGCTGCTGCTACTACTGCTACTGCTGCTTCTGCTGCTGCTGCTACTACTGCTGCTGCTGCTGCTACTGCTGCTGCTGCTGCTGCTACTGCTGCTGCTGCTGCTGCTGCTGCTACTGCTGCTACTACTACTGCTGCTGCTGCTGCTGCTGCTGCTGCTGCTGCTACTGCTGCTGCAAGAGTCCCTCTCTCTCTCTGGCAGACCCAGAAATAAGACAGACGCAAATCCTGCCCTTCCTGGAGTGCTGCTGTCTGCAAGTTGAGAACCCTGGCATGTCTCTGGGTGCTGCTGTTTGTGCCTGACTGCCCGTCTGCCAGCCTGTCCACCTGCCAGTCTCCTCCTTCTCTGCCACCTGCTGATGCCTGCTGCTGCTGCTGAAAGAGCTCCTCTTGCTCTCTGGCAGACCCAGAAATAAGACACTTGCAAATCCTGGTCCTCTGCTGCCGCCTGCTGATGCCTGACCCGCTGCTCAAGCCTGACTGCCCACCCACCCACACGCCAGCAAGCTCACTGTAAAGGATAGTATTCTTCTTGTCCTCAAAGTTATATGCAACAATCAATCAATCAATCAATCAATCAATCAATACAATTTTTTCCAACCTGGCAGTGGCACTTCCTCTGCCCTCCACCACCTCACCAGATGGTCCAGCATGGGCCTCCAGGATTTGTTCCTCCACCTCCACCTTGACCTTCCTCCTCAGGTTCTTCTTCTTGCTTCCTTCACTTTCCATACTTACACAGACACACACAACCCCCCCCCCAGCTAAAAGCATAACAGATACACACAAGCTCACAACCAAGCAGCCACACAGACACCGCACAGTGTCACGGCCAGGCCAGGCCTTGAACCCCTGGCCTTGGGGCTTCTAGGAGGTCCTCTCTGCAGCCTTGTTCTATGGCAATGTGCTGCAGGGGGCGGCTCTCTCTGTGTTTGTGGCATCCTCCCTCTCTCTCCTGCCATGCTCACCATGCATATCTGGTGATGGGTGTGGCCACACCTGCCATGGTCTGATTGGCTCTGCGGAGTATTTAGGACTGCTGAGGGCAGTGGCAGGTGTGGAGCTTCAAGTCACTTCCTCTTGGACTTGTGCTGGCCCACTCACCTTGTTCTTTCTATTCTATTCTATATGCACCTTGTTACCCTTTGTCTTTGTTGTGAGTAGTGTTTGGTGGTGGTAATTTTCTGGGTACTATTTCCCCCCTTTGTGTGCTGAGTGTGTGAGGTTCCTTCCCCTCCCTTTGGAATGGTGTGTGTTCTTTGTGGGTTGGTGTGATTCTGTCTAGTTCCCTCCTCCCTTGTTTACCCACACCAGGGTGAAGGTTGTTTGTTTCTCTCTCACACCCTGCCTTGTCTTCATGGTAGGCTGTCTCCCTGTTGTTCCCTCAATGTCCTATTGTTAGTTTCCTATTGTCTGCTGTCTTTGTCTCCCTGGTCCTTCCTATCATTACCCCTAGTTTCTGTGTAGTCTGGTCTGGTGTCTCTGCGTTCTAGCTGTTCTCTAATTTCTTGTCCCTCGCTCCCAGGGTTTCCCTTGCCCCCCTCCTCGCTCCTAGGGTTTCCCTTGCTCCCTGTGCCTCCAGTGTACCCCCTTGCTTCAGGTTTCACTCGCTCCTCCCCTTACTTCAGGTTTCCCTCGCTCCTCCCCTTGCTTCAGGTTTCCCTCGCTCCCTCCCTTGTCCTCAGGGTTTCCCTCACTCCCCGTGCCTCCAGTGTACTCCCTTGCTTCAGGTTTCCCTGCTCTTCTCCTTGCTACAGGTTTTCTTGCTCCTAGGGTTTCCCTCGCTCCCTGTGCCTCCAGTGTACTCCCTTGCTTCAGGGTCTGCCTTGCTCCCTAGTCTCGGTTTCTCAATCACTGGTCTTGGCCCCTTGCCCCCTAGTCTCAGTTTCTTGCTCCCTAGTTTTGGCCCCTTGCCCCCTTGCTCCCTAATCTCAGTTTCTTGCTCCCTAGCCTTGGCCCCTTGCCCCCTTGCTCCATAGCCTTGGTTTCTCTCTCCCTTTCCTCTGGTTCCTTGTTCCTTACCCCTGACCCCTTGCTCCCCTGCCTTTGGTTCCTTGTTTCCTTGTTCTTTACCCCATATCCCTCATTCCCCTGCCCCTGGTTCCTTGTTCCTTACCCCTGATCCCTCGCTCCCCTGCGTCTGTTCCTTGAGCCCTGCCTCTAGTTCCTTGAGCCCTCGCTTCTGGATTCCCTGTCCCTTGACCTCCGTAGGCGTTCTTAGACCAGCAGTGCTGGTATCCATGCTGAACACCCTATCTCCTTGGTATTGGAGAGCGGCTGAGAGGTTTCCTTGTGTGTACTAAGGGACATCCCCGATTCCCTACACCCCCTCCCCCCTCCGCTCTACCTGCCGCTCCTCCCCTTTCCCTGACTCTGCCCCTGGAGTCATCTGATTCCACTTCCGACCGCCCCTTTTCTCCTCCCCTTTCCCTGACTCCACCCCTGGAGCCTGACACACAGGCAATCAAACTACCGTTTCCAGTCTTTTGTCTCATGATCTCACGAGACCAAAAATCGATATTGATACCAATAATGATACAAAAACCAACATCATCTTCTGAAACCGGTACCAGTATCGATAACAACAATAATGAAAACGACACTGTCATTATAACGATAACGATAAAATGACACATTTTGATAACGACAATGATAAGGATAATGAAAAATGACAGGGGGCCTGGTGCACATCCCTACTGACAATCCTGCCCAGTGTCAGCACTGTGAAACAGCCTAGCCAGGCTTGTCCCGTTGAAGAAGGGCTGGTGACTGAGAGAGAACTGCCCACGTTTACTGGATGGTTTCCCGGACTAAAGAAGTGAATTGTGGTCCAGGAGTTAAACCTGCCAGAGTTGACCTACCTGACAAGAGTATCCATTCAAGTTGTGCCATCTCCAAGAACATCACCAAAAAAAACATATTCCCCCACCATTCTACATCATTTTTCTTCTGTCTTGTGTGTGTTTCACATGTCTGTTTACCAATGGCAGGGGCAGCATCCTAACAACTGTTCTAACCAGCAGACTTGACCCAATATTCACCCTGTGGAGAGAAAGCTTGCTCTGAAAGAATGACTGCTCATCACCCTGTTTCATGATTTGCTTTTAAGGTTTTTTTTTTCCTCTGCTCAGAGTTCTTCTGAATAAAATGTTAGACTTTGCATGTCCTTTACTGTTTGTTTGCCATGGTAACTAAGCAAGCTTAAATCTCTGTGCTCCAACCCCATCCCCCCTCCAATAACACTGTCTTGATTAATACTGCACAATTAGGGGGACATGCTCACACTCATGATTCCTGGAGCCGATTTCTCTACACCAATCATAGAAACTAGCATGAGGATATATGTTACAAACTAGGCAATTACCTGGGTGCCATTTCATCCGGGGGTGTTGCTTAGGTTGCTGTATTTTGCAGGTGGCTGAAGCAGAGTCCAAGCACAGGGTCCTGGCAACTGCAGCCACCCACCTTCCTCTAGGCAGCCAGGGGGAGCTTTGCCTTGTGGGAAACAGGAGCAATAGCTTAAAGGATGAACAGGCTAGGAGCTTTCCTCAGGGACCAGCCAGGGGTACATGGAGCTGACTGACAGGTTAGGAGGGCTGGCCCGGAAGCCTGAACACTGTATGAGGTTCTGTACAGAGGTACTATGATGTATTGGGTGAAGTGACTGAAGTGAGTGCAGGGATTATGTGTGCAAGCAACATCCCCTTTGGCTGGATAGCTTCAATTGGCAATCAGCTGGTAGGGATCTGCTCTTTCTCCAGTATTTCCGGAAGGGTTTAGGGGACTGTCCCTAAGGAGGGGATTCATAAGACCCCAAGAGAGAAGAATGCTGCATGGTACAGATAACTTAGGGTCAGGGTTAGAGCAGAAATGGGGACTTAATTTAATACCCACAGGTAATATCCACATTTTTGGGTACTACATAGGGCAATTTCAGATGTGATGCCACCACAGTCAACCACACTGGATCACAGTGGATCCAGCGTGGTGGCTGTGATGGGTGGCACGTCTGTTTCAGCCCTGCCAGATGTTCACCACGGTGAATTTGTGGTGGGGTTCAAAGCTAACCATGGTTCTGGGGTTGAGTCCAGCCTCAACCCCAGAACTGTGGTTAGCTGAACCACGATCAGGAAAGGGACAAAAGTAACGTGTGTTACCTTGCCCCATTCCTGAGTATGGTCCCGACCACGTCACGGGATCAGGCTGCGGCGCTCACCCGTCTCCCTGAGGGTGGGTGGATGTAGGAGCATGGGGAGTGGGGCCGTGCGGCCGCACTTCATACCACACGGCCACACCCCCTCCAAGATTCCCGTGTGTGATGAAGCCGGCATGTCTAAAGAACGTCTGGCTTCATCACTGATCGGGATCTGAGATGGATCCTGGTCCGGGTTTCAGCACGTTGGGCCTGGAGGCCCAGCACATCTAAAATTACCCACAGAGTACTCGATGGGTTACCTGATAAGGATTGGCTACCTAGACACCCAACAAAATTGATAACTTCTATCAATTTTTCAATTTACTAACTCCCAATCAATATATCGGTCTATTGGGTCAGAAAACAAACAAATTGGCACAACATATTAAAATGTGACTGGAAGTAGTTTTTCCAGGACCAGAAATTAATTTTCTGGAAAGGAAAATCAATAAAAAGGCATCAGAAGTTGATATAATGGTGGAAATGTTTGTTTTTTAAAAAATTGGGACCAGAGGTTTTCTGGGTACCAAGTCAGTATCCAATGGTTGTGAGGTTGAATCAGGTACCGGAAATTTGACAGATTACCTGTTTTTGTGGGTACTCTCTTTCAGCTCTAGCCAGGATTAGAATCTGTACCACTCAGTGGACTTGTACTGAAAGAAGCAGACTCAGGTGTTCATTAAGCAAAGTGTGTGCTTAGCATTGTACAGTTTGGGCCATGCAAGGCCAGTCCTAGGCATTGGGGTTGCCAGAACAGAGACAAAATATGCCCCGTCCACCAACTGTTTCTTGCACCAGCTTCAGCATGGTGGAATGAGGGTAGCATTTGGTGGTGCTGGGAAGGTCTGACACCCAAAGAATATCAGCACCCTGGTGTCTTGTCTGCCCCAATGTGTTGGTCATATTGGCATACATGCCACTAAAGGTACAGCAAGGTTTGTGAAATGGGCTTTATGGGACCAATTTTCCTCCTGGATAACCTGCTCCTTGCCAAATCCTGGGAATCTCAGCCCCTTCCCTCTCCTAACTCTCACTACTCCTCTACCTTTCAGACCCACTCTGTCCACCTCTACCCGCCAGCCTCTGTGTAGCTGCCATCAACTGCCCCCCAGATCCACTGTTCTTGTTTCTCTCCTGACTTCTCCAGCTTTTGAACTCACTGCCCTAAATGCCATTATGGCCACTAACTTGACCTAATATTTTCCCAAGCCCTGAACATTCTAACTTCTTTGATGTTCTCCTTTCTCCAAATATCACTTTGCCTCTATCCATGTCTCCCACCTCCCCCCATCCCCTTTGCCCAACCTCACTCCTTCCATGGCCTTCAATCTGTCAACCTTCAGACTTTTGCTTCCAATCTCCCCCTCCTTCTTTCATTTGTCTCTTTGTTTCTCTGCCTTGAGTCACCTGTCTCTGCCTTCGGGGCATCCTTCTCCTCCATCCTGGACTCCCTTTCTCCCCTTTCCTACCATCCTATCTATCATATTAACCTTCTGCCCTAACTTACCCCCACCACCCACCATTTCTGCTCCTGCTTCTGGGTTGCTGTAAGCCTCTAGTGGAAATCCCATGAACTTGCTGGTTACCTCCATTCCTCTCCGTCGTTCAATTGTGCCATCTCCCTTGCTAAATAATACCACTTCTCCAGCCTCAGCGGGTACTATTAGATGGACATGGGACTGGTCATTCCCAGAACTGCTCCAGGGGTGCACCCCTGCATCTAGCCCCACCTGGGTTGGCTTTAAACAGACCCAGTGAGTTCCCCAGCCTGTGGTCTGCCCACATGGTGCCCTCCCCACCCCCCACACTATAGAGTTCTGGGAGGATTGCCTGACACTCTAGGCTGCTGCCCACAACTCAGTGGCATTGCCCAGGTCAATGGCTAGCCAGAATCAGAGCTGCAGCATGGGTCTACCAAGCAGACAGACTGCAATTCTGCCTTGGGCCTATACCCCGGTTTTGGCCCGCTTGCTCCTCAGGTGATGCTCTGGGATGTTCATGAACACTGCAAGCAAGGATGGCCCAGAGCAGGCAGCACCTGCTCCAATTCCACATCTGGGGGCCTCCTTTAGATGGACAGACCACCCATGGCTGGTGTGGCCAGTCCTGGGGCAGCCCGTCCATCTAAAAGCACCCAATGAGTCGGTCCTCGTTGAATGCAATAATCAGGCCAAGGGGAGAGACCAGTGGTCAAGAAATTCCCAGCTCAGACTGGGTGTCTTTCTTTAGGGAATTGTATTCCGACTCCCAGGAGGGGGAAGTGGGATTGGCAGCCCAATAGGGAAGAGGGGGACCCTTGGGGTTTGCAGCCCGAGGATTTTTCCTCCCAATTAATCTCCAAAGCCATTCTAAGGCTGAAACCAAGGGGGTGCCAGGGCCGGATTGCATGATGGCCAAGGTTTTACAAGCAACCCCAGATTGGTGGGCCAAGGTTCTCTCCAATTCTTTTCTCCAAGTGGCTAGGACAGGTAGGGTTCCTTCTTCCTGGGTGCAAAGTTTGATAGTCCCCATCTTTAAGAAGGGGACAAGGCAAGATCCAGCATGTTATCGGCCCATAAGTCTTTTATCAAATGTGGACAAGTTGTTTGCTAGGGCTCTGCTTAACCACTTGGAGAGGTGGGTAGAGGGAGGGTCCCTGATTTCCCCGGAACAGTTTGGCTTTGCCAAAGGCAAGTCTACAATCGATTGTGGCTATATTATTAGACATCTTATGCACAAATATCATAAAGTTAGGAAGGGCCAGGTATATCTCGCCTTCGTTGATTTGACGAAGGCATTTGACAGCATACCAAGGGCAAGACTCTGGAATAAGCTTAAGAAATTGGGTATAGAGAGTAGATTACTTACTCCTTTTTTCCAACTCTATTCAAATAATGAAGCAAGGATAAAGATGGGGAAGGGATTAGTCACTGGGACATGGATCCCAATTAAGAGAGGTGTTCGGCAGGGGTTTTGGCTCCCCTCCTCTTCAATCTCTATCTATCAGATTTGGCGAGTTATATCAAGCCTGATGAAACCCATGCACCTAAGATCGGGGATATCTTTGTCCGCTTCCTTCAGTTTGCAGATGACATAGTTTTGCTCTCGCAAACTGAAAAAGGTTTGAGAAGGGCATTGGAAGCTTTTGGCCAATTTTGCCACATCAATGGCATGGAGGTAAATCCCTCCAAGTCTAAAATAATGATCGTGCGGAAAAAGACTCGGTCCCCCGACTGGGTTACAAAGCTGGGTAGGATAGATGTGGTTAACTCCTTTAACTATCTAGGGGTAACCATTTCAAACTACGGGTCCTGACACCCTCGCCTTCAGGTTAGAGTGGTAAAGGCAACCAGGGCAGTTAGAGCTCTCACTAGGGCAATGTACTTATCAAAGGGAGTTCCTCTATCCACCTTTTTAAAAGTCTATCAAGCAAAAGTGCCCGGAGTCTTGGGGTTTGGGATGGAATTGGTCCCCTCTCCTAATGTATTGCTTCTCGAGAAATCTATTCCTGAGACGGTTGTTGAGAGTGGGCCCTGGTGTCCCAGGGGCTGTCTTAAGGGCCAAAGTTGGTATTCTTTCAATTCAGGCCCTTATTAGAACTGCCTACATTAGATATTAGATGAGGCTGTTGCAAAAGCAAGAAAATGCCCCTGACCCTAGGTTGCCTCAAGGAAAAGTTAATACATCTAGGTTCCAGGGGGTATCCCTGGATTACCTACCTGGGGCAACTGATTAAGAAGTTGGGGTTTTCATTTGCTTATTTACAAGAGAAAAGCCTGACAGTAATAAAATCTGAAATATGTGGGAGGATTCGGGATATAGATCAACAAGAAGACATGACTATTGTAAGATCGTGGAAGGTAGCCCCGTGGCAAAGCCAAATCAAACTGATGCCTTATTTTGAACCCTATTTGGATCAGTTAGATAACCCAAATCTACGGCGGGCATATACCTACCTTCATTTCCAGTTAGTACGGACGGCTGTCACGGAAGGCAGGTTGCATCATATTCCCTTTTCGCGGAGACTTTGTAGTTGTTTTTTGGGAGAGATGGGGACCATTGATCATTTGGTTTTGAAGTGTCCTTTTTTTGATGACTTCCGAGCAGTATGGCTAGCCCCCCTGCTGACTAGTGGCTCCACTTTTGGAACTGAAGAATCCTATCTCCACTTACTTACCCAAACCCAGGAGGAGGCTGTAAAGGCCTTGGCCTCTTTTACTCTCTTAGCATCAAAGAGGGGGGTACAGGCATCTTAGAGGCAACTCCTAGGTAATTCCAGATCACATAAATGGTATAAATATTATATAAATTGGTTGCTGTCAGGGGATAAGCTTTCCTACAGAAACCCTTGTGGAAGAGCAAGGTATTTGGTGCAGGTTTTGCCTTGGCCTCCCTACTTTCTTAGTATCTAAGAGGGAGTCTACAGTTACCTACAGGTAAGCTTCAGTTAGCTCCGGCTTATATGTATGGTGTATTTATTATGACAATTTTGTTGTCGTCAGGGGACAAGCTCTGCCACAGTAACCCCCGTGGAAGAATAAGGCACTTGGCGCAGGTATTTGCCCTATAATAGGGCTCAGGGGGCAGAGGTTGTAACAATCTATATAACCTATATATATATATATTATATTGTGTCACTTGGGTATGAGTATGTCTAATCATCCAGTGTTGAGATTTTCCGGCGGGGGTGGAAGCTGCCGGATAACTACCATAGCCTATTAATAAACTAGGATTGCCCATTGCAAGTAGATCTGAGGTCAATGTATAATGATCAGAAGTGGTGGCCATGGGTTAATAGCAGACAATGGCCTTACTTCGAATTATTATTGTTAAAAATAGGATATCTGGGCCAGTAATAGTCGCTGGATTATTTTATTTAATCCCCAATCTTGCATTTGGGGACTGACATACTCTGTAAATGATTTATATACGGCTTATGTGTATGTTGTGTACGTGTATGTTGATGTATATGTATATGTATAAGTATATGTATATGTTTATTGCTTGTGCTGTGTAATGTGATTTTGGGCCATGGCAAGAGCCAGTGCCAATAAAGCCTATGTCTATAAAAAAACCAATCAATCTCACTGCCAAAATCCCCACCATCTCTTCTCAATCTTCTACTCCTTTATCAAACGTTTGTCCATTCCTCCTCCCCCTTCTTCCCTCACTGCACAGGATCTTGCCTCATTTATTAGGGATGGGCGAAGCGGTTCGGAAGTTTGGAGTTTGGCTCGAACTCGGCCTGTTTGGTCGACTGAACCTGAACAGACCGAACTGAACCTGATTCTGAACTCCAAAGCAACCAAACAGTTCGGTCAGTTTGGATCGCGTTCAGATGGTTCGGGTGGAAGAAGCGTGACCACAGCCAGTTGGTGACCCACTGCCTGACACAGGCAGGCACAGGGAGGGGAGACGTCAGCTGAGGAGCAGACTTCCAGGCACATGGGGTGGAGAGGCTTGGAGTAGCAGCCAGCCTGCCCAATCACCATCCCTTTTCTCCTCAGACCACTGGCTTCGCAGTCTGTGATTGGCCACGGGCTAGGCTGCATGAAACCAATGGGGCTTACGGTGAGGTGGACACAGCAAGTAACACAACTCATTGCCCTCCCCGCAGTCAACACCTTCTGCGTTAGTCACTGTTCCTGAATAGCAGGCGTTTCAGAAGGCTCCCTCTCCCAGCAGTTTTTTTCTCCTCAATCCATTGCAATCCTCCTTCTATTTCACCCATCCAACCCATCTACCTCCATATTATCATTTATTTAGCTTAGATTAGATAGAGTTGGTTATTTTTGTTTTTACCCCTCCCTGTGTTCCCTGTGTTCAATCTTCCTTCTTCCCTCCCCCTCCATTGAATCCTTTCCCTCTCCCTCTATATATATTCCATCCCTGATTCCCTTCCCCTTTTTAAAAAATTCATTTTGAGTAGTATTAGATTGATTTAGGTTTCATTTCAGTTTTGTACCCCTCTGTGTTCTTTGTGTTTCCCCCTCATCAGATAGATAGATAGATAGATAGATAGATAGATGTAGGAGTTAGCTGAGATAGAGATAGTGTTTAGAGATTTAGTAGTGTTTGTAGGAGTAGGCCTTTGTACTTATTAGATAATCAATTTAGTTCATAGCATTTAGAATAGTTATAGCAGTTAGATTAAGTGTAGATAGATATATTAGATAAAACATTTAAATAAAAAATAAAAAACCAATTAAAAATATAAAAATATTTTGGAGGGAGAAATGGAGAAGGGGAGGAGAGGCCAGTATGCTTCCCGTAGGGGAGGCAATGGGGCATATGCCCAAGGCAGAAGGGGCCGTGCCAGGGGAGTGGCAACAGGAAGCAGCAGTAGCCTGAGCACATCACCACGCCCCAAACTCATCAGGCCTGCTTTAGGGCAACAGGCTTCAGCAACTCAGTGTCATCTCCTGGCAGTGTCCTCCTCCACTGCCATGCAAGGCACTGGAAGGCCTACAGGACTTGATTCTGTGTCTGTCTCTGCTGCTGCTGGTGCTGGAGCAGGTGCTGCTGCTTCCGATGTTCCTTCAGGGCCACCAATGTCCCACACTGTCGAGGCGATCCCCAGCAGTCCAGAGCTTGTGGATCCCACCCTGGCTGCTAGAGGCAGGTCCCGATCCCTGGGCAATGGCAGTAGGGAGAGGAGTAGCAGCAGCAGCATCAGTAGCAGCTATAGAGGAGGGCACAGGGAAAGTGCCAGTAGCATGGCGGGCACGGGCAGTCTAGCCTCAGGGTCCCTTCATGGGACATCACCGTGATCGCAGACAACAGTAAGTCAGAGGCAGACACTAGTGCCTCAGAGGAGATGTCTGGAGCTGAGGAGATCTCTGAGCCTCTTCCCAGAGCTGTGTCACCAGTGCCACCAAGTCCTCCCCCTCCCAGCAGCGCTGGCAGCAGTGCGTCACCCGGAGCGGGCAGAAGGCAGGGGGGGGGAGGGAATCCTCTGTCTGGGAACATTTTAAGCTGGTGTTGGCAGATGATCCCAGAGAGGTGCAGTGCACGTTGTGCAATAAACTGGTGAAGCTCACCAACCTTGGGACCACTGCAATGGCGAGGCACTTGAAGTCATGCCACAGTTCTCTGCTGCTAAGCGGGAAGGCAGGAAAAGTGGATGCCAGCGGGTTCCCAACTGCAGCAGCCAGTCGCTCGGCTCCTTAAGCGGGCAAGCGTCCTGCACCAACTGCTGCTGCCTCTAGCAGCCGGAGCAGTATGGGGGCAGAACAGCAGCAGGAGCCTCGCCAGCAGCATCAGTCCACTATGGAGGAGCTGGGGTGGGGGCAGCTGCCAAGGCCATTGGGTGCTGGAGGGCGGCGTGGCTTCTTTCAAGAGAAAGCCAAGCCCCTGTTGACCAAGATGATTGCGCTGGATGGACAGCCCTTCTCTATTGTAGAGGACAAGGGCTTCCAGTGGTTGATTAGATTCCTGCCCCCCCAGTTTAAGCTGCTTTCCCGCTCCACCCTGAGTCAGACTGTGGTGCCACAGCTGAAGGAGCAGATGAGGGAGCAGGTGGCAGAGGCTGGGGGGGCCATGGTCCACTTTACAACAGATCTGTGGTCAAGTAGGAATGCACAGCATACCTACCTGGCAGTGACTGCACACAGTTGGCAAGACCCAGAGGCAGTGCTTGGCAGTGGCAGGAGGGGTCCTGCCAGGGTATAAGTGGGCCCTCCTTCAGGCACAAGTAATGGACAGCTCCCACACCTCAAGAAACCTCGAGGCAGCCCTGGCCGCCATGGTGAGGGAGTTAGTCACACCGGACGTGGCCTTCACCAAGGGGTGTGTGGTCATGGACAATGCAACCAATATACTGAAGGCAGTCTGTGACAGGGGCTTCACAAGCATCCCTTGTGCCGCATACACCCTCCATCTTGTGGTGAAGGATGCTCTGGACTTGGGGGATAAGGGGATTGAGCCAGGCACCCTTAGCTCCCTGGTCGACGGGGGGAGAAGCTGGTGGGGTTCTTTAACTGGAGCGTGAAGGGCAGTGAGATCCTCTGGGATAAGCAGGCCGAGCAAGGGTCACAGGTGCACCAGCTGGTCCAAGATGTTTCCACCAGGTGGAATTCCACCTTCCTGATGCTCAAGCAGCTTCTTGAGCAGAAAGCCATCTTGCATCTGGTGGAACGGTAAACAGACATCGAGGCACCTCCAGGGTACAACAGGGAGGAACTGGAGATCCTTGCTCACACGGTCTTCATCCTGAGACCGTTCTTGTCTGTGACAAAGACCATGAGCAGCTCCTCCACCACCCTCATCCAGGTGACCCCGCTGGTCCATAGTCTCCACAGGAGCCTGGACGAGATTCTCAGGGGGCGGGATTGTGACCCTGCGGGCAGGATGATATGAGGCATTTGACCTGGTACGGAAGCTGAAGGCAGGGCTGAGTGCACGCTTTGAGGAGCTCCTGCACTGGGAGGAATATATCCTGGCAAACATGCTGAACCCCAGGATCAAGGGCAGCATGGCACGTGAAACAGCGGTCTATGGCCTCCGGAAGGGTGCGCTGGTGCAGAAGGTCCAGAAGGCAAAGCAGACTATGCAGCAGGATGCCCCTGTGGATGGTGGGAGTGGGATCAGTGACCCCTTTCAGCCATCTGGATCTATTCCTGCCCCCAGCCCTAGCGGTAGCAGCAGCACCAGCAGCAGGATGAGCAGCAGGACCCCTATTGCCAGCAGCTCCTCCTGTGTGCAGGCCACTCTGGGGAGCAAGGGGCCCAGCATCCAACCCATCCAATGGCAGTAGGGAGCCCAGCACAAAAGGGCAAGTAGCATGGCTGAGGGCAGTGGGGCAGGTGGTGCCCACCCAGAGCTACCAGAGGAAGTATGATGGCACCTCAGCAACAGTGGAGACCTACCTGGAGGAGGAGCCATGCATTGATCCCAGCAGCGATCCCATGGCCTACTGGGTCGGCAAGGCCAACGTGTGGCCGGCCCTGTTGAAAGTGGCCAAGGGTATCCTGTCCTGCCCACCAACCAGTGTCNGCGTCCTGCACCAACTGCTGCTGCCTCTAGCAGCCGGAGCAGTATGGGGGCAGAACAGCAGCAGGAGCCTCGCCAGCAGCATCAGTCCACTATGGAGGAGCTGGGGTGGGGGCAGCTGCCAAGGCCATTGGGTGCTGGAGGGCGGCGTGGCTTCTTTCAAGAGAAAGCCAAGCCCCTGTTGACCAAGATGATTGCGCTGGATGGACAGCCCTTCTCTATTGTAGAGGACAAGGGCTTCCAGTGGTTGATTAGATTCCTGCCCCCCCAGTTTAAGCTGCTTTCCCGCTCCACCCTGAGTCAGACTGTGGTGCCACAGCTGAAGGAGCAGATGAGGGAGCAGGTGGCAGAGGCTGGGGGGGCCATGGTCCACTTTACAACAGATCTGTGGTCAAGTAGGAATGCACAGCATACCTACCTGGCAGTGACTGCACACAGTTGGCAAGACCCAGAGGCAGTGCTTGGCAGTGGCAGGAGGGGTCCTGCCAGGGTATAAGTGGGCCCTCCTTCAGGCACAAGTAATGGACAGCTCCCACACCTCAAGAAACCTCGAGGCAGCCCTGGCCGCCATGGTGAGGGAGTTAGTCACACCGGACGTGGCCTTCACCAAGGGGTGTGTGGTCATGGACAATGCAACCAATATACTGAAGGCAGTCTGTGACAGGGGCTTCACAAGCATCCCTTGTGCCGCATACACCCTCCATCTTGTGGTGAAGGATGCTCTGGACTTGGGGGATAAGGGGATTGAGCCAGGCACCCTTAGCTCCCTGGTCGACGGGGGGAGAAGCTGGTGGGGTTCTTTAACTGGAGCGTGAAGGGCAGTGAGATCCTCTGGGATAAGCAGGCCGAGCAAGGGTCACAGGTGCACCAGCTGGTCCAAGATGTTTCCACCAGGTGGAATTCCACCTTCCTGATGCTCAAGCAGCTTCTTGAGCAGAAAGCCATCTTGCATCTGGTGGAACGGTAAACAGACATCGAGGCACCTCCAGGGTACAACAGGGAGGAACTGGAGATCCTTGCTCACACGGTCTTCATCCTGAGACCGTTCTTGTCTGTGACAAAGACCATGAGCAGCTCCTCCACCACCCTCATCCAGGTGACCCCGCTGGTCCATAGTCTCCACAGGAGCCTGGACGAGATTCTCAGGGGGCGGGATTGTGACCCTGCGGGCAGGATGATATGAGGCATTTGACCTGGTACGGAAGCTGAAGGCAGGGCTGAGTGCACGCTTTGAGGAGCTCCTGCACTGGGAGGAATATATCCTGGCAAACATGCTGAACCCCAGGATCAAGGGCAGCATGGCACGTGAAACAGCGGTCTATGGCCTCCGGAAGGGTACGCTGGTGCAGAAGGTCCAGAAGGCAAAGCAAACAATGCAGCAGGAAGCCCCTGAGGATGGTGGGAGTGGGAACAGAGACCCCTTACAGCCATCTGGATCTATACCTGCCCCCAGCCCTAGCGGTAGCAGCAGCACCAGCAGCAGGATGAGCAGCAGGACCCCTATTGCCAGCAGCTCCTCCTGTGTGCAGGCCACTCTGGGGAGCAAGGGGCCCAGCATCCAACCCATCCAATGGCAGTAGGGAGCCCAGCACAAAAGGGCAAGTAGCATGGCTGAGGGCAGTGGGGCAGGTGGTGCCCACCCAGAGCTACCAGAGGAAGTATGATGGCACCTCAGCAACAGTGGAGACCTACCTGGAGGAGGAGCCATGCATTGATCCCAGCAGCGATCCCATGGCCTACTGGGTCGGCAAGGCCAACGTGTGGCCGGCCCTGTTGAAAGTGGCCAAGGGTATCCTGTCCTGCCCACCAACCAGTGTCCCCAGTGAATGAGTGTTCTCTATAGTTGTCAAGCCCCTCTGCCGACACTGGGGGTGGCGTGCTTGGCACATACCCCAGTCGGCGGCCGCACTCCCAGCCCTGCCGGGGGCCCCACCAGACACACCAATCCAGGTGGGACAGCCTGACACACCCCCAGCCCTAGGGGAAATGCAGCTGTCAGGACCGGAAGCAGCAGACAAGCCACCCGGCCCAACATCAATGGACATGCCCTCTGTGTGGCGCGCCGTACGTCTGTGGGTGCGCACTGAGGGGCAGGGCTTGGAGGATAAGAACCAGCGCGAGAGGCACTCGGCACTGGTGATTGAGAAGTCGAGACCGGCCCCTGAGCTAAGTCCTTGTTTTGTGTTTCTTGGTATCCTTGGACTATTAATCCTAGAGTGTGTGTGTGTAGTGCCTCCCTTCCCCAGTGAGTATGCCGTTTGCCTGTGCGAGTACGTGTCCCTCCCCTCCGGGGATTCCCTTTCCCTCCTCCTCTCCCAGCGTGCATGTATCCTGTTCCCTACCCGTCTGTATCCTGGGCCCCGATTCCCTCGTGCCCCCTATACCTCTGCATGGCCTTGCACTGCTCCCCCTCCCCCTGCTCCTGCGGTGCAGTGCGTGAGAGTTGGGAGTGCGAGTGGGCTCACGGCTCCTTCCCTTCCACAGCGCCCTATGATGATAGGGACCCGGGCAGTGCACTTACTGCACTAGATCCCATTGGTCCACCCACTATCCTGACGGACTGTTGGCACCAGATAGAGGGCGTGGTAGAGAGCAGTGAGCCATGCGTGCGGGTGGAGGGTGAGCCCAGTTCATTCCTCTCCAGTCCTCATTTCCCTTCCCCTCATGGGAATTACCCCCCTCCTGTGACAGAATCATCAGCCTACCTTTCTTCCCCTTTTTCCTGTCCCCACATCTTTGGCCAGATGGATGTGGCCAAGGAAATAGGGGAACTTGTCCATGAAGTGCAGGCTCTGGCCATGGAGGTTCAGGACTTGAGGCAAGAACACCAGACCCTGGCTGCCGCAGTGGCACAGGGCGTTGCACCAACAGTCCCTACTGTGCATCTGCCAGCACCTGTGGCGGCTGCACTGGTGCCCACGCCACCTCCTCCCGCTGCAGCCCCTAGGGAACCCAAGGGGCCACGGATTCCCCCATTTTTAGGGGAGCGCAATGGGTTTCAGAGCTACATGGCCCTATGCCGGCTAACTTTCTCTATGCAGCCTCAGACATATGGCACTGATACCCTCAAGGTGGCCTTCGTGATTGGACATCTTGGGGGCACCGCACTGGAATGGGCTACCACGTTACTGCAGGGGGACAGCCCGCTACTTTCAAATTACCAGGACTTTGTCCAGGAATTCACGCATTTGTTTGGTCATCTTCTCCGGGTGTGAGATGCGGAAGCAGCCATGATGTTGCTACGACAGATTCGAGGGAACTTATTGGACTACATCACCCAATTTCAGCAGTTGGCATTGGAATTAAAATGGCCAACTGAAGTGTTGCGGGTTATGTACTTATGCGACGAGTTAAAAGACCAGCTTGCATTGACCCCCCTCCCAGAGAAATGGGAGGAGCTACACTCACCCTCCAGATTGACGATCGCCTAGCTGAGCGGAGACAAGAACGGAGGCAGGAACCCCGAGTCTTTCCCCAGAGTCCTCCAGTCCTCCCAGCACCTTCGTTGACACTGCCAAAGGGCCCAGAACCAGAGCCAATGCAGATCGGCGCCGCCCTAGGTCCACTCACCACAGAAGAAAAAGAACAACGGCAGCGTTCCCATTCCTGTTAGTACTGTGGAGAGGCATCCCACTTTATTCATGAATGTGCCCTGCTTCCCCCGCTGTGAAGAGGACCGGGAAACGCCAAGGGTTGGGAGGGGCAGCGGACCTCCCGACCATGAAAGTCCTCCCTTTCTATGATAACTCCTGTCTCGACTCATCTTTACCTTTCGGTGGTGGTGACCCTTGATGCCGCATCCTCCATGGTGGTAAGGGCCTTGGTAGATTCTGGGGACTCCAGCAACTTTCTCAATGCTCTCTGGCTTCAATGACACCCCATTCAGACTGAATCTAAACCAACCCCTGCGGCCGTCCACTCAATTGACGGCTCTCCTTTAGTGTCGGGACCCATCATGCAACAGACGAAGCCTTTGAACTGCATCGTGGGTAATCACCAGGAACAGCTTGTTTTTGATGTGGTTTGCACCCCCTTGTTTGTAATGGTACTGGGCCTTCCCTGGTTAACCCGGCACAATCCGCACATTGATTGGGGCACGCGACACCTCCAATTCATATCCCCACACTGTAAGGTGGAATGCATTGTGCCATGACCACCCATGCATAAGGATCTTCTTGGAACTTTAGGGAAGATCCCCAGTTACAACTGCCAGCAGAATACACCAACTTCACCGAGGTCTTCAGCAAACAGCAAGCATCTGAGCTTCCCCCACGATGTCCCTATGACTGTCCTATTGACCTCCAACCTGGGATGGAGCCACCTTTAGGGTGCATCTATGCCCTGTCCAACCCCAAACTCGAAACCCTACGACAATACATAGATGAAAGCCTTCGCAAAGGGTTCATCTGCCACTCCTGCTTGCCAGCGGGAGCACCTATCTTCTTTGTGGCTAAAAAGGACGGAGGACTCCGTCCCTGCATAGACTATTGAGGCTTGAACACCATCACTATAAAGAATCGTTACCTGCTACAACTAATACTAGAACTGCTTAATCGACTACAAAGGGCAGCGATCTACACTAAGCTATACCTCCATGGCTCATATAACTTGCTCCGAGTACGGGAAGGGGACGAATGGAAAATGGCCTTCCGTACCTGATATGGGCACTACGAATATTTAGTTATGCCGTTTGGATTGGTAAATGCTCCCGCAGCTTTCCAGCACTTTATTAACGACGTTTTTCATGATTTAGTGGACGTCTTGGTCATTGCTTATCTCGACGACATTTTGATTTACTCGGAGTCTCGAGAACAGCATATCCAACATGTCCGACAAGTACTTCAATGCCTAAGTACAGACCTCCTGCTGGGCCTGTAGCACCTCTGGATTCCTACCGCCTCCCGCTGACCCGACCTCCTGGCAGCACCCAGCAGCACCAGCAGCACCAGCAGCAGCACCAATCGGAAGTGGTCACACCAGAAGAGCATAAAAAACTATACAGCAAAGGGGAAAAGTGTGCCTTCCACCTGACTATGGTGGACTTCTTGGGATTTGTGATATCTCCCAGGGGAATTCAAATAGAACAACGAAAAGTGGAGGTCATCCAATGCTGGCCCACCCCGAAGGCCGTGAAACCCCTGCAAAGATTCTTAGGTAGCATGAACTATTATAGGTAGTATATTCCCCATTACACTGCGCTTATTATTCCCTTGAACCTACTCTTGAAAAAGGGTCAGCCCTACTCGTGGGGGCCCCACAACAACGATGTTTCGACAGCCTGAAGCAGGCGTTCATGGTAGCACCTTTGCTACAGCATCAGGACTTCGAGCGTAATTTTTATGTAGAATCAGATGCCTCCAGTACCGCTATTGGAGCGGTGTTGTTACAGGAAGTGCCCCGGACTACCCATCTTCTCCTCTGTGCATATTACTCACGACAACTCACTGCAGCAGAACGCAATTGTGCCATCTTTGATAGGGAACTCCTTGCAATAAAGGCCGCTTTCGAGACTTGGCACCATTATTTGGAGGGCGCCAAAGAATCAGTGACCGTGATTACAGATCATAAGAATCTGACCTACTTGCAGACCGCCCAGATTAACAATGCCCGCCACGCTAGGTGGACATTGTTTTTTGCCCAATTCTCATTCTCCATCCAATACCGCCCATGATGGCTGAACATCCTAGCAGATGCCCTATCGCGATATGAGGAAGACACGGACGTTGGAATAAAACAAAAAGGCCCCATTTTGCCCCCACAAGTTTTCGCTGCAATGTCTTTAGATATGGACCGCCTTCGACAAGCAAGTGCTAAAGAACACCCGAATAAACAGGATCCCCAAATTCAAATGAAGGACGGAGTATGGATATGACAGGGGAAAATGTACGTACCACAGGAATACCGGGAACCCTTGTGGACTCATCACAATGCTCCCCTTGCCGGGCCCCCAGGGCCCCAACGAACCTTGCAGTTGATCCAGTGAGCCTTCTGGTGGCCCTCCGTGAAAACAGACATGCAACAGTATGTGGAAATGTGCGACATGTGCGCCTGAACCAAGATTCCCCGCCATAAAGCAGTAGGCCTACTTCAACTTACACCTCCCCCCACCCACAAGGGCCATGGAGGTGAGTGGGACTCGACTTCATCATGGACCTTCCCCCTTCACAATGACACATGGCCATTCTGGTCATTGTGGACCATTTCACTAAGATGGCACATTTTGTAGCATGCAAGGGCCTTCCTATGGCAAGGCAGACCACATTACTCTTTTTGCGCCACTGCATCAAATTACACGGATGCCATCAGGAAATAATAAGCAACCAGGGAACACAATTTGTGTCCCGTTTTTGGAAAACCTTGTTTGCTGCCCTACACGTGGACCTAAAGCCCACCAGCACGTACCACCCCCAGGCCAACGGACAGGTTGAACGCACCAACCAAAACCTTGAACAATATCTTCGCTACTACACGACACATCTTCAAGATGACTGGTTCACATGGCTCCCCTTAGCCGAATTTGCACTAAATAATGCTCCCAATGCCTCTATTGGAAATTCGCCCTTCTTTATTTCATATGAATTCCACCCCCACATGGGTATCCCCAACTTAACTACAATGACAGTGCCGGCCGCCGGAGTCCCTGTACAACAGATTCAAGAAGCCCAGCAGTTAGCCAGACTGACGCTGTAACAAGCCCGACAAAGATATAAGATGGCTGCCGACAAGCACCGCACCCCTGCTCCACTGTTCCAACCAGGGGATCTGGTATGGATCAACTGGCAGCATTATCCATCTACTCGTCCATCCCCCAAGCTAGATTTTTGATATATTGGCCTGAAACCCATTCTTAAACAACTAAACGAGGTCACATACCAAGTACAATTACCCCCCAATGTTTGTATTCACCCCTCTTTCCATGTCTCCCTACTTAAGAAAGCCCTCCTGGGAGCGTCTCCTCCACTCGAACCTCCTGCAAGTATTCCATCCCCTTTAGGACCCGAATATGAAGTTTGAGCCATTCTGGATGCACAACACCATTATGGCAATTTACATTATCATAGACTGGCAGGGATACGGACCTGAGGAAAGGTCCTGGGAGGCTGCGACAGACGTACACGCTCCTCGTCTTGTGGCAGTTTTTCATCGCTGCCACCCTTTTAATCCCGGGCCTGACAGGGGACGTAGGGGGGGAGCCTCTCAGGGGGGGTACTGTCAACAAGCCCCTCTGCCGACACTGGGGGCAGCATGCTTGGCACATACCCCAACCGGCGGCCGCACTCCCAGCCCCGCCGGGGGCCCCGCCAGATGCACCAATCCAGGCGGGACAGCCTGACACGCCCCCAGCCCTAGGGGAAACGCAACTGTCAGGACCGGAAGCAGCAGACAAGCCGCCCGGCCCGACATCAATGGACACGCCCCCTGTGCGGCATGCCACACATCTGCGGGCGCGCACTGAGGGGCAGGGCTTGGAGGGATAAGAACCAGCACTGAGAGACACTTGGCACTGGTGATTGAGAAGTCAAGACCGGCCCCTGAGTTAAGTGCTTGTTTTGTGTTTCTTGGTATCCTTGGACTATTAATCCTAGAGTGTTCCTATTAATCCTATTAATCCTCCCTTCCCCAGTGACCCCGGCGTGAGTATGCTGTTTGCCTGTGCGAGTACGTGTCCCTCCCCTCCGGGGATTCCCTTTCCCTCCTCCTCTCCCGGCGTGCGTGTATCCTGTTCCCTACCCGTCTGTATCCTGGGCCCCGATCCCCTCGTGCCCCCTATACCTCTGCATGGCCTTGTACTGCTCCCCCGCCCCCTGCTCCTGCGGTGCAGTGCATGAGAGTTGGGAGTGCAAGTGGGCTCATGGCTCCTTCCCTTCAACAGCGCCCTATGAAGATAGGGACCCGGGCAGTGCACTTACTGCACTAGATCCCATTGGTCCACCCACTATCCTGACGGACTGTTGGCACTAGATAGAGGGCGTGGTAGAGAACCATGAGCTGTGCATGCGGGTGGAGGGTGAGCCCATTTCATTCATCTCCAGTCCTCATTCCCCTTCCCCTCATGGGAATTACCCCCCCTCCTGTGACAGTGGTGGGGGACATATGCTCCCCGCACTGCCTGAGACTGGGGGCCAAGTTGGTGGAGCAATTGTTGTTCCTAAAGGTCAACCTTCTGCTGCTGGGATTCCCCAAGTTGCCCCTGAACAAGGAGTGATGGTGCAGTGGCACATGCCATCCCATGCCAGGGGCAGTCTTGAAATGGGACTCTTCCTCATCCTCCTCAATCTGGGCTAGGGCTACTGCTCCTGTGCTGCTGAGGTTCTGTCCCTCCCTCCCAATGTCTGGCACCCACCCTGCCTCCCTCTCTCTCTCTCTCTCTCTCTCTCTCTCTCTCTCTCTCTCTC
>QEPC01015287.1:342797-368363 GCA_003113815.1 Sphenodon punctatus
GCTAACCACCCTTTAACCACCCTTGGTGGTTATTTATGCATGTTTCAGGACTGCATAGGGCACCAATACAGCCCTGCAACATGCATAAATAACCACCAAGGGTGGTTAAAGGGTGGTTAGCGTCATGTCTGTTTTCACCCATTGATTAGCCTTGCTCTTGCATTCTGTACTCAAGCCATGTTTTGATGAACAGTGAGAAAAAGAATTAAATTGAAGTAATTACTCCACTCTGGAACCATTCACACTGCAGCTGCAAACAGGAGTAGTGACTTCACAATCTCCCCCTAATGGTCATGGCAAGCAATGTTATTCTTCTCTTTTTACTTAAAAATAAAGTGTTCCTCACACCACTTACTTTGTAGAAAAAAAGCAAAGGAGAGAATGTACTCTTCACTTTGAGGAGTACATCCTTCTGTTCTTCCAACTCCCAAATAACTTCAGTTTAGAGCTTCTGTTGTGAATGATTTGGACTAAAAACAATTTGAGGTTAATTACTGTGAAGTATCTGTTCATTGGAACATAGTCGCTGTTTCTGACTTTGTGTCTCTTCCTTTCCCATCTTTCTCTCTGTGTGAGTCTAGACCTGAAACAACGTGACAGTTTCTGACAATTTTGACAGAAACTGCCCATTCATTGCTGTTTTGCCAGCATAGTACCTGAAAAGTTCCACAAACTACCACAAAGTTTCACAAAAGTTCCAGAAATTACCAAAAAGCAGGGGGGAAAGTTTTCCCCACACATACCCAGTCCCCAGCCCCCAGATGTGACCTTGCCATGCACAGTCCCTGACTCATCTCTGACCCTGACATCTTCAGATTATTATTATTATTATTATTATTTAAGCATTTATATAGCACCAGCAATGTACCTGGCACTTTACAATTGTAAGAAAGAGAGACTGTGGTCTCTGCCCTAGCAGGCTTACAATCTAAGAGAGACAAGGGGGCGGGGAGACAAAGGGCAGGGGAAACAGAGGAAGAGACAAAGGTCTCGTGAGGTCTCAGGTGCATGTGCTTGGCTTAGTTACAAAGGAGTAGTTCCTCATTTAATGTTACACAAGATATGATGATTCAGAATAAGTCGGCGAGGGGAACGAGGAGCCAGGAAAAGCTTGATGGAAGAGGTGGGTTTTGAGGAGGGATTTGAAGATTTGGCGGGAGGAAGCCGAGTGAATGTGTTCCGGGAGAGAGTTCCAGGCATGGGGGGCTGCCAGGGAAAAGGGGCAGTTGTGTTTAGAGGAGCAGGGAAGCCGTGAGCAGGTGAGGGTGGTGGCAGAGGAAGAGCGGAGCTCCCGGACAGAAGTGTAGCGGGAAATGGGTGTTGAGAGACAGGGGGGAGCAAGGCCATGAAGAGCCAGATGGAGTCAGACCCTGCAGTGCTGCCACTGCTTCCTGTCATTAGTAACTGTGGGAGTGGGGAATGGGTGGCCACTTGGGGGGTAGAGAGTAGGCAGGGGCAGTGAAGTGGGCAACACGAGTCCTGCTGTGGGGTGCCAGCATGGGCAATGGGGTACGGACTTGAAGTGGGCTGCTGGAAAACTGGGGAAATTGGTGCAAGAGCCAGAAACTGTCATAAATTGTTGGAAACCAGAAATTGTAAGAAACTGCCAGTGGGATTCTTCAGTGCAAATCTGACTGGAATAAGAAGTTAAGCATTCAGCCAGCTTTTCTAGGAGGTGTTTGCTCAAAACTCTCTTGAACTGAATCTCTCCCCTCAATCAGGATGAATTGCTTCTCACTTGTGTTGTGTGTCAGCATTTCTTACTCAAAGATATTCAAGCTCTTTCCTTGAATATAGGCAAATGGAAGTGGTTTCATGATGGGCTTTTCATCATGCTGCAAATTGGAGCAGAGGATGCTCAACACTGCAGGGAGGTAGAGTGTGCCAGGTATGTCTTGGGAAAACAAAGCACGTTCAGGAGTTGCACAATATGTCTGTAGCATCTGCTTTAGAGGGCCCTGTTTCAGTGGTAATATAAATGGGTGCCTTTAGATGGACACCTGCTCCGCTCTGCCTCTGTCCTGGCCTGGCCTGCCCCCAGGTGGCCCATCCATTTAAAGGTGAGTCGTGGCCACCCTGGGGTGAGGAGCAGGCCTGCTCCTGGCCAGCTCTGCTCACAGTGCTCTGGAATATCTTACCCTCCATGTAGTCTCTAGCCATACAGCTTACCTCTGGCTCTCTCCAACTTGGACTTCTGGGCTAGACATTACTTACCACAGCTCAGACCAGTCTTCTGAGCTCTTGATTGAGTCCTTCCTCTATATTCCACAAGCTCTGACTTCTCTCATCTTCCAAGCTTGTGACAGAGCTCTCCACAACAGCTCCTGCCCTCACAGCACTCTCTTGGACTGAACTCCAGCTCAGCTTTTCAGTCTGTAAGGCTGACTTAGCCATGCCCCTCTCAGCTATGGCTACTCGGGCACAGTCCAGACCCCTTGACAGCACCTGCAGCACTCCCTAGGTAGGGATGTGCAAATGCGGTTCTGGTGTTCGGGGTTTGGCCTGAACTCAGCCAGTTCAGATGGCTGAACTGGATGCCTGAACCGAATGCCACCCCACCGAAGAGTTTGACCGCGTTCGGGTGAGTTCGGGCACGTTTGGGCGAGAAAAACCTGTCTGGCAGGCCCAGGGAGAGGGGGGTGGGAAGCAGACTTCCTGGCCCCAGGAGCAGTCTGAGGAGCAGACTTCCTGGCCCCAGGAGCAGTCTGAAGAGCAGACTTCCTGGCCCCAGGGGTGGAGAGAGACTTGGACTAGCAGCCAACCTGGACTAGCAGCCAGCCTGTCCAATCACTATCCCTCTTTTCCTCAGACCACTGGCTTGGCAGTCTGCGATTGGCCACGGGCTAGACTGTACGGAGCCAATGGGACTTGTGATAAGGCAGGTGCAGCAAGTTACAAAAGTCATTGCCCTCCCTCCCTTCCAACTCCTTCGTGTCACGGCGCACCACCGTGGGGGGATCCGGCAGCGGGGGGCTCAGGAGAGACAAAGGAGGTTGGGGAGGAATGGGGGGAACGGCCACCCCCCAGCAAAGCACAGATCCCTCCCACGGACTTGCCTGGCCCCAGTCCCGCAACAGCGGAGCATGCCACAAGCTGCACCACAAACCACCACACCCCCCGGCAGTGCAGATACCTCCCAGCTGACGGCTCCGGCCCCACCCCGATGCAGCGCATGCCTAGCAGCAAAGAGCGCTCGGCAGAGGGGCGGGGCCTCCAGCTGATTGTAAGGGCTCCCACCTGGGTCAACCAGGAAGCACATAAAGAGGCTAGCGGGGCAGCAGAGCCACGCCGGTAATCGCTGAGAGAAGCTGGCCCCTTGATCTTCTTGGTGAAAGCTAAGTCTGAGAGTATTTGTTGAAGTGTGGTGTTTGTGTCTGGAATCCCTGTACCTTGCCTTGCTAACCTTGTTCCCTTTTGAAAGTACTGTGTGACCGCGCCTCCTTCACCCCCTTCCCTCGAATCCTTGAATATTCCGTGGGCTGATATTCCCTGTTGTGTTTCCCCCCCCCTTGTTCCTCCCTTCAGTTGTGTGTTGTTCAGAGTTTCCAACCCCCTCCAGTTCCTCCAGTCCCTTCTTCCTTCCCCCACCTAACAGAATTACCGGCATTTACAAACCTCCCCTCTTCCCCCCCCCCTTTTTGGATGGACCCCCTGAATTCCGGGTTCCCCAGGTCTGTCCCTCGGGAACCCAAGGCCCCACGCCCCGACCGCTTCTATGGGGATCGTCGAGCCTGTCAGGGGTTTTGGGCTCTCTGCAATTTGACCTTTCAAATGCAACCATTAACATACAACATGGATCAGAATAAAGTGGCTTTTATTATAGGGTTACTTGGGGGAACCGCCCTGGATTGGGTTACCCCCCCTCCTGGCAGCCATATTGAGAGATTACGAGGGATTCATAAAACAGTTCAAGTTTTTGTTTGATTATCCCCACCGAACCCGGGATGCCGAGCATGCGATCTTACACATCAAGCAAGGAAAAACCTCACTCCTGGACTATGTAACTCAGTTTCGGTGCTTGTCATTTGACCTACAGTGGAGTGATGCCGCCCTGTGAGCATTGTTTCGACAGGGGCTGGCTGAAGAAATCAAGGACCAGTTAGCAACAGTGACCAGTACCCCCTCCACCTTGGAAGAGCTAGTCACCTTGGTGATCAACATAGATGACCACCTGGGAGAGAGATGGAAAGAGAGACAGCGAGACCATGGTAAGGGGAGCTTCATAAAGCCGGTCCGAATACCCATGACTGTTGTTACCGGGTCCCCAGCCAACATGGGCGGTGAGCCCATGCAGATTGGGGCCATCAGGGGCCCCCTGAGCCTCGCCGAAAAGGAACGTCTCCGGCTTCTGCAATTGTGTTTCTACTGCAGGACTAATACACACTTTTTGAGGGAATGCCCGGTGAAAACCCATCGACCATCCGGGTCGGGAAACGCCAACAAGCAGGAAGGACAGGGGGCTCCCCAGGAGTACCAGGGGGACCCAGGCGACATCTAGCTGGCACCTGTATATCCCCGTGACGATCCAAGTGAGCCCTACCACCTTCCAGGTTGTTCATACCTTTGTCGACTCAGGGGCCTCCGGCACCTTCATGGATCTTACGTTCGCCTGCCAACATGGGATCCCCGTGCAAGAATGTCCCAGAGCGGAGTTGATACAAACCATCGACGGGTCCCCCATCTCGTCAGGACCAGTGATCCAGTGCACCCCCCCATTACAGTGTGTAATTGGGGATCACCAAGAAAAGCTGCAATTTGACTTGATTACGTCCCCCCTATTTCCTGTGGTATTGGGGTTCCTGTGGCTTGCACTCCATAACCCCTCCATTGATTGGGCTAGGCAGGGTCTCTGGTTTAGATCCCCTTACAGCCGTGAACGATGCATCCTTCCCACGTCACGGATCCTGGGAGCGGTGGAGCTCCACCCATGTGATGGTACCTCTAAACTCCCCATAGTATACCAAGATTTGGAATGTGTATTCAACAAGCAGGAGGCAGATGCCCTTCCACCCCATAGACCCTATGACTGCCCGATAGAACTAGTCCCAGATGCCGAACCGCTGTACAGACGTATCTATAAACTGTCACCCGGAGAGACGGAGACCCTCCGTGAATACATTAAAGACAACCTTAAGAAAGAATTCATCCAACATTCCTCCTCCCCCATGGGGGCACCCCTCTTCTTCGTGCCTAAGAAGGAGGGAGACCTTCACCCCTGTATCGACTATCAGGGGCTTAACAGCATGACGGTCAAGAACCGATATCCCTTGCCACTCATACCTGAGCTCCTGGAAAAGTTGAATGGGACCAAAGTCTTTACCAAACTCGATCTCTGAGGGGCCTATAATCTAGTACGAATTCGGGAGGGAGACGAGTGGAAAACGGCGTTCCGGACGCGTTTTGGCCATTTAGAGTACTTGGTGATGCCATATGGATTAGTGAACGCTCCAGCTACCTTCCAGCACTTCCTAAATGATGTTTTTCGGGACCTTTTGGATAAAAGTTTAGTGGTCTATCTGGACGATATTTTGATACTCTCCTCCTCCCTGTCAGAGTACATCAAACATGTCCGAATGGTCCTTTCTAGGTTACGAACTCACCGGTTATATTGCAAGGTGGAAAAGTGTCTATTTCATGCCACCACTGTTCCCTTTTTGGGGTTCCTGGTGTCCACCACAGGCATTCGGATGGACCCTAGCAAGGTCACTGCCATCCACCGATGGTCCGCCCCCTCTTCGGTAAAGGCGTTGCAGAGGTTCCTGGGTAGTACCAACTACTACCGCCAATATATTAAGGACTACGCACAAAAGACTACTCCCCTGACACAGCTGTTGAAGAAAGGTGCTGCCTACTGTTGGTTGGCCCCGCAACAACAGGCCTTCGAGCAACTGAAACAAGCATTTCTTTCTGCCCCCTTGCTTCAACACCCAGAGGTTACCAAACCTTTTGTAGTGGAGGCTGACGCTTCGGACCGGGCGATAGGGGCTGTCCTAACAGAAACCATTGAAGGACAGAAACAAAGGTTACCTTGTGCGTACTACTCCTGGCAGTTATCCCCGGCAGAAAGAAATTATACCATCTTGGACAAAGAGTTATTAGCCATCAAGGCAGCATTTGAAGCCTGGCGGCACCTTCTCGAAGGAGGTCCACACCCTATACTGGTTTTGACCGACCATAAGAATCTCACGTACCTCCAGACCGCCCGAATCACTAATGGTCGGCATGCGCGCTGGGCCCTCTTTTTCTCCCGCTTTCATTTTAAAATCCAGTATTGACCAGGGTCCGAGAATACTATGGCTGATGCCCTGTCCCGCTGTGAGGAAAGGATAGACACCCCAACTCCACGTCCCATGCCGGTCTTACCCCAAGGGGTATTTGCGGCCACCCTCCCGTCTCTACACGACCTTCAAGAAGGAGACCAGCAGCATAACGAACTTAGGTATCACGAGGGGTCATAGTCATTCCCCGGAAGTACCATCCACAAGTACTGTGGGCACACCATGACTCCCCGTTGGCTGGACACCCAGGGTATCAACGAACCCTAAGCATGATCCGCTGAAACTTTTGGTGGCCCGGAAGACGCCAGGACGTGCAGAAGTATGTCCAGGGTTGTTCGGTTTGCGCCCAGACCAAGGTTCCCCACCAACTCCCTGTAGGGCTCCTACAATTGACCCCGCCACCAAAGGGCCCATGGCAAAAGATTGCAATGGACTTTATTGTAGGGCTCCCTATCTCCAAACAACAAACAGCCATCCTAGTCATAGTCGACTACTTCACAAAGATGGGGCATTTCATCGCCTGCCCAGACCTGCCCACCGCAAATGCTACAGCACAGTATCTACTGCGAGATGTAGTTCGTCTTCATGGGCTCCCCAATGAGGTCATTTCCGACCGGGGACCTCAATTCACTTCCAAATTCTGGAATGCTCTCTGTACCCTCCTGGGAATCAAGGTAAGGCTGACCACCGCTTACCACCCCCAGGCAAATGGGCAGGTGGAAAGAACCAACCAACACATCGAACAGTACCTACGGTGTTTCTGCAACTACCTACAGGACAATGGGACTGACCACCTGCCCCTTGCGGAGTTTACTTATAACAATGGGCCAAATGCCTCGCTAGGAAACTCGCCCTTCTTTGTCTCATATGGCTTCCACCTGCTTTAGGGTTACCGACACAATGACAAACCTCGGTGCCTGCTGCCAGCGCCATGGTACAACTGATCCAACGGATACAAAAGAAGGCCCAACAGTACTTGCAGCAGACTCGCCAGCATCATAAAATAACGGCCGACAAACATAGGAAAGCCACACCCACCTTTAAGATCGGAGATCTAGTGTGGGTATGGAGGAAGAACTATCCATCCCTTCTTCCATCCCCAAAGCTCGATGACGCCTATATGGGACCATACCCGATCCATCGATGCTTAAATGAAGTTACCTATATGGTACGCCTCCCCCCACACCTTAGGATCCACCCGTCCTTTCATGTTTCCCTACTAAAGAAAGCTTCCCCCCCTTTGTACCCTCGCCAGCAGGCCATACCCCCCTTCCTGTCCTACTCCGGGGGGTTCCAGAGTATGAGGTCCAAGCCATCCTGGACTTCCGCTACCGGGGATCGCATCTCCAGTACTTGATAGATTGGAAGCATTATGGGGTTGCAGAACGTTCCTGGGAGCCCGCGGCAAACGTACATGCTCCTTGCCTTGTCCTTGCCTTCCATTGTCGCCACCCCTCCCGCCCCAGCCTTCGCACCCTGGTGGTGGTGGGGCCTGGATGGGGGGGTACTGTCATGGTGCACTGCCGTGGGGGGATCCGGCAACGGGGGACTCAGGAGAGACAAAGGAGGTTGGGGAGGAACGGGGGGAAGGGCCACCCCCCAGCAAAGCACAGATCCCTCCCACAGACTTGCCTGGCCACAGCCCCGCAACAGCGGAGCATGCCGCAAGCTGCACCACAAACCACCACCCCCTGGCAGTGCAGATACCTCCCAGCTGATGGCTCCAGCCCCGCCCCGATGCAGCGCACGCCTAGCAGCAAAGAGCGCTCGGCGGGGGAGCGGGGCCTCCAGCTGATTGTAAGGGCTCCCACCTGGGTCAACCAGGAAGCACATAAAGAGGCTAGCGGGGCAGCAGAGCCCCGCCGGTAATCACTGAGAGAAGCCGGCCCCTTGATCTTCTTGGTGAAAGCTAAGTCTGAGAGTATTTGTTGAAGTGTGGTGTTTGTGTCTGGAATCCCTGTACCTTGCCTTGCTAACCTTGTTCCCTTTTGGAAGTATTGTGTGACCGCACCTCCTCCACCCCCTTCCCTCGAATCCTTGAATATTCCGTGGGCTGATATTCCCTGTTGTGTTCCCCCCCCTTGTTCCTCCCTTCAGTTGTGTGTTGTTCAGAGTTTCCAACACCCTCCAGTTCCTCCAGTCCCTTATTCCTTCCCCCCTTCTCACCCCCTGTTCCCCCCCCCTGCCGCTCCTGGGTTCACGAGTCCTCCCCTTCCCCCACGCCTCACACTTGGTATTAGAGCTGTGTGTTGTGGTGAACAGTTGGTTCCCCCCCTCTTTTCTTGTATCTCCTCTTTTCCCTGTGGCACGTTCTCTCCTTCCCTATGATGAGAAGGGTTGCCTCCTAGAACTAGAGGAAAGCCCACCCTACACCCTGAGGGGATTACTGGCACCCCAGTGTGCCAGTGGAGAGACGGCCTCGTGGGTAACCCCTGTCCTGGGCTCAAGAAGCCCTCCTTGTGGCTGGTGTCTTCGTCCCCTTTCCTTACCCCACCTAACACTTCTGAGCTAGCCACTGATCCTGTCAGCAGCTGTTTTCAGCACTCTCCCTCTCCCAGCAGTTTGTGTTCCTCTCAATCAATTGCCATCCTCCTCCTATTTCACCCATTTCCACCCATTTCTCCAGGACCCACTGTCAGGGTTCTGGGGCCATCATTCTGCTCATGGGGAGCCGTCATTCCACCACATCAAGAAGCAGTCAGCCACTCCAGCTCCAGGACCCATCCTCAGGGTTCTGGGCCCTACGTTACAGGCATGGGGGGCTGTCTATCCACGTCATCCCACTCCCAGGACCCACCGTCAGGGTTCTGGGGCCTTCATTCCACTCACAAAGAGATGTCATTCCACGGCATCAAGAAACAGCCATCCACTCCAGCCTCAGGACCCACCATCAGGGCTCTGGGGCCTACGTTCCAGGCAGGGAGGGCTGTTGTTCCACTTCACTCTCTGCAAATGCTCCACCGATGCCAGCCATCCACATGAGTGGGTGTCTGGCCCTGCCCCACCTCCCTCCCCCGGCCCACCCACTATCCTGCCCCTGGCCATGACCGCATAGGACTGGAGCTAGTGCCTGTCACTGAAAATGCCACAGTGGACCTTGCCACGTGGTAGGGCAGATAGGGACTGGGCACATGAGCGGTGGTGCACTACCACACGTTGGAGAGCCTTACCCTACTTTGGGTAAGTCTGCCACGTGCTGTGTCCCCAGCCTTTTCCTGAGGATGTAGCATGTAGCAGTCAGCTGCCCACTATACCCTGTGGGGTGGGGTGGACATCTGACAGCTGCCAGGGGCCAAGGCTGGACCCACAGTGGACTCCCCTGTGCCAATGGAGTCATAGACAATGACCCAAATTACTGTAGTGCTGGTGTCAGGTCCTGAAATTGTATCACTCTTGCACAATGGCTGGTGTGGCTTTTACACTGACCTACCCAGTTTCTGCATATACCCTAATTTGTTGAAGTTTCTATAATGTTTGTCCTTAAACTGATAAATTATTGCCTTCTGAGATGGTTTCCCACAACAAAAGAAACACAATCTTAGAATGAAGTCCATTTCTTGCTTTAGGTATTTCATTCATGGATCACATGCTACGTCTGCAATTTGTTGTTATCATTAGTAGCTGTCTCCCTTGATATAACAATTTCTAGCAGAAGTTCTACTGTCAAATCAGCTTCAGTCAATAACTCTTGCTTTTTGGGTTGTGGCTCCATTTTGTGTACCAAACACTCAACAGTTCTTTCATTCATCATTTAAACTCCAAATTGGCAATGCTCTGTTAGTTTTTCTAGTATTCAGAAATAATTTCATGTTCTTTTTTATTTTTCTAATAAAAACAGATGCATTCTGCAGTCTCCCATGGCCTTGGAGATAGGTGATTTTGTAGAATTTCCACAGTTTCAGGAAATGCTTGTTCTGCTGGCCTAATTGCATCTGTTATGTAGCAAATTATAGGCTTTAGTCCTGTTACACTCTATAAAACAGATACCATTTTCTCATTATCAGAATGATAATTGTTCTATCTATTGTTGGTTTTATGTTGTAAGCCGCCCAGAGATGCCATGGGCATGAGGGGGAGGCTAAGAAATGCAAATAAATAAATAAATAAATAATCTGGACAATCTTCTACCATTAAGAGAAGGGAAGGGGGATAACTGGGACACCATCAGCAGGTGCTGCATTGCCTGAGCTATGCCCTCCTGTTTGTGTCTACCCACAACAGGTATTTCAAGGATTGTTGCTGCTGCATGCAACAGTCATTCAACAGTGTTCAAGGCATGTAACTGGATGTGTCATGGTTTGGCTGCAAGCCCTGGCATATGACAAGCCTCCCCTGAAGTCTTCCTTCCTTTTTCTGTTATGGATTTTTGAGATTTGTTTTGAGTTGAAGTTTGTGGGGCAGAAGATAACAGGGGAGACTGAAGAGCAGGGTGGGAGTGTTTGGGGGGATGGTGGGATTGGAGTGTTCTAACCCCCCTTGGGGGATACAGGCATGGGGGGAAAGGTACGCCCAAGGTGCAAATAATGGGCATGGTCCTTCCCTCCCTGCCCCACCTCTTCTTATGCTCCCCCACTCAGGTTGGTTCTTTATTGCAGAACACCATTAAGAAAGAGAATGCCTTTTCTGGTTTACCGTTTCCTTTGAGGGATTCTGGCAGGGATTCCGATTCAGATATAGGCATCTGATAGTTAGGGTTGCCATCTCTCATAGTTTGACAGTGAGACTTCTATAGGCCAAAATGAGGGGTGGGGGGGTGTCTCAGGGTGAAACCACAAGAAATGGCCATCATACTGGTGTTATACTTTTCTTGCTACAATGAAGCCTAGGTAGAGCCATTTGGGGTTTTCTGATCTGCACCAAAATCAATAGTATTCTGCCCCTTAATGCCAGAAACAATCATAAAAGCAATCAGGCAGAACTGCAACAGGCTGATATCCAGTCTAAGGTGGAGAATCTTTCTTTCCAGTGGCTACTTTAAAAATTATTACAAGCTCCAAGGGTCTCATATGAGTTTCAGTGTTGCCCTCAACCTGCAAAAGAACAGGATTGGGGCTGAAAGACCAAGGCAAAGTGTAGGTACATGCCCAACTGCCTCCCATTCCCATTCCCATCCCTACCCACCCAGCCTCACATCCCTACCCTTTCTGCTATCAGCCCGACCAGTCCAGCACAGATGCCTCACCTCCACTGCCCATTCCCAACCATGCAACTACCCCCACAAAAAACCTCCACCTCTCTCACTCCGATCACCAAACCTGCCTGTTCCCCAAACCCCCTCACCTGACCCTGCACATATGCTGCCTCCTCCTCCACCCACCCATTCCCACGTAGATCCTCTCACCCAAGGGCGTAGCTACCATAGGGACAGGCAAGACATTTGTCCCGGGGCCCACCATGGCTGGGGGCCCACAGGCCCGCCAAGCCACCCATCCCTATTGTAGCTAAGCCTCCGGGCTGTCCCTGATTAAAAAAAAAAATATTAAACATTTTCGGGCCTGACTGGGTCCGCCCCCTCCCCGCGCTTGCTGACAAAAGGCCCCCACTCTCCCGCCAGGCCACCCCTCTCCCGCCTCACCATGCTGGCCACTGGTTGGGCTGGCAAAGTACAAGCCCCGCCTCCCTGATGCAACGTGCCCTGCCGCACGGCGCTGGAATTCATTGCGCATGACTGTGTCGGCATCTGCTCTCAAGCAGCACACGAGACAGGCACGCTGAAGCATGGGGAATGAAGGCAGTGAGTGAGGCACTGAGCGATGAGTCATGGAGGGCACTGGCTGTGGCAGCAGGGCTCTGCTGGGAGTGGTCTGGGAGAGACAGAGTGTGGGGTAAGATTAAAGGGTTTTTGTGGTTTTTTTACCATTTGGGGATGCCTGCATCGGGGCAGCGCACTGGCTGGGGGGGGGGGAGAACTGAAGGGGACTCAGATGGAGTGTGGGGTAAGATTAAAGGGGGGGTTGTGTTTTTTTACCGTTTGGGGATGCGTGCGTCAGGGTGGCGCACTCGCTAGTGAGGGGGGAGAACTGAAGGGGATTTGGACGGAGTGTTGTTCATTTGGGGGTGCCAGCGCTGGGGTGGCACTGGCTAGTGGGGGTGGAGAGAGAATTGAAGGGGACTCGGAGCATGGGGGGGGGGGGGGAAACGCTGGTACGCCGGGTCATTGGGTTGGGTCCAGGCCGAGCTGGCTCTGACCGGGAGCCACCGCACAACCAGGCTCTGCTGCTGGGAGTAGCTCACTGTGAGGTGGGTAATTGGGAGGGGGGGAGAGAAAACTGAAGGGGAGGGGGATTGGGGAAACGCTGGGTCACGGGCCAGGTGGGTGAGTCTGGGCTCTTCTGTGAGTGGGTGGAACGGGACGGGTAACTAGCGGGGAGGGGTCGGGGGGGAGAACGGAAGAGGGGAGCATTGGGGGGGAAACGCCGGGTTACGGGGTGGGTGGGTCCGGAGCCACCATGCAGCTGGCGGGCTCTGCTGGGAGTGGGTAACGGGGGGGGGGACTGAAGGGGGCTTGGACTAGCTAGCCGCAACAAGCCACCCCCCAGCCTGGTCAGAGCAGAGTCAGGGTAGCCGCCGGCGGGATCCTCAGCGTGGGCAACGTGCTCAATTACCTGGACAGGTGGTACACAGTAGCAGGTAAAGCCAGTCTTGCTGCTGCATCCCTCCCCCGGCCCTTTCCCCTTCACCCACTTCCTTCCTCCCATTCCTCTTCCCCTGCTCCTCCTCTCCAGCCTCCTTTCTTCCTCCCTTCTCCTCCCCTCCGTTAATTTTCTCCCTTCAGTCTTTTCCTAGCCCCTTATTCCTCCCGCTTGCTCCCCAGAGGACTTAATCCCTCCCCAACTCCTCTTTCTTTCATCTGCTCAGTCAGCATCCACAGCACGCTGCTGCTAGCCCAGCTCAATTCTGCCTCCCCTCCCTCGCTCTTGTCCCCATCCCTCACCTTCCTCTCCTTCCTAGTAGCGCTCCAGCAGCTGCAGCAGGGGGACACAGGGACACCGATCGGGCTGGGAGATAAGGCTGTTTACAAACAGCTCCTCCCCATGTGCTGATCAGAAGGTTGCTACCTTGTAAAGAAGGTTCTTCGAGATGGCTCCAAACATTCTCACAACTGGATTGTGCACGCTCATCCTATCCAAATAGACTGCATGATGGTCTCGAGCTCCTCTAGTATAAAAAGCACTGACTCTCCCCCTCAGAATGACAGTTCCTTTCAACCCTTTCTAGAAATATAAGAAAAAAATTCCATGGGGGCTGGAAGGGTGGGTGTTGTGAGAATGTTTGGAGCCATCTCAAAGAACCTTGTTTACAAGGTAGCAACCTTCTGTTCTTCTTCGAGTGGTTCCTCACATGCTATTTTTACATGGCTCCGCCGGGTGGGGGGGTCCATGGGCACGCCAGTACATGGACGGGGCATGCACATCATGGCTGCACACGCATCCCCACTCACCTCCCACCCATCCACACCCACGGAGTAACCGCCGTTTCCCCCGGTTGCTCCGTGCGTGGGGACAAGTAGGGGGGGGTGCGTGGGGATGCGTGTTAGGCGGGTGTGCATGCACCCACGCACACCATGGATGCGTGCACCGCATCGTTCACATGGGGTTCCCCCACCCATGAATATACAGAAATCTGTGTGTTCATGGGTGGGAGAGGCCTGTGTAAAAAGGGCCACATTCTCACAACTGTCTTACTTATACTATCTTAGGTAAGAATTTAGGATGTAAAGTAATATCTATTCTATCTTGGAAAATAAATCTGCAGATATGGTTCTGAGATTATTATGGCTGCTATTTCACTAACTTTTCTTAATGAAGTTATTGCTAACAGGAATACTGTCTTTAAACCCACACCCCATAACCAGCTCATTTGCGCGCACCCCCCCCCATATAATCAATTCATGCTGCCCCAGGGGCACAAATTAAATGGTTATGGGTGGGGGGCAACGTTAATTGATTATATGGGGACAGGGGTGCAAATGAACTGGTTATGGGGGCACAACTTCCCTTCCTCAGGACTTTATTAAAGGGTTCCCCAGGAATGGTGGTGCTGGAGGGAGTGGGCCCAATCCCCAAATGGGGTGGAGCCCAAAGGCAGTTATTTGGGTAATAACTGGGGCTCTAGTCTGGAGCTGAGGGGGGGGGGGGGGTGCTGTGGGACTCCAGAGCTGTGCATTGTCTGTGCTGCAGGGTCCTGTTTGCTGAAAACTGCATCCCTTGGTCTTTAACCCTGTAAAAGGGAGATGGGTGTTCAGCAGCGGTGGACCTGTCTAGAGCTAGTGATTGTACAATGCCAGGTATATATATGAATGACAGGGGACAGTTTTCTGTAATAAGGATGCTGGGAGGAGGAAGAAGAAGGGATGGGGAGGTGGGGTAGGGGGCCCCCAAACCCATTTCTTGTCCCTGGGCCCACTCCAACCTAGCTACGCCCCTGCTCTCACCTCTGCCATCCATTCCCAGCCCCTACACCTGCTGGCCCACCACAGATGCCCTCACCTGCCAGCCCTGTATAGATGTCCCCCCACCTCTGTCACCTGTTCCAACCCCCCCCACACACATATTTCCCCGCTGCTCCGGCCTATGCCTGCACTCACAGGTGGCAATTCTCCCTCAACCTGCCCACATTGCCCGACTCCCTCTGCACCTCCCCCTTTCTCCGGGTCTCCAGTTCCCAGCAGCTCACATTGCCCCTTCCTCCATGTCTCCTCCCTGTGTTGCCATCTCTCTCTCTTCACTGGGCTGTCCCATCCACATTGTCCACCATCTCCTAGATCTTCAATTCTCCCACACCTGCATCCCCCCCCCTTTCCCTGCACCTGGGGTCTCTCCCTCTGAAATGTTTTATCCTTCTAGATCAAATAGAAGATTTCCATGACTTGGTACTTACATACTGTTGATACTTTCATGATGTTTCAGTACTTTTGTAACTTTCTATCGGTATTTTCCCTGACTTGTCCATACCACCCACATTACTTTTCTATCTATGTTTGCACTTACAGAGCCATCCACACTACTTTTATACATATATTCCCACTTACAGAGACATCTGTACTATCTTTATACACACTATCTTTGTAAGCAACACTAAGCCCTTCGTGGCAGCTCTTCATGTAACAGAAGATCCTTAGTGAAACAGACAGCAGGGAAGCTGCTTCTGAGTTTTCTCACTGGCAGCTGCACAGGGATGCTTCCACATCCACACTCCAAATTTCCAATTCAAAATTTTTAAAATCTTGTTCTCCAGAACACCTTAAACTTCTTTAATACTGCTCCTTGCACTAGCTACACATGTGCATGCAAGTCGTAAAGTCCGATGGTGTTAACAAACAAGACAGTAGCCTACACTAGCCCACACCTGGTGGGTTCACCTGTCTGTGTGTTAGGTGATTGCCAGATGTTTGCTTCCACTGCCCACTCACTGAACTCACACCTTTCATTCATGGCTAGGTCTGTAAACATGCTGACTCTGCCATGCAGGCAAATGCTAGATAATCCAGACAAGCGCATGCCCATGTGTCTGTGACCCATCAGTTAGGTTGTTTGCAGCCTTGTATGTTTGCAGTATAGAGTCATGGGCAAAAGCCTAGAGCATCTGAGGAGCAACCACATCTCAGTCGAGAAGAGGGGAGAGGGACAAATCGTGGCAGGAAAGAACGCCTGACTGTCTTTGAGGATCATAGAATCATTAGGGATGTGCGAACGCGGTTCGGACGTGCGGATTTTGGGCCGAACTCGGCCCGTTCGGATGACCGAACCGAACCCGAACCGACCGAACTGAACTCGATCCGAACTCGAAAATGACCAAACAGTTTGGTATCGTTCGGATGACTTCGGATGAGTTCGGGCAGCAAAAATGTGACTGGCAGGCCCAGGGAGGGGGATGCAGCTGATGAGCAGACTTCCTGGCACCAGGGGTGGAGAGGCTTGGACTAGCAGTCAGTCTGCCCAATTACCATCCCTTTTTTCCTCAGACCACTGGCTTTGCAGTCTGCAATTGGCTGCATGGAGCCAATGGGGCTTGTGGTAAGGCGGGCACAGCAAGTAACAAAAGTCATTGCCCTCCCCCCTTCCAACTCCTTCTGAGCTAGTCACTGATCCTGTCAGCAGGCGTTTTCAGAAGTCTCCCTCTCTCAGCAGTTTGTGTTCCTCTCAATCCATTGCCATCCTCCTCGTAATTCACCCATCCCACACATTTACCTCCCTAGTTTCAATTATTTAGATTAGATTAGATTAGATTAGATTAGATAGATTTAGGTGTTATTTTTATTTTTTTACTCCTCCCTGTGTTCTTTCTCCCTCCCCTCCATTGAATCCTCCCCTCCTCCCACTATATATTCCCTTCCTGATTCCCTTCCCCTGTTTTTGGATTTCTTTAGAATAGGATTAGATTGATTATGCTTCATTTCAGTTTTGTACCCCTCCCTGTGTTGTTTGTTGTGAGCTGTCTACCCCATCCCTGTGTATATAATATAGATAGATAGATATTAGATAGTTACTATAGATAGATAGTTGTAGGAGTTAGCTTAGTTATAGAAATAGATAGAGATAGTGTGTTGTAGTTATTCAGTATTAATATTTTAAAGTGTGTTTGTAGGACTAGGTCTTTGTAGATATACTATTCCATTTAGTTCCATAGATTTTAGAATAGTAGTTAATAGCACTTAGAGTTAGCAGTTAAAATATATAATATTTAAATTTTGAATAAATAAATTAATATATAAAACCTTCCTCTGCATAACTTGGGAAGGAAAAATGGAAAAGGGAAGCAAAAATGGAGAAGGGAAGCAGGAGAGGCCAGTCTGTTGCCTGTAAGGCAGGCAATGGGGCACGTGGTAGAGGTGGCAGGGGCCATGCCAGCAGAGTGTCATCAGGTAGCAGGTAGCAGCTCGAGACCATCACCATGCCCCAAATTCCACAGGTCTGATTTTGGATGACAGGCTTCCGAGGCTCCCAACAGTGGCACTAGCCTGGGGGTGGTTCGGCGGCGCCTCCTGCCAGCATCCTCCATTGCCATGCAGGGCACTGGAAGGCTAGCACTCCAGGAGACTGCGGCTTCAGGAGTAGGTGCTTCAGGGGCAGGGTCCGATGTTCACCATGGGCCACCATAATCCCCCATTATTGAGGTGATCCCCAGCAGTCCAGGGCTGGTGGATCCCACCCCAGCTGCTAGAGGCAGGGCCCGACTGTCGGGCAATGGCAGCAGGGAGAGGAGCAGCAGTAGCAGCAGCTATAGAGGGGGGCACAGGGAGAGTGGCAGCAGCATGGTGGGCAGTCTATCAGCATCACGGTCCCAGTACTCCCCTTTGCGGGGGGACATCACTCTGTCTGGGGACAGTGAGGCAGACACTAGTCCTGTGGAGAAGATGTCTGGAGCTGAGGTGATGGGTGTCCCTCCAAGACCTGTGTTGCCACCATGTTCTGCCCCTTCCAGCAGCGCTGTCAGCGGTGCATCACCTAGTGTGGGCCAGGAGGCAGGAGGGGGCAAATAAATCCTCTGTCTGGGCACATTTTCAGTTGGTGCGGGTGGATGATCCCAGGGAGGTGCAGTGCACTTTGTGCCAGAAGGTGGTGAAGTGTGGGCAGGTGCTCACCAACCTTGACACAACTGTCATGGCGAGGCACCTGAGGGAATGCCACAGCACTGTGCTGCTAAGTGGGCAGGCAGGGGCAGTGGATGCCAATGGGTTCCCGACTGCAGCGGCCAGTCGTCCGCCTCCATCAGCGGGCAAGCATCCTGCTCCGACAGCTGCCTCTAGTAGCAGGAGCGGTATTGCTTCTAGTAGGGAGCCACAGCAGCAGCAGCAGAAGCAGCATCAGTCCACCATGGAAGAGCTGTGGTGGGGGCAATTGCCAAGTCCCATATCAGCTGCAGGACATGGAGGGTGGCGTGGCTATCAAGCGAAAGCCACACGCATGTTGGGGGAAATGATCGTCCTGAATGGGAAGCCCTTCTCAGTGGTTGGGGACATGGGGTTCAGGTGCCTGATTGGCTTCCTGGCCCCCCAGTTTAAGCTGCCGTTGTGCACCACCCTAAGTCGGCAGGTGGTGCCAACCTTGTACAGGGCTTTAAAGGAGCGGGTGAGGGAGCAGCTGGCAGGGGCTAGGGGTGCCACTGTCCACTTCACCACAGACTTGTGGTTGAGTAGGAATGCTCAGCACGCGTACCTGGTGGTGATGGCACACTAGTGGCAGGACCTGGAGGCAGAATTTGGCAGTGGCAGGAAGGGTCCCAAAGCAGGGTATAGGTGGGCCCTGCTTCAAGCGGAAGCAATGGATGGCTCTCACATGTTCCGGAACATAGAGCCAGGACTGACCACCATGGTGAGGGAGTGGGTCACACCAGGAGCGCCCTTCACCAAGGGGTGCGTGGTTACCAATAACGTGGCCAACATATTGAGGGGAGTCTGCGAGGGGGGCTTCACGAGGGGGGACCACCCTTCACCTGGTGGTCAGGGACGCTCTGGGCTTGGGGGAGAAGGGGATTGGGGCAGGCACCCTTAGCTCCCCGATCGAGTGGGGGAGGAAGCGGGCCGATTTCTTCAACTGGAGCATGAAGGGTAGCGAGCTCCTCAGGGCCAAGCAGGTCGAGCAAGGTTCCCTAGTGCACCAGCTGGTGACAATGTGTCCACCCGGTGGAATTCGACCTTCCTGATGGTTGAGTGGCTTCTCGAGCAGAAACCCGCCTTGCATCAGGTACAACTGGAGACAGACAGCGGGGCATCTCCAGGGTACAATGGGGTGGAATGGGAGATCCTGGCTCACACGGTCTTCATGCTGAGACTGTTCCTGGACATGATGGAGACTATAAGCTCATCCATGGCCACTATCAGCCAGGTGACCCCTCTGGTCCAGAGTCTCCTCAGGAGGCTGGAGGAGATTCTCCAGGGGTGGAATTGTGACCCACAGGGCAGGAAGCTGGCTGATGAGGTGGTTGCCCTGGTGCGGCAACTGAAGGCAGGGTTGAAGGTGCGTTTTGACGAGCTCCTGCGGTGGGCAGAATACGTCCTGGCAACCATGCTGAACCCCAGGGTCAAGGACAGTGTGGCATGCCAGACACCCCTCTATGGCCACTGGAAGGGTGAGCTGGTGGAGAAGGTCTGGCAGGCAGAACGGGCTCTGGAGAGTATACGGCAGCAGCAGGAGGATGCCCTTGGGGATGGTGGGAGTGGGAGCAGCCACCGCTTTCAGCCAGAGGGGTCTATCCCTGTCCCCAGCCCTAGTGGTAGCAGCACCACCAGCAGGCTGAGCAGCAGTAGCACCCCTATTGCCAGCACCAGCAGCTCCTATGTGCAGGCCACTCTGGTGATCATGGGATCGTGCACAGCAGGGCAAACAGTGTGGCTGAGGGCAGTGGTGGAGGTGGTGCCCAGGCAGAGTTATCAGAGGGAGTATGATGGCACCTCAGCAGCAGTGGAGAACGTAGCTTACTTCCTTTTTAAGGTCCTAGCACTGAGAAAGGTTAAGATGGCTTCGATGATTAAGGAAGGTGGGAGGGAGGTTCTGGGACACTAAGATTTTTGATCTCTGATTTTGGGGTTCATTTGGGCACCCTTATGGTTCCAAGACCTATTTGTTTTGTTGATTGTATGTTATGTTTTTTTGTCAGTGTGATGGCTTTGTCTATACACTTAAATAAAAATATTATTATTATACAAATTACTAATCATCCCATTTACATACTACATAATGCTGGCAATAATCTCAAACTACTCATGCCGCTCTCTGCTCTCACCAAAGAGACCACTCTGTCTATATAAAAACTTGTATAGTCCCTGCCAGTCCCTGGAGTGCTTAACAACATGAAAAATACAGTAAAACACCATAACTTAACATCTGTATGAAATCCATTTAAAACAACTTAAAGGAGGAAGGTAAAAGGGGAGGAAAAAAATAAATTTAGAGGAACCAGTGGTGGATCCTTTAATAGCACCTGAACAAACATTTTTAGGTGCTTTTTGAAGGTGAGGCAGGAGGGACTGCATGTTCCACCTCTCCCCGACCCCCACAGATGTTACTATGGATCTTCTCACATGGGCCGTGGTTGGGGGGGGTATGGGCATGCGCCACGGTGCACGGGTGATAGGAGGGGCAGCTGTTACATGAGTGCACACCCATCTCCACCCATCTCCACACACACAGCAACCAACGTTGGGAGTTTTAGACAAGACAGTCTCCACCCACCACTATACATGTTATGAGGCACCGATAGGGCACCAGTGCAGTCCTGCAACATGTAGAGTGGGTGGGTGGGTAGTGGGTGAAGAGCATCTTGTCTGACAATGCTCATTGTCTCCAGTTGCTCCATGCATGGGTGATGGCTGGAGATGGGTGGGATACGGGAGCATGCACACGTGCACACACACACACACACACACACATACCACCGGCCACAGTAGTCACACAGGCGGCCCCCTCCCCATGCCCAGGCAGAGGATCTGTGTGGGCATGCGGGGGGGGAGGGAAATCTCATGTGAAAAGGGTCAAAGCTCCATAGTCTGGCCAGCTGTCAGAGCTCCTTCTGCCATGAGTGCACACACACTGCAGGCTGGTGCCAATGCTAGGCCTCTCTTATACCCACAGTCTTAACCATACACCCCCTCCAGAAGGGGAAAGGACCAGTTAGGATGGTTCACCCTCGGAGGTTGATGGACCCCTGCAGTTCCAGGAGGTCCTGAGGGAGTTAACCTTGGACCAGGACGGTCATTCTGTGGATGAGCTGGTCCGGCATTGGAACAACTTGCTGGAGGAGGCCATTGACAGGGTGGCTCCAAGACGCCCTCTGCCTCGGTCTCATCACCACAGGGCCCCTTGGTTTACTGAGGGGCTGCGGTGTATGAAGCACGTAGGCAGGAGGCTAGAGCGACGCTGGCGTCGGACTCGATCTGACTCCGACCGTCTTCTCCATAGGGTCCATTTGAGGTCCTATGTTGTATGCTATGAGGATGGCAAGGAAGGAATTCCTTGCTGTCCTCATAGCATCTGCAAAGTCACGCCCAGCGGAGCCGTTCCGGGTGGTGCAGAGGCTGGTTAGTCTGACCTCCCTTCGCCTGGATGGGGACTTGTCCCAAGCCCACTGTGAGGAGTTTGTCAACTACTTTGCAGACAAGATTGCTCGGATTCAGACCGACTTTGATGGTGGATTAGGGGCAGTAGGGGAAGAGTGTGAGGGGACGGAAGTCCCGTCTGGTCCAGCTTTGTGGGGGGAGTTTCAGGAAGTGACACTAGCTGATGCTGCCGATGTTTTGGGATCTGTGAGGGCCACCTGTTGAAAACTTTATCCATGCCCATCCTGGTTGGTGAAAGCCTCCAGGGAGACGTTGGGGACAGTGCTGGCGAGGGTAGTTAACACGTCCTTGCAGCAGGGGAGGTTGTCGCCGTGCCTTAAGGAGGCTGTGGTGCACCCCCTGCTGAAGAAACCATCTTTGGACGTGGATGCGCTCACCAGCTACCGACCTGTCTCTAACCTTCCCTTCTTAGGGAAGGTTATTGAGCGGGTGGTGGCACTCCAGCTCCAGTTGCATCTGGATAGCATTGGTTTCCTAGACCCTTTTCAATCAGGGTTCCATCCCGGCTATGGCACTGAGACGGCGTTGGTGACCTTGGTAGATGACCTCCGCCGGGAAATGGACGCAGGATGTTCAACATTTCTCATCCTCTAGATCTCTCAGCCACTTTTGATACCGTGGACCATGGGCTGCTAGTGAGATGGCTGCGTGACCTGGGGGGCCTGGATGGGACTGTTCTTGAATGGTTCCGTTCATTCCTCTCGGGTAGGAGCCAGCGGGTGGTGCTGGGGGATGAGACATCGTGCCCCCGCGCCTTATGATGCGGCGTTCCACAGGGTTGTATTCTCTCTCCATTATTATTTAATGTATATATGCAGCCCTTGGGGGAGGTCGTGAGAGGGTTCGGGGTGCGGTGTCACCAGTATGCTGATGATACTCAGCTGTACCTTTCTTTTTCAACTGACCCAGACCCTGCTGTCTTGTTGCTATCCCAATGTTTGGAGGCCGTGACGGAATGGATGCATTTGAGCAGACTGAAACTCAACCCCGATAAGACGGAGGTGATGTTGGTGGGGAGAGCAAGGGAGGTAGTGGCCCCCCTGGTTGGGGGGGTTCACCCTCCTATAGCTCAGCAGGCCTGGAGTCTGGGGGTGATATTGGAAGCAGACATCTGCCTGGAGCAGCAGGTGGAGGCAGTCACTAAGGCTGCCTTCCGCCAGCTATATCTGGTGCGTAGGCTGCGTCCGTTCGTCTCCGGCACAGACCTGGCCACCCTCATCCATGCTTTCGTCACCTCGAGGCTGGACTACTGTAACACGCTCTACATGGGACTTCCCCTGTTCCTGATTCAGAGGCTGCAGCTAGTGCAGAATGCGGAGGCTCGTCTCCTTATGGGGATGGGCCGTCGGGAGCATATTACACCTGTGCTCCGAGCTCTGCACTGGTTGCCAATAGTGTGCCGAGCCAGGTTCAAGGTTTTGGTATTGATTTACAAAGCCCTTCATAGTCTGGGCCACTCATACCTCAGGGACGACCTCGCCCTCCGTGACCCAGAGCGGCTCCTTCGGTCCGCTGGGGGTGCCTTCTTGGAGGTTCCCCGTGTTAACCGGGGGGCCACAATGGATTGGAGAGGCCATTCTCGGTGGCCGCACCGCGCCTTTGGAACTCCCTTCTGGAGGAAGCTCGCCTGGCCCCCCCAGCCTGTTGACATTCCGGAGAAGTTGCAAAACCTGGCTGTTCACCCAGGCCTTTGGGGAGGGTGGGAGGGTAGGGTGAGGGTTTTTTAGCTCCCCCACCTGATCTATTATTTATAATATTTATTGCTGATGAAGGCATTGAGTCCTGTTTTAATATTTTGTACTGTTATGAATGATTTTAAATTGTATTTTATTGTATCATCATTATTTTTATTGTTGGAAGCTGCCCCAGGCTGCTTTTGCAGGAGGGGCGGGGTATAAATTCATAAAATAAATAAAATAAATAAATAAAATACAGCTACAATTGGGGTTTGGTTAGGTCTGTGCTCTAATTTCTATGGGAGGGTTAGGCTCTCTGCCCCACCCCCCATGCTTAATCCAAGCGATATTTAGGGCCTTTTCACATGGATGCCCCCCTTGCTCATGTCTGCCATGGGGGGGGGGGCATCTGTACAAGCGCAGGTGCAGGGGGAATGGGGAGGCATCAGTTTGAATGCCACAGCCAGTGGGTGGGGTGAATGGGCATTCCTGTGCTCCTCCCCACCTCCACCCATTACCCACGCATGGAGCAACAGGCGCCAATGGCAGATGTTCCACACATGGAGGTGGGTGAAGGTGAGCATAAATAAACAGGTCCCTTGTGGGAGGAGGGCATAGCCAGCTGGCATGGCGTTCCCACTCCAGCAGGGGGCGGCGGCAGCAGCGGGGAGGGTTTGATTCTAGCCAGCAGAGGGCAACAGCGTCACTGACCCCTCTGTCTCAGGGCAGGGATGGCTGGGCTTGGGCGGGGTGATGAGTCTTGCCCCTCAGTCTGTCTGTCCTGTGCTCCCAGGGAGGCCTGCATCTCCCCCTGCTCCATGATGCTGGCCTTGGTCTACATCGAGAGACTTCGACACTGCAACCCAGACTACCTGCAGCAGATCTCCTCCTTGGACCTCTTCCTCATCTCCATGGTGAGTTACGGTGCCCTGGGGGCTGGAAGGGACCCCCGGTGCAGGCAGACCCCTTCCTTTACTGCCCCCCCAGCATAGTCACACGTAAGCCATAGCATCTCCCCTGCCCCCCCAAGAAAAACCATCTCCTCCCTCTCCCCCCCTAACAGGTCACCTTCAGGTCATGCTCTCCTGCTCTCTGTCCCAACCCCATGCTGCTATCCATTGCAGGTCATAACAATGGACTGCTTGCCTCAGCCCTCTGCTATTCCTGTGGCTTGGGAATAATCTCCCCAGGACTGGCCTTACTACAAGACAACCCACGGTGACTGTCCTGGGCCCCACTCCTTTCTTGACTTCCTGGGGCCCTGAAGTTGTCCCCATTTTAACCAGGGCAACATGTGGGGGCCTTACTCCTTCCCACCAGGACCCCAAACGCAACCAATTCTAGGACCCCTGAGGGATGAAGGAGCCACGACCCCCCCCCCATTTTATCTTCACCCCAAACCCTGCAAATTCTAAGACCAACCTGAACTTCCCAACCCACTGAACTTCTTGCATTGGCCATTCATGACTCTACCCATCAAAAGAATCTCTTCTATAATGATAGGAATGCTCAGACTGTAAGCGTCAGTGGAGTGATGGAGATGGGTGCTGGGACGGAGTGTCAAGGAAGCTGGCTGAGTGGGAAGTCTTTTACTTTATTAGTGACCAACAGGTTGTGCTTTATCTCTCTGTTTCCCTCTGCAGTAACTCTTGGAGGTCCTGTCATAACTGTGTTCACTGGTTAGTCACAGCAACAAAGCACCAGCTGTGAACTGCTATGTCAATATTTCAGCCAAGGTACAATATGCCAAATGACATTTCAATTCCTTAGGTGTAACTGAGAAGGGGAACCCTTTCAAGAAAAGTTCAGAACATTATTTAAAAACAGCTTTGTTTCTCCCTGCTGTTCAGGGGCATAGCTACTGTGGTGCGGGGGGGCTCAGTTGCACCCGGGCCCGGGCCTGTGGGGGCCCATGGCCAGCCGGACCATCATGACCTCACTGAGAGGGGGCCCAAGCACCGCCGCCGGCCACCCTTGCAGTTGCTGCCTGCCGCTTCCTCCCCTCTGCAGCCAGCTTGGCGAGGCGAGGCAGGTCCTGGCCCCAGGGGAGGGAAAGCAGTGCAGTGCTGCCTACTCTCCCTCCCCAGCCAGGCTAGGATGCAGCACTGTAGCTCGTCAACTCCTCTCCCTCCCCGGCTGGTTTAGGATGTGGTGTGGGCAATTAAAATAAAACCCAACTGCCCACAGATTCTCCGCGGAGGTGGTATTGCTCCAGAGGCTCGCGCTACCTCCCTGTGCGCCTGCAAATCCAGTCCCAGTGCGCACTCTGCAGGGACTGGGTTTGTGGGTGCAGGGAGGTAGCACGCAAGTCCCTGGAGGAGCAATGCTGCTGCCATGCAATGGGGACCCCCAGGCCCAGCCTCAGGTTAGTGGTGTGTGCCCCCCACCTGCCCCTGTTCTCCCTTCCCTCCCACCCACCCAGCCTGCAGTGTGCCCCATACCCCTTTCCTCCTGTCCCACCCTCAGCCTGCCCCATCCCCCTTCCCCCCAGCCTGCCCCCACCCCCTCCTAGCTTTCCCCCTCCCCCTCCCAGCTTACCCCCACTCCCCTTCCC
>QEPC01015287.1:372174-402445 GCA_003113815.1 Sphenodon punctatus
GAGATCCAGCTTTCTGTAAGAGCAAGGAGTTGAAAGGGGCAAGTGAGGAAGAGATCGTGGATGAAGGGGGCTTTAGCCATGGAGGAGCGGCAGTTCCAGAGGGAGCAGGAGAAAGGTAATTGGTTTTGGGGAAGGCATGGGATGCGGATGAGATTGGGGGATATGGAGCGGCTGGGTATGCAGGGTTTGGGTCTCAAATGGGCCTCACACCAGCCCCAATGGGCTGTGGAAGGTCTGGGTGAGGGGAGGTGGGGGTGGGTGGGTGGGTGGGTGAAGGCTTACAGGGAATGGGCAAGGGGGGGTGAGGGTGGGGAGGGGGAATGGGCATGGTTGTGAATAAGGGGTAGGTTAGTTGGAGGAAGGTCACTGGAGGAGGGAGAAGGAGAAGGAGGGGAGCCATGAGAAGGGTGAGAAGGAGGGGGGAGATAGAGGGTGAGGAGGCGAGGGAGGTATGGGGAGGCATCATAGGTGGGAACAGTCTGGCCAGCAAAAGGAAACCAGGCCTAAGGGTGTATGCCCATTCCTCACATCCATCTGACTGCTGTGGGACTGTCAGCTATTACAGCTCCTATGACCCCCCTACCTGGTGTGTTGTTGGATCCCTTGGACTCTGCTTGATTGCCTTCCTGGCCCGGCCCTGGCCTGCCCTGTAACCTGGTATAGACCCCTGTGACCCAGGCAGCCGGGTTCTCCTGCTTGTTGTAACAACAGACCTATCCCGTTTGCAGTACACACAGTGTATTTTTGGCTGTGTGTGCTGTCATGCCTGTTCTGTGGGTCCGTTCCACCACCACCTCCCAGGGCTGTGGCTGTTCACCTGTGTGTGGGTGATGGGCATCCAGGCATGTGGTTGCGGGGACCTATTTATGGTGTGGAGCCGGTCCACCAGTGCGCACAGGACAGTGGGCCAGCTGTTAGCACTTGAGGGGTGGGAGGTGACATGTCTGTCTGTACTGCATGGTGGTGTAGTGGGTTGTGAAGGGGGGAATAGCTGTATGCTCCCGCCATGACCCCTCTGCTACATAAAGGTGTGTGTGCTCCACCATGGTGTTTGTTCACCCTACTGTGTGTGATTCATTGGCTGATGGGATATATGTTTGTTCCCCACGGTGGTTGTGGCCTTGCAAGGGCATACTATGGACTGTTGTTATTGTGCAGGGCTCCAACTGCATACTGGCAGCTCCCCCCAGTGTATACCAGCTACTTGTTCTACCTCCCAAACCCTCCACCTCCCCCCGCTTTGGACGGCTGTGTGTGCTGCCCGGGGCTTGGCCACAGTGTCATCCTGTGTGCAGCTCATGCATCCTATCGTTCCCTCTAGGGCTGTAGCGGAATTTCGCAGCGGTAGCTATTTCCGACGGAAACAGTGTTTCCGCAATTAGTGGAATGGCATGGCAGAGGCTTTAATTCCGCGGTTTCATTCCGCGGTTCCGCGGTTCCGCTTATTTAATTCCGCAACTTAGTGGAATCGTGGAAACATGACATTTTAGCTATTTCCGCAATTCCGCCAGCGCCAAAAAATCGCGGAATACTGGTTTTCCGCGATTTCCGCAATTTTTCCGCGATTTTTCCGCGATTCCGCGATTTGCAGAATTCCGGCGGAATTAGCAGAATATCCGCAGAAATGTCGCGGTGTGGCGGGGGCAATTCCGAAATAGCGGAACGGAATCGCGGCGCGGTAAAAGCTGCTGCCGCATCAGCCCTAGTTCCCTCCACTATGCGGTGCCACCCCCTGGGCTGCATTGCCATGGGTTCCCCCTATAGGTTCCCCCTATCATCCTCTGGCAAGCATGGATGGGTGACATGGAGGCCATGCTCCTGACCATAGTTCGGGCAGCTTGAGGGTCACTTTCCTCCTGCAGGGATGCCTCTGATGGAGCGCTCCTTGGGGCGGTGGTTGGGTGGGACTGGTGGTTGGTTCTGGTGTGCTTGGACTGTGGTTTGGCGGTCCCCTCTTCCCTCACCTTGGTTTCTGGCTCCCCATGTGCATCTCTTGCTTCCTCCTCCCTTCTAGCCTCGGTGATCATCTTCCTGACTGTCCTGCACCTTTGGGAGATGGCAGGTCAGCTCCAGAAGGCAGCATCAGAGCTCTAGGAAGGGGCCTGGGTTTACCAGGAGATTCATGAGTTGTTCCATTGTCCATGCCCCCTCCTTTGGTATAGGGATCAGTGGTTGCTGTGGCCTGCTATACTGGTGCCCTCCCTCTCCCTTTCTTCTGTAGTGCAGGCGATGATAAACAAGTGGACTAGGGAGCAGGAAGAGGTGGTGCAACTCCTGCTCCATGTGCTCCAGAGGGTTCACCAGCTCGACTGCAACCAGGCGGATCGCTGGCGTAGGGTCTGGGGTCGCTGGCCCTACTGAGGTTTCTGCTCCTGCCCACCATCCCTCTGTTATGTTGTTCCTGGCGCTTGTTGCCCACACTGTTTCTTTATTAAAGTTCTGTTTTATGGATCCCCTTGTGTTTGTGTCTGCCTGTGGTGTGGGGCTCTGTCTGTGCCCTCTTGGGTTGGTATGGTGTGGTTGCTTCTCAAGGATTGCCTCTGTAGGTGTGTTGCGTGGTTCTGTACCTTATCACTGGGTGCCCTTTGGTCTGGCCCCTGGGTTCCCTGTCCTCATTGCCTTGTCTCCTCTCCTGTGTTACTTTACCTTGTGCCCCCCTCTGCCCTGTTCAACGCTTCTGCCCATCTCCTTCGTCCCTTGGGCCATGGGGTGGTGGTTGCCCATCCTCTTGGGTCGTGGCCTTGCTGCCTCTGCCCCCCCTCCCTCCCCTGCTTTGCAGTTGGTCTCCCCCTGTGCCACTAGCATTCCTGGTCAGTGCTTGGTTGCCGACTGCACCTTTGCGGCTGCTACCTTTGTGCTTGAAGGCGCCGCTTGCCTCTCTTCCCTTGGTTCCTGTCTGCTCTGATGACCTTGGTGCCTGACCCCGTCTCCCCATCTGTCTTATTTCTGGAATAGTAATTTGGTGCCCGGGGGTACCTATGTGTGGTGGTCTGTTGGAGGTGTTTGTGTTGGTTTAGGCCCCATCTGTTTTGGGTTCCGCCTGTTCTTGCCTGTGACCTTGCTCATTCCAGCCCCCCCTCACCCTGCTGGGGTCCCCTTGCTCTCTTTTCCTCATGGGTTTCCTGTCTGCATGTGTGCCTGTGTCCATAGCGGTGAGGGAGGTCTAGTTTGTCTGGGGCCCGTGGCGCCCGGCTGTCTGGTCTGTGTGTCATGTCCTGATTGAGGCTGCTACTTTGTGTCTCCTGTCATTCCAGCTCCCTCCTCCCTGCACACGCAGAGTCTGGTGGTGTGGGGGTGGTGCCATGTGTTGCGGCTTCATTTGACCTTCCTCAGCCATGTTGTAATATCACTGTGCTGGGCGTGGTTTCCCCTCTGTTCGGTGTTTTGGCAGTCCATGTAAACATCTTGGGTGTTTGCTTGGTGTTTCCTGGGGTGGGTGTTTGCTCGATGGGTGTGTGCTGGCCCCTTCCCTTCCTTCCCACAACCCCCCATGGTGGTGTCTGTGTAAACATCTCCCTGCTCGGCACGGTGGGTGTGTAGTGGGTGTGCTCACTGACCCATCTCCACCCACTGGGGCTGTGGCAGCGTCCGTGTAAAAAAGGCCTATGACTAAGTATGTATAATTAGAAAGTAATTACATATCTTACGTTCATGTTGATGGTAAATTATGAAATATAGATAGAAAATCTTGAAATAATTTCCATGCTTGTTGGCGGTTATGTTCTGTTGGAATGTATGTAGTTATGTGTTTTCTAATTGTAATTATAATGAATTTTCATGTTTTGGGGAGTTTAAGTTAGGTCAAAATATTGGATATTTTCAGATGTGACACCCCAGCCCATGGCCACGCTTACCCCAGTGTGACCACAGGCCGGGATGTTGCATCTGATCCAGCCCCGCCAGAGTCCCGTGTGAAGTCCCGCAGGGTGCCATTCTGTCCCCCCTCTTGTTTAACATCTATATGCGGCCGTTATGGAAGATCGTGAGGGGGTTTCAGGGCATGCAGTGTCATCAGTATGCTGATGACACTCAGCTCTACCTCTCCTTTTCCACCGACCCAGGCCATGCAGTCTCCTTATTTTCCCAGTGCCTGTCAGCTGTGGGGGCTTGGATGAGGTCGAGCCATCTGCAATTGAATCCTGACAAGACGGAGGTGATGTTGGTGGGCGAGGGCTTGGGGGACCTGGGGGTGGTTGAATCTCCTCTTGTTGGGGGGGTTCGCCCTCCCATGGTCTCTCAAGTGCGGAGTCTGGGTGTGCTCCTCGATTCGCGGCTCAGCCTGGAATCTCAGGTTGTGGCCGTGGCGGGGAGTGCGTTTCGGCAGTTACATCTTGTCCGGCGGCTTCAGCCGTATCTATCAGACTCTGACCTCGCCACTGTCATCCATGCCTTCATCACCTCGAGACTGGATTACTGCAACGCGCGCTACGTGGGGCTGCCCAAGAAGCTGGTCCGGAGGTTGCAGCTGGTGCAGAATGCCGCGGCCCATCTCCTTACGGGGGCGGGTCGCAGGGAGCACATGACACCAGTGCTCCGGGCTCTGCACTGGCTGCCTATAAAGCACCGGGCCAGGTTCAAGGTGCTGGTTTTAACCTTTAAAACCCTTCACGGCCTAGGCCCTGCCTATCTGCAGGATCGCCTTTTTGGAGGTTCCCCGGGTGAGGCGGGTGGCCACCGATGTTAGATCTTTTTCGGTGGTCGCCCCTGTGCTGTGGAATTTGCTCCCGGAGGAGGCTCGGCTGGCTCCCACTCTCCTGCTGTTTCGGCATATATGTAAGACCTGGCTGTTCCGTCAGGCTTTTGGTGGGAGGTAGGGGTGGGGTGGGGGTGGGGATAAGGATGGGGTTTTTCCCCATTTAGTGTATTTTAAATTGTTTAAAATTTTATTATTGTTTTAAATGAAATGTTGTTCACCGCCCCGGGCTGCCCTGTGGGCAGGAGGGGCGGAATATAAATTTTAAAATAAATAATAAAATAAATAAATAAATATTCACCACGGGCCAGGGCAGATGTTACCCCAGATAGTGGCAGGGCTAGCATGGGATGTGTGCTGGACTCCTGGCTCCTGGGTTGGTTGCCCCAGATCGTGAAACTGATAACCTGCTCCACCTAACCCTGGACCATGGCTGGAATGGTTCTGGGTGGGTGTGACGGCCTGCTAGGCTGCTTCATCTGCCCATCAGGGAGGAAGCAGGGCCCTGCTGAGGAGTGCAGGGGGGGGACAGGGGCATGCGGACCCACATCCGCACGTCCATCACCCTCTCCCCAGCCACAGCTGCCTGAACATTTGTTCAGCAGCAAGGCTTACCCCACCCCAGGGTGAGGGCTCTTACCCTGGGGTGGGTTTAGGTGTGGTGGACGAAAAGCCCATCACATCTGAAAATACCCTCATTCTGTGCAATGTTTTTGAAAAGGAATTTTTTTTTGTTTTGAAACTTCTGCCTTTAATGGTTTTTCAAACCACGAGGTTTTTGTTTTGGAATATTTTAGAACAGGCATGGGGAACCTCAGGCCTGGGGGCCAAATGTAGCCCTCAGCAAGTTGTTATCTGGCCCCTTTCCAGTGCCTGGATCTGACCCCTGGATCCAGTGTCTACCTGCAAGCACTGAAAAACTGAGCTCAGCATAATGGGGCAGAGAGGAGGGCCTGCACACAAAGGTAGGGGACAGATCCACAGCACAGATCCATGATCTGGGGCCTCCTTTTCTTGAATACACCTGTTACACACCTCCGCCCCAACCTCTATGTGGTCCTTGGAGCTCGAATTAATTTTCATTGTGGCCCCCAGGACAGAAAAGGATCCCCACCACTGTTTTAGAAACAAGGATGACTAACTAATGTGAGGGGAGATGTGTAAGTTTCTGATGAAAATATCTGCACTGAGATTCTGCAGTGGAAAGGAATACAGAATTCCTTTTGCAAGGCAACATTCCAGTCATCTAAAATGAGCTTCACTACACCTTGTTCTGCCAGAACATGAAATGGGACGTGTTACTGTTTCTTCTTGACTTAATGCTATGTTATGCTTTTCTTGTTGGTACACTGAATAATTCATACTCCACAGTAAGAGAAAGCACAAGTAGTTGTTACCATTGAAAAAAAATATAAAGAGAATCTGGAAATTATTCCATCTGAATTTCATTTTTGACCTTGCCCACACTACACTTAAGTGAGTGGCAGGTTGCCACAATACCCGCCCATACCAACAGGCATGTTTTTTGCCTTCTCACCATGGCGGAGCTGCATTTGGACAGACGCAGTATGACTGCAGTATGTTAGTACACATGCAACTGTGCTGCCAGGAGCATGGACATGGGGAACTTGCACTCCCACTGGCATGTGCTTTAGTAGTTTGTCCCACCTATGCACACTGTGGACAGGCCCTTTGTTCCATCTATTGCAGAAAAATCCTTCCGTTTGAAAAGGTGGAGTACTGGATTGCTAGACATTATTTTATTCTGTCCTTGAACTATTAAAATACTATTGATATCCTGCAATTGAAAAATATAATCACCTCTTCAACAAATATATGTAAAGCCTGATTCTCATTTGACCATTCTGATTGTGTAAAGGGGCTGTGATATCATTGAGAATCAGGCCCACAGAATATAGTTCTCAAAATAATTTCAAATCCTGGGCTTAGGTGTTTCTGTTGATTGGCAATTTGCATATGCATATGAGGCATATGGTCACACTGTGGCTATGGGTGAGAACACAGTTTATAATGTAAGCCACTTTATTTAGGTTAGAAATGTGTAACTTCTTGGGACATTATCCTTGCACTTATGATTCCCTATATATGTGCTCTGCCCAGAAGAGTTTTTTCCCTGAAGGTTTTGTCCATTCTTCTCCATTGGGTTTTTAAAAGGTTTAAAAAGGATCATTCAGCACCCTCTCTGCTAGCTACTAGGGATGGGCGAACAGAACCAAATTCAGAAATTCAGTTCAGTTCAAAAATCGAGTTTGGTTCGGAAGTTTGGTTCGGTCAACCGAACTATTCAAATTCGGTCCGAACTCAGAACTTCCGAACAAAGTTCGGAAATCTCAGCCCCATAGAACTAAATGGAATATTATCTTATAGGGGTACAGAACAGAAAAGAGTTCGGAAATTCGGTTCGGTTCGAAAATCAAGTTTGGTTCGGAGGTTTGGTTCAGTCAACCGAATTGGTCGAGTTCGGTCCGAACTCTGAACTTCCGAACCACGTTCACTCATCCCTACTAGCTACCCTATGAAAACAAAAGACAGCTTTCTCACATGTGTTAATACGCACTTATTGGAGCTGTGACGAAGTCCAGGACTCAAAAGACCCGCAGCTTCTGTCTTGTGAGAATGGTAGATATGTGGATCTTTGTCTGCAAACATGCGCATCTGGCAGAGTACCTTTTCACTACTCTGCTGGGTGTGCATGTTTGCAGACAAAGATCCACACTTCCACCATTCTCACAAGATGGAAGCTGCAGGTCCTTTGAGTCCTGGAATTCCTCGTGGAGCCAACGACTGCATATTAATGCTTGTGAAAAAGCACTCTTTAGCCACATTACATAGACATTTGTACTATGTTCCTAGCTAGAGCATCACACCACTTTGTTGACTTACTCCTTTTGAAGATACAGCTTGCAGATATTAATAAAAGTCAACTTGTGGAATTGCATTTTTAATATACGAAAGAGTTGTTGGTATATAACGGAGACCATGTACTTTTTAGTTTAAATGTCTGAATTGGAAAGGTAGACTAGATAATGCCTGTTGCTTAACTTAAAAGTTATTATGTTAACTTAAAATATATCCAACCCACACAAGAAGTAAATCGCTTTACTTGTCAAAGTCTAATATGGGCCTGACAGTTGTGCATGACATTAGTACAAGCATTTTTCTCAGCTTCTATATATATGCACACCCACCTTCCCTCTATTATAATTGCTTCATCTGAGGTATTTTCTTGTTTAACTTTTTTTTAAGTTACTCTCAAAAGAATGTTGCTTTTCTGCCAGTAAGAATTATTTCTGGTAACCTCACATTGTGTAGAAAGGACTTAGGGACATCAGGGTGAAAGACAGTATGTGAAAGTTGATTTCTGGACAATAGAGGCTACTTATGAGGTTACAAAAGACCTTCTAATATGGTAAAATCCTACTATGATAGGCCTGTAAATCCAGGAGTAAATTCAAATGGGAGTTGCATAGACATAAAAGGCTTTATAGCCCATCTCTCCTATTATAGGACTCAATCATGCCCTTCACATAGAGCAATTCTGAGTTTGCACCAGTGGTGCAAATGGAAGCAAAGCTTCATACCTCCCAACATGCCAAGCAGCACCTAAAGAGGGATGAAAGCCATGCCCTTTAGTTTACTAGAAACCACAACACCAGAATCAACAAATTTAAATTTAGCTCTGGGAGTGTCAAGGCTGCAATAGGGAAAACACTGGATGTTAACAGAGATAACACTAACAATTTGTTGGTCCATCAAACATGCATTCATCCATTACATCCAGTTGTGCAAAAAAAGTTTGTGCATTTGGAAAGAATCTTGGTGCACAATCCATATGTGGCCCTTCCACGTATCCTTTGTTATGTCTGGCAATGGTGACTATCAGCAAGGCACTGGAGAAGTCACTCGAGCTTACCTTGAAGCTATGGCTATGGTGGATCTCCAGAAGCTGCAGTAGAGATGGGAGCAACAATGGCAGGTCCTGATTGGTTAGTGGCTGTGACTGGTCCCCAGGAATGGTAGCGGTGTCAGCACTGCTGCTCCAAGATCCAGTGGTGCCACTATTGGTGAGGTCCCACTGCTGGTGCTCCCACCTCTGCTACCACTCCTGGAGGTCAGCCAGAGTTGCTGTGACTCACTGCTGCTGCCACAGCTTGGATGCTACTGAGCTTGAGGTAAGGCCCGCTGCTCTGTAGCTGCTTGCACACACAGTGGCTACCCAAAAGTGTAAGTGGAGACAATCAGCACATACTACATAACGAAACACAGGATGGATCCAGTTCAATTTTCCCCTTTATGTAGGTGACAGTTGACACCTGTTATTGCCACCAGTTGGAGAGCTACATAAAGTGTTCTGATGAGAGCTGGAAGACCAAGGACCTCATTTGTATATCTCCCATGAACAACATGAGGACATCTTGGATAGTATGGGGGTGGCACCATACCTTGAACCAGCAACTTTGGGGCTCCTGGGCAGTGGCTATCTCTTTAGTACCATTGTCAAACCTTGGCCTAGGCTCTAGCTGTACTAGGGGTCATTTTCCATGCTAGCTCAGCCACATCCCCTAGCCTCCTGATAGACTCTTAGTCTTGTTCCATGCCCCCAGCTTCATGGTTGGTGGCCAACCCAAGACAGTGACATCCCCCAAGACAGCCCCATGTTTCATTCTCCACTCGCCCAAGACAGCTTAATGTCTCACTCTCCCTCAAGTCAGTCATCCCCCTAAGCTAAACCTATGCCCCAATCCACCCGTTCCCACTCTCACCAATCTCGGAACCTCCGCACCAAGCTAGCTGTATTCTACCCCCCAAAACCAGTGCCCCCCTTTTTCAATTAGTAGCAGACAGCAGAAGTTTTGACTGCATTTTCTTTTCCTTATAGGCCTTTCAAACTGGCAGAGTTTCACTGCACTTCTATGCCAAAATAACCCATATGCAGGGACCCATGTTCAATGCATTTTCCACATTGGCAATGATTGGGGAAATGCAGTGAACACAGAAAAAGATACAAATACAAATAATTAAAACACAAACACAAATACTTGACTCTGTGCACAGCCATAATAAGAGGCTCTAAATATTGAAGGAGCAAGAGGTGGTCAGTGAAGCAAGGAATTAACCTAGACAATATCAGTGCATTAAACCCCAGATCTATTGTTGCCACAGTATTTGTTAAAAGAAAGAGCAGACAGAGGCTACAGACTGATGAGTAAGCCACAGGAGGTGAAGAAATGAAATCTGCAGTAAAGTAGAATTGTATTGAAACAGGAGGGTAAGATATTAGAAGGTCAAAAGTCCTGGTTTGTGTGATCATGGAAACATCTCTCCCCATTTAGTGCACGGTATACAATCTTCTAAGGAATTTCTCATCTCTAACTTTGCATGTCATCAGGGATCGGATTCTGCACTCAAATTAAGGTAACTCCACTTAAGTCATTGGAGCTGCTGGTATTAGGACAGCAGAATTCCTCCCTAGGTGATCTACTATGCCTGCATAAACTAGTGCTCCAAGCATTGTGCTGCCTGCCTGTTGTCTTCCGGGCCCAATTCAAGGTTCTGGTTTGAACCTTTTAAAGCCTACATGGCCTGGGCCCCTCTTATCTGAGGAACTTCCTCACTCCCTGGGGCCTTGGGCGGCTTCTGTGGTCGTCGGGGAGTGTCCTCCTGGAGGTCCCATTCTATCGGTGGGTCCAGACTGACAGGAGGATGTTCTTGGCGGCCACTCCATTGCTGTGGAATGCACTCCTGGTGGAGATCTGCCTCAGCCCAGATCTCCTTGCCTTTCACTGGCAATGTAAAACCTGGCTTTTCTGCCAGGTATTTTGGGTGGGGTTTTGGTGTGTAAATTATTTTTTGCACAGTTCTGATTTTATGATGATGATGATTTTATTTAAAATATTGATAAATTATTTTCTTTTTCTTTATTGTTTTATACTGTTTTATATATTGGATTTAATTACTGAATGTTAGTTTCCCTCAGTTTCCATTTGACAAGAGGGTGGGATACAAATATATTTAATAAATAAATTAATTAAATATAGAGGAATTCTTGAATGTATGCTCCCTGCGGCTCATCCCAGTAAGTAGGCGGGCCACCACATTTTACACCATCTGCAGCCTCCCCAAGAACAGCCCCACATAGAGTGCATTACAGTAGTCCAGCCTCGAGGTGATGAATGCATGGATGACAGTGGCGAGATCGGAGTCCGAGACATATGGACGGACTCTTCACCCGATGTAATTGATGAAAGATGCTCCTGGCCACAGCTGACACCTGTGAATCCAGATGCAGCTGCAAATCCAGGAGCATCCCTAGGCTCCATACATGAGAAACCAATGGAGGGCAGACCTCCCCAAATAATGGGAGTTTTCCCCTAGCCAAGATCACCTACCCCATCCACCAGCATCACCTTTGTCTTGTCAGGATTGAGTTTCAGTCGGCTTGACTTAATCCAGTCCCCCACATCAGCCAAATGCCAGGACAGCAATGAGACTGCAGGGCCTGGTTTGGTTGAAAAAGAAAGTTATAGTTGGGTGTCGATGGCAACAAATCCCCCAACTGCGCACCACCTCCCCAAGCAGCTACATATACATGTTGAATAAGAAAGGGGACAGAATAGAATCCTGTGGGACCCCACATGGGAGACCCCCAGTGGAGGATGTATAGTCCCTTAGTACCACCCACTGAGCTCTATCTGCTAGGTAAGAATGGAACCACTGTAAGACGGTACCATCCACCCCAGTCAGGTCCTGCAGGCGGGTCACCAACATCCCATGATTCACTGTATCAAAGCTGCTGAGAACCAGCAGGGTCATATGACACTTATCTAGCTCCACTAGGAGGTCATCGACCAAAGTCACAACCACAGTCTCCACGCCATAACCCAGACGAAAGCCAGATCATGTGGGATCCAGAAAACAGGTGTGAACTAGATGCTCCTGCAACTGATGGGCCACGACCTGTTCAATAGCCTTCCCTAAAAAGGGAAAGTTAGAGACAGGCCAGTAACTCGCTGGGACATCCATGTCAAGCAATGGTTTCTTGAGAAGGGGCTGGACCACTGCCCCTTTAAGGCAGTCTGGCACCCTACCTTCTTAAAGGGAGGCACTGATCACCCCCCACCAGCACCATGCCCAATGTTCCCCTGTTGGGCTTGACTAACCAGGATGGGTATGGATCTAATTCACAAGTTATAGCCCGAACAGACCCCAGCACATCTGCCGCCTCGGCAGGTGTCACTGAGCTACAAATTTAGCTACAAATTAGGTCAGTCTGATCCACTATTAAAATAAAGGTAAAAAAAATGAAAGCAAAAACCAAATCATGAGCACGTGAATGTGTCAAAATTCAAATGTGCAATTCGCAACTTCACTGTCCAAAAATCTAGGAAGTGAACTTTCTAAATTAGATAAATAGGCATGCTGCTATAATGCATAGCATTGTATATGGAGAACACTGACTTGCAATACATTTTTGGACAGAAAAAATGACTAAAAAATGTTTCTATTTATTTTCCATGGTAGAGACCCTCCAGCCCACACTGTGCAATGGTATAGCAAGGATATGGTGAGCCTGGACTAGGGGTGTGCACTAGGGCCCCATGTCAGTTTTTTTGGTTATCATTTTTGTTAATATGTGTCATTACGCTATCATGATTAACAAAATGCCTTTTTTGTTATTTTTGTCATTATCAATATTGGTTTTGATCAAGATTTTGGTTTTGGTACCGATGTCAATTTCATGCACCAATGAAGATTGTATTTTTGGTATTATTATTATTATAAACGTTTATATAGTGCCAGTGATGTATCTGGCACTTTACAGAGAATAAGATAGACACGGTCTCTGCTAGGGGTGGGACTTGGTTGAAAATACTGAAAATACGGTTTTACCGGATATCGGTTCTCAGATTACCGGATTAAAACCGGTATACCGGTACCAGTTTTTTCCCCATTGAAATCAATGGGGAAGTTTTCCCATTGAAATCAATGGGAGAAAAAAGTAAAAACCAAAATTACCTGTAATAAAGAGACAACATGTAAAGATTCAGTGACAGATTTAGTTTCCTTAACTGCTAACCACCAGACTACAATTTGTGCCCAGTAGCCCCCATGGCCCCAAGTAGCCCCCACGGCCACTACTCCCTTTTTTTGTTTTAAAAATAGGGTTTTTTTCCACAGCACTCAAGAAGTCAGATCCCACAGTATCCCAGCAACTGCCAGTGGAGGACACTCGCACAGTGGCATGTGATGTCATGTCAGTCAAGTACGCAGTTTAGTTTGCTACTAGAACCGCATGAGGAGAGGATGTCAGCTCTTGTCATAACACTTTGTGATACTAATCCCAGGATAGTTGTGTTGACCATCCCAATTGATAACCTACTACATATTAAGCAATTCCAACAGTTCCAATGCCAAGCCAACACAATGAACACAACAATCCCAAATTAATCCCCACAAATAAACCCTCTCCCCCCCCCCCCATTTGACCATAGCCCCATGGGGACAGGCAGTGGAGGCTCTCCATCTCCTCTGAGGCAGGGCCAAAACCAGAAGCCCAGCAAGTTCAGTGCTTACATTGTTTACACTGCAGCACTGTTTTCCCCCCCAACCAGACCTCCCAAATAGATCACGTTGCCATCGCCTACCTTTATCCTGAACCTCTGAATCCTCAATTTTTGTGACCTCATTGGCCACCAGTAGTCTTCTGAAGGTGTAGGCTTTGGGACACAAGCCTTCCTTCAGGCCTGGAGAACTGGGAGGACTGAGTTAGCTCTCAGTCCTGCAACAAGCCGAATCAGAAAAGTTTACAGGAAAGAGAAGGACAGAGGAGAAATAGGAGGGGAAAGGTTTTTGTTTGGGTGCACAAGAAGAGGAAGGGGAAGGGGAAGATGGATTCCAGTGGGAAACAGGGGAAAGGGGTCTCTGTTGTGCGTTGTCTGCTCCGTTGCCTCCATTGTCTGCTGCAGCTATCTCTTCTGCCCAGCTTGGAATTCCACTGCGAGGCTGGGGTGTCTCGTGGGGAGGGGGGTGGCCCCCCACAAAAGAAGAGGTTCCTTCCTCCCAATGCCCACTGCACCTGTTCCTGGGGGTGGGGGTGGGCAATGTTTTGTGTATGGGAAGGGGTTGCCAGGGTGGAAAAGGCCCTGCTGGGGCATGTATAATATATGATGGGATCGGGTGCTGATGGGGTGGAAAGGGCCCTGCTGGGGCTTTCCACTCCAGTGTGTGTGTATGTGTGTATGGGATGGGGGGATGGGGTGACTCGTGTGTGTGTGTGTGTGGGACCCCAGGAAGATGTTCCGCCCTCCCAATGGCCACTGCACCTCTTCCTGGGGGTGGGGGAGGGCAAATTTTAAGTGTGTGCACATGGGATGGGGGGGCTGATGTGATGGAAAGGGCTCTGCTGGGGCTTTCCACTCCAGTGTGTGGATGGAGGGCTGATGGGGTGGCAAGTGCCCAGCTGTGGCTTTCCACTCCAGTGTGTGTGTGTGTGTGTGTGTGTGTATTGGCTGGGGGGTTGGAGTGACCCATGTTTGTGGGGGGGCACCCAATGCCCTCCCAATGTTCCACCCTCCCAATGCCCACTGCACCTCTTTCTGGGGGTGCGGGAGGGCAAATTTTAAGTGTGTGCACATGGGATGGGGGGCTGATGGGGTGGAAAGGGTCCTGTGGGGCACTCCACTCCACAGAGGTGTGGAAAACAGAAACAGCCCTGCTGGGGCTTTCCATTGCAGTATGTGTGTGTATATGGGATGGGGGGGGGCTGATGGGGTGGAGAGAGCGCTGCTGGGGCTTTCCACTCCAGTGTGTTCTGTTCCTCCCAAGAGTCTGGTGGTGGAAACCCCTAGCCTCTCCTGAGCCCCACTCTCCTCCTCACACTCAGGGGCACCCTCCTTCACCCTCTCATGCTCCTCCAAGGAGGCTGTGGTGGTGTTGACCCCAAGCCTCCCCAGACCCCCACCCTCCTCCTCACACTCAGGGCCCCCTCCTTCATCTTGTCACGCTCCTCCAAGGAGGATGGGGGGGGGTGAGTCAGTCACCCTGAGACTCCCGATCCTCACCCTATTCCTCACACACTGAGCCCCAATCCCAAGAAACATGGGTGGTGGTGTTTCACTCAGGGGCACCCTCCTTCACGAGAGGGTGAAGGAGGGTGCCCCTGAGTGTGAGGAGGAGAGTGGGGTTCAGGAGAGGCTAGGGGTTTCTACCACAGACTCTTGGGAGGAGCATGAGAGGGTGAAGGAGGATGTGTGTGTGTGTGTGTGTGTGTGTGTGTGTGTGTGTGTGTGTGTGTATGCACACATGCACTGTGCATGCCATGTGCCCCACAGGAAAATGATGTGGTTCAAGCAGAGGAACCCAAGTGGGGTTCTGAAACAGCTCCTAAAAGGCTCTGAATAAAAAATTACCTCCTTGCCCTTCCTAGTGGAATGGGGTTGAAGGAGGGAATACAAATGCAATCTCTGGGGGGTCAGCCGGCAGGCACCCAAGTGGCAGCCGAATATCATTAATCTGTAAATGTGAATGGGAAGGAAGTAGTACTAATTTTGTACTACTTTCCCCTGATGCTGTGGTCATACTGGAAATGCTGCCATGCTGCGGTTTAAGCACAAACCAAGGGCTGCTGCTGCAAGCTCATCGATGCCACCACTGACCGATTTGCAGGCTGATGGAATTGCCTGAATCTTGTCAGGATGGATACAGGTGCAGGGGAGTGAAGGTAGCAGCAGATGATATCAACGGGGCTCGGCAATCAGACATCATCAGACCCCACGTCAAGGGTATTTCCCTCCATGAACCCAAGAAGGGGAAGGTTGGTCTTGAGAAAGACCAACTGTTCCACAGTCTTCAGGTCCATCTTGAACCAATGTGGGCTGATGAGGTCTCCAGCCACACTGAATACCCACTCCGACAATACACTCATTGGAGGACACGAGATGTACCACAATGCTACCTTTGCAAGCGGGGGCCACACCTGCATTTTCTGGGACCAGTAGGCCAAGGGGTTAATGTCAACAGGACAGGAGGGCTCGGCAAGATATTGAGACACAAATGTGTCTGCCATATCCTGTTGCTTCGCAGCACCATCATCATCTACGTCCTCCTCCGCCAAGTCCGCCAGCCCAGAAAACCACCAGGTGGATCGGCCCGCACTTGCAACCTCTGTAGAAACAGTACTTTCCCCTTGCAGCGGGGATGCCTGCACCGGGCAATACTGTCGCACCTCATTGACAAACTGGACCCTGAAGCTTTCAAAGGATTTGACGTAGGAGGTCATGTTCTTCCTGACCTGTGGGTCGAGTAGCATGGCTAGGAAATGAAACCAACTCACTTTCAAGGTGTCGAAATGCCGATTCAGCTCATCAACCAATCTCTTCGCCAGTGGCCTCACAGACACATGCAGGTCAGTGCAAGAGAGCACGACTTGCATACGTTGAAGCAGGATCAGGAAGGTCGGTATCTCCTGACTCAGAGTGGCAACCTCCACGCTATTCTCACCAGAGGCCTGGTGAAACAGCTCCAGAACCTGCATCAGCTCCTCCACCACTGTCCAGTCCTCCCCGGTCAGTGGTGTTTCTCTAATGCTCCACATCAAGCAAAGGGCATGCAGCACCTTCTTCTGCTCCAGGAAACGTTCCAGCATCAAAAAGGTGGAGTTCCACCTTGTGGCCACATCCTGTACCAACTGGTGAGGCTAACTCCTCCTGCTTCTCTCGCAGTGCCCAGCTGTCTGAAACTGACTGATGGAAGAAGCCGGCAATCTTCCTGGCAGTTTAAAGGAGCTCCTCAAAGCCCTTGGTTCCACGCAAGGCATCCTGAACTACAAGGTTCAGGAGGTGCACGCCGCAGCAAACATGAGTATAGCCACCACAAGTAACCGACCTTGATGCTTGTATCTTGGCAGTGGACCCACCCATCCAGCATGCCATTCACAGCATCAAGAATATTGTTCACCATGTGCTGGCTGTCAAGTACCTGGGAATGCAGCAATGCCCACCGATGCTTTCCAGCTGACACCGTGCCCCCAATGCTGCTGCTGCTGCCCACCACTGTGCCGGTGACAGGCACTGGTGATGACTGTCACCAGTGTGTGGTCAATGACAAATAGGCATGTACCGCACTCTGGCTAGTCCACAGGTCTGTGGTAAAATGTACCACTGAACCCTCTGCACAGGAGAACTCCACACGAAGTCAGGACCTAACCCTCCCGTACAGAGACGGGATAACCTTCGAGTGGAAGGTTTTGCAGCAGGGGACACTTGGATCTCCAATGGGAGGGAGTTCCACAGCTGCAGCGCAGCCACAGAGAACACCCTCCTCATAGTAGACACCTGGGAAACACCGAGGAGGGTGCCCTCAGCTGACCGCAGGGGCTGTTCCAGGACTTGGAGGGTGAGGCGGTCCCACAGATAGGCAGGGCCCAAGCTGTTTAGGGCTTTAAAGGTCATCACCAACACCTTGAATTCAGCCCAGAAACCTACTGGCAGTCAGTGCAGAGAGCGAAGCACCAATGTTATAGGCTTGCGTCGGCCCATTAAGAGACAGGCTGCCACATTCTGCACCAGCTGCAGCTTCCGAACCAATACCAAGGATATGTGTGGGGGAAACAGGCAGGGGAAGGAAAAAGGTGAAATATAAGGGTAAGGAATAAGGATTGGATGGTAGGGAAGGGATATATTTGTATAGTGCAAGCACCAGCTTCTGAAAACACACCCTGCCAAAGCAAGAACCAGAAGCACTGAAGCAGCCCAGCCCTGCTTAATATAAAGGGTTGCAGTGCCCACCCCCAGAGCCCCTGGTTCTGGAAGGCAGAGGCATTGAGGAATCACAGGCTGCCATTCAACTTCTGGGACCTCCTTGTGCTGCTCATTGGCCAGAGATACATCCATCAGGTCCTTCCCCTCCCAGTTCAAGAGTTCAACACTGTTTCTGGCTCCGAGATGTTTACTCCCTCCTCCCCTCTTCAAAGAAATAACTCCAGGCAATAGCGAGGTGAATAATAACTTTTGTTATTGTTATTGGTTTCATTATTATTTTTGTCATTTTTGTTATTGCAATAATGATAACGAAAATGACAATTTTTGATTTTGTTATCGATATAACAAAAACTACATGCACACCCCTAACCTGGACTCATGTTCCAGTTATTGCCCCCACTAAGGGCAAAGGAGACAGGGTTTCACTAAGCGCCAGCACTCCCAAGGCTCCCAGCCAGCCTCAGCCTCCACTTGTAAAGGTTGTACTGCTGCCCTGGCTTCCACTGAGGCCCCTGGGAGTGGCAGAAACCTCACTCCACCCCTGCCCACTCTGAAAACCTCTTTCTTGGAAGGACCCTTTTCAAGTGTCCTGAGCGCTGCTAGAAAATTGGGTGGGGGCAGAGTGCTGGCCCCATTCCCTCTGCCCACTCTGAAAATGTCCTAGCAACATTCAGGCTGCTTGCAAAGGGAACCTGGGCTGAGCCCCTTTGCTCCATGGTAGTTACGCCCATGACACTGTGGCCTATGCTCCCCAAATCCTTAAGACAAGGCCTACTAGGCATTGGATGTTCCCATAAGTTTCCCAGTGAGAGATCACAGGACTCCCCGCAGCTGTCTGAATGAGGGGCTCTAGATGAAGTGGCAAGGGGCTCCCCAGATGAGAGATGATAGGACTCTCCCAGCTTGTCTGTCTAGCTTCCCTACAGCTGGAGAGTATCAGAATCCCTGCTAAAGGAGGAGGCAGACCCAGTCAGGGTGTAGTCCACTCCAAGGTAGCCATAAAATACAACAGGAAGCATACAGTAAAATTAGGATGCAGGTGAGAAATATTTTATTAATTCCCACAGATGTAGAGGATATAGGAAGCAGGGGCGGCTGTTGGGTTTTGAGGGGCAGTAAGGCCGGCAAGCCTAGGGGCGGAGTCAGGGCAATGGTAGACTAGTGGCGAGGCATAACCCAGCAGCAAGGAGTTCCCAGAGTTAACATTGGATGGCCATTACATTACTTAATGCTGGGAACACTGCTGTATGAAGCACTGTCACTGGGGAATAGAGAACCCTCTTACTGGGGTCCTATACGCTCTCTTTCCCACCAGGTCCAAAATAACCATAGTAAGTTTAAAAAATAGATCACATTGCCATCGCCTACCTTTATCCTGAACCCTCAATTTTCATGGCATGCTTGGCCACCTGTAGTCTTCTGAAGGTGTAGCCTTTGGAACAAGCCTTCCTTCTGGCTTGGAGAACTAGGGAGGACTGAGTTAGCTCCCCGTTCTGTGACAAGTCGAATTAGAAGAGAATGAAAGGGAAGAGAAAGACAGGACAGAGGAGAAGTAGGAGAGGGAAAGGGTTTGGTTTTGGAGCACGAGAAGAGAAAGGGGGAAGAGATGGGTTCAGTGGGGAACAGGGGGAAAGGGTTTCCTTGTTGTATGCAGCCTTCTCTTCTGCCGTGCCCCTACCTACTTTCTCCTATGTTCACAAGGAGAGCGAGGTGAGGTGTGGAATCATGCCAGATCTCAGACAAACTAGATAGAAAAAAGAAGCAGATTAATTTAGACATTTGCATTTTGAATGACATTTTAAATTTTGCTTCTTTGTGGACCTCTCCCCCAAAGAAGAGGTCCAGGACCCTCCCAATCCCCATGCCATCACTTACCATTATCCTGAACACTCTTCATTTTCATGCTGTCCTTGACTTCCTGTAGTTTTCTAGGGTAGGCTCCCAGTCCATTCACTGTTCAGGTCCCATAGCTGGTCTTCTTGAGGCCGCTAGACACAGTGTGACTTCAGGCTTCATTGGACCTATAGAAGCCTTGTAACTCCTAAAGCCAAACACTGCATCTGGAGGCACAGTGGTGGTGTGGCCAGTTGGTGTAGAGGTCCCTATGGCTGGGGTTCTAGAGCCCACATGAGTTGTTCGGGGTGCCCTAAGACTTTAGGGTGTCCCCTGGACATGGGCACGCCCCTGCCCCCAAGGAGAGGTTCCACCCTCCCAATGAATGCCCACTGTACCTCTCCTTGGGGGTGGGTCCAAAGCCACCTACTCTTAATAACTAACTACTTCTAAACTACATAAACTAAATAATTTTAAAGAACTCTAACAAGTATCTACCTATTTATCCTTTTTTGTTATGCACTAGCACTTTGTTGCTCGCTCTGTGTCCCCGCCCTGGCCATGGGGCTGCCCCTGTCCCCAAGAAGAGGTCCACCCTCTCCCAATGAATGCCCACTGTGTCTCTTCTTGGGGGCAGGGGCGGGCCCATGGCCAGGGCAGGGACACAGAGCAAGCAAGAATAAGGACAAAGACCATGCAGGCTGGAGCTGGATGGATGCAACACAGGTCTTCTCATTTTGCGGGTCACTGTCCAGAATAGATCATCTTCAGATCTGTTCAGCGCCTGTACTGGAAATTAGCTCGCTGTTCCTTGCGTTGTGCAAACAGATCTATTGTTTTGTTGTTGAAGTCTGGAATGTCTCTGACCATGGCTTGCTCAACAGGCAGCATTGTTAGAGCATTCAGAAGGTCCTCTGTCATGGTACTTCTCAGAAAGGTTCATTCTTTTTAGAGCTGAGAAGCTTTGTTCTGCTTCAACAGTTGTGAGAGGTGTTGTCATGACAGCCTTCAGCAGATTCACCACCTCTGAGAAAGATTTGTCTTAAGTTGTTCTAGGTCAACACAGCAAGTAGCGCAGGGCATCTTTGGTGGAATGGAATTCTGACCTGTCTTACAAAGTCCCAAGCTCACTCCTCAGTCGAAAGCCTACTCAATGCTGGACCGAGACCGTTGCCTTATTAAATGCTTGGATGGGAAAGCGTTCACTATGCCTTTGAAACAAAGTCCCCTGCACCACAGTTGCACTCTCTAGATGTTTCATGAATTGAAATCGGTCACGTGCATGAGAGATTATAATATCACACACTTCCACAGCGATCTCCTCTAGCGTGTCCATGTGAGGTGCACTTCTGCCCATCCAAGCGTTCTCCGGCAGCTCGGAGCATAGAATTCCAATGGAGTCCCTCACTTTATCGATGGCTCTTACAAAGTCAGTAGTATATCTTTGAATACCTGTTTTTTTGGAGCTCCTTGTAAACTATGTCCACGTGTGGCATGATTCTGTGGAACAAGGACAAGAGGTAGAGGAACTCCCCGTCAGATTCCAACATGTTCATGTATGACCTGGCCTCGATACCAGTCTTGGCATCACGACTATAGTCGTATTTGTTCAAAGCACTTGACCAGGTCCTCTCTGTGCTCATAGATGACCTCGACTGTCTGCACACTAAAGTTCCAGTGTATTTTAGCTACTTTGGGTAGCCTTCTCTTCACCACCGCATCCACAAATTCAGTCCTTTTTGGAGACGAACTGAAGAAAGCAGGGATACCAAACAGACTTTGGAAGAAAATCCTTACTTGTCTTATTTGGGATACATCTTGCTGCACAATAAGGTTCAGCTGACGGACAAAACAGTGAACGAAATGTGCGTTCGGGTATACATCCCTTATCTTCCTCTGGACTCCACCATGCTCTCCACGCATCATGCTCATGCCATCATAACTCTGAGCTATGAGTTTCTGTTTGTCAGAGTCTCTTGGGAGAGCAGCACTGATGTTTTCAAGCAAGGACTCGCTGGTTGTTTTTGCACGGGAGGCTGTCAAGTGTGTGAAGCTGAAAAAATGTTCCACGGTTGAACCAATGCCATCGATGTAGCGGAAAATCACAACAGACTGAAAGATGGTTGAGACATCAGTGGTGTCATCAACTTAGATGGCCACAAAAATCTGCATTTTTAATTTCAGTAATTATGTGGTCATGAGCAATTTGCAACATGCAGTCCAGGAGTTTGTTCTGCATGTTTTTCGAAGTTCCCTTGAAGACAGTTGCAGTCTTCGAATGTTGCTGTAGCATACTGTCAGCTGTGGCAAGTAAATCTATTACACCTCAAAAAAAACCTGGATTGACAGATCCCTCTGTAGCAAGGGCGTCCCCCAGGGTGCTGGCATGTCACTCCAAGGGAAGCTCTTCCCTTGCTATGCCATGTCAGCCACGAGCAACGGCTGAACCCCCTCCTTCCAGGCAGGGGGTACCCTCTCTGGACACACCATGCACAGTCCCGAGGGTCTTTCAATTCAGTGTCTTTATTGGACCCTACTAGTCTAGTGTACCTGGGGCTTCCGGCTCTTCCGCCTTCACCCTACAGCGCCAGGTCCATCTCTCCAGTCCCAGGAGCAACTCAATAACCAACCCCCCAAAGTCCATACAGCCAGGCCTTCAATCCCAGGCCCTGGCCAAGCCTTCCCCAGGTAAGAGGCTCCCTCCTGGGCATAGCCTCTCCCTTATACCTGGGTCCTGCTGGTTCTCCAGTCCTGCAGCACCTTGGACAGCGTAGACCAGGAAGGCATTCTTGGAGATGTTGCTTCTTTGCCTCCGTGGCAGAACCTCAGTTCTTCCTCACTCAGCTTTCCTCTTATACAGGCAGAGTGGGCGTGGCCAGGCTTTCACTCCTCTCAGACTTAAAGGGCCACCAACCCTGCCCACTCTGTCACAGGGGTTTCTCAGCCTGTTTACCCCACAGGCTCTTCCCCAGCTATGGGGTTGGCTCTGCCCCATCCTTAGGTGTGTTCAGCTCTCTGTTTGACCCCCACAGCCTCCCTTCTTAAAGGGGCAGCAGCCCGACAAGACTGCTCCCTGATACACCCTCACTTTCATCATGTCTGCACAGTGCCAATTCAAAGGCACCACAGAACTTTATGCAGTCTTTATTCTGAAGAGGATGTATCTATTTCAATCGACATCCTCATTGTGTTTCCTTACAGACACATGGTAGCCTTCATTGAGTCTCTCGGCGATGTTTGCTTTCCCCAACTGTGACAGGTTTAGGCAGTTGTCAAGGTGGCTTTTACAAGAGTCATGCTTTTTCGCCTTCTCAGACAGGTGCTTAATGTCCTTGACTCCCATCTTTGTCCATGCTGCATCACCACCAAACAGCAGGCAAGGAAAACAGAACGACTTCTTGGAAACACTGCCACATAGCCACCAGAACTTCTTGTACCAGGATGTGTGGAACCTGCATGTATAGCATTTCCCTCTGTCCTGTGCAGCTTGTTTGATTTGCAGTTCTGGATGGTGAGGTTCCATGTCTTTGATCTGCAGTTTCTCTTCATAAGTCAGCATGGTGAATGTCTTCACGAGAAGAGCGTCCACGGCATTCATTTTTGAAGTGTAGGCTCTGTGGAAAAAAAGATGAGAATTTGGCACTAGCAGCACTCTCTCAAAGATATTAACACCCCTCCACCTTGCCTTTTGTCCCTCACCTTAAAGTGATGTCTTAATGTGTAAACAAAAAATAAATTAATTAATTTCACATATGGAAATCAATCCTTTTTATGTAATCCATTGTCTCATGCAAAAGTTAACCCAGACACTAAAAAAACCCAATTTATTGAATACTTTATTTAGAAACAATTTTTTTAAGTTAATATTTATCCTACACTTAGTCTTTCTGGGGACAAGAAAAAACCACCGGAGACAACAAATTAGTGCCTCCATTAACTCACATAGTATGTGTACAGTGCTAAAGCCTTCAAATGTGTTGACTAATGCTTTCTTGGAGTGTTTGAAAGAAATGTAACTGTCCTGCTCTTGATAGATGCACTCTGTCTACATCATAAAGGGATAGCTGATGTCTCGAGAACCTATGCCAGATTGTAGTAGCCCTCCTTTCATGACACAGAAAAACATCCAGTAGTCTGTTGACATTTCCTCAACTGACGAAGTACAGCAGAATCAGTCAGGCTTGGCCTTGCATTCCAATTGACTGCTCTTTCAGTTAAATCTGACACCAAGATGTTGCTCCTTGGAAAGGAGTGGATGATACGGCACAGATCACATCTCATGGCAATCACCAACTCTACACCGGTGAGGTCGCCCACATCATTTCCACCACAGTGGATCACGATTCCCGTTGGAGGTGGAACATCACGTCTCCTCTGAATCCTATCCAACATTGGAATGATCTCTTGCCATCTCATGCCTCCTCTTCCGAACCACCAGATGTCATAATTCTGGTTGCCTAAGGAAAAGGTAAGCCCCTCTTCATGGACAAACTGCTCCAAATGGCAAATGTAGGAATCGCCAATGATCCAGATAACTTCTGCCATACTTTGGATCAGCATACAAACACAATGAAAGTGCAATCCACAAGAGTAGCACAGGCACAAGAGATAGACACAGGCACCTGTCCTCTAACTCCAAGTTACTGCAGAGAAACGGTACAGAATTGCAGGTGTTACAGTACTAAACCAGGCCGCTCTAGACCAGCATTCCTAGTAACTACACCCCCAAATGCCAGCATTTTGAAAACACCTGATCAGAGGACTAACAGTTACATCTGAGGATTTCAAAACCCCAACTTTATCACAAGCGTCACATTTCCAGCTTCTTGAAAACACCTGAGATCACAGGCCTGCTTTTAACAGTTTGGATCCTTTCACGACACCATTTCAAGCAATATAGGCCCCTGCAGACCAGAATTCCTAGCACCCACAGCACCAAATGCCTGCCCATGCTCAGAGCAGACCTGTTTATAACAGTTTGCATCCTTTTGGGGCTCCATTTCAAGCAAGCTAGGCCCCTGCAGACCAGAATTTCTAGCAGCCACAGCACCAAATGCCTGCCCATGCAAGCAGGCCTGCTCTGAGCATGGGGCCCATGCTCAGAGCATGGAAGAAAGAAGTATAAAATGATGAATCTGTACTATGGGAAAGCTGACTCATAGAACACTATAGTGGCCTGGTTTTATACAGCAGCTGGAACAAAAATGAACACTATGAAAGGATGTGTGAGATTGCAGTAAAAATAGGAATGGTATTGGAAAAGAGATAGTGTACCATCAAATCGATTATATATTAAAAAAAAGGAGCATGAAGTGTGTAGTGGTTGAGTATTTCTCTCCCTAGCAGTAGAATTGTTTTTCATGTTTGTCGTGATGCTGGTTATCATGAAATGTTTTCCCGTTCACTTATTTCTTTCTCTATGATGCAATCAGAGCTTGGAGAAATCTATGAGTTTTGAGGTTCTTCAACCATGTTCCTTCCTTCTCCACCCCCCTCCACATTCTATCTGTATTTCAAGGAGCTGAGAAGCTGATTGAGTTCATAGGCAGTTTGTCTTGTAATCTACAACCCTGTTCTGAAGGGGTGATTGATTTAAAAGCAAAATACTTTTCTAGCTAAATTGAAGCTTGTTTTTTCCTGATGGTTAGTTGAAGACTGTCAAAGACAAGCTGGAACACAAGGTATAAATCAAAGGGTAGGCAAAGTTTCCAACTAAGGCTGAAATACCGTACCGCTGCGGCAACACTTACCGACGGAAAGTGCTATTCTGCATGAAGCAGCACGATTAGGAAAGGGATGCTATTTTCGCATCTTGTATCACGGCTTTCATAGTTGCCGCTGATGTGCTGTCGCAAATTGCAGATCTGATGCCGAAGTGTCAGGTTTACCATAAAGTTCGACCTTTCACTGAAGCGTGGCAGCTTTGCATTGTGATCTCTTGCCGCATGTTTTCGCCACCCGGCAGCGGCGTGGGATCACCCTGCTGCCATGCAACCCACGCGGCGACCCCCTGGGCCGGGCCGAGGCCAACCCCCTGTGCCCCCTGACCATGATGACCAACCCGAGTGTGATTGGCTTTCAGAGACAGTACACACACACAGAGACTGTCCTCTTACCTTTTGTTTCCATTTAAAAATGGGGCTGCTCCCATTTGATCCCTTTTCTCCCCCACCTCCCCCTCACCCAGCTGTGAGGACAGAGTTTTGTAGCTGACCCTCCGGGATGGACTCGAGAAGAGAGAATCCTTCTGATGATGAGTGAATTATTTGATCATTCATCTCATACACTCCAATGAAAACTTCTTTGTGTAAGTTACTGTGATTTCAACATGATACATATCTATTTTGTTTGCTGACGGTTGTTCTTGTTGTTGTTGTTGTTGTTGAGACTGAGAGCTTTGTGTTATTAACTGAGAGATTCATTCATTCGCCTCTGTGCCCCTGGTCCCTGCACAGTCAGGCAGCGGGATAGAGGGACTCAGTTAGTTTTATAATTAGTTATGGTTAGTTATGGATGGAATTGGGAAGGAAGGAACCATGCATACGGCATACCGCCTCTCCGAGTCATCTGGGCCAGGGGGACTCCCCCCAAAGAACGCGCTTCTCCAGTCCCTTCCCTAGTCCCTCCTCCCTTTGACTTTGATGGTGGCCTGGTGGGCGGGAGGGAGGGTGAAAAAAGCTGAAGTGCTCACAGACACTCTCCCACTTGTATGATGTTATGGGATGGGATGGGGGGAATATGGGATGGAACAGGATGGGACCAATGTAAGCGGCTTTTCAGAGTTTGCAAGCAACCCTCACCCTCACGCCACCATGGTCAACGCTAGAAGTCAAAGGGACCCCATTCAGCACATTGCCTGCCGCGGGGCCACTGCGGCGGGGTGGGCATGAGAGCTAGCTGGGGCAGCAAGATAATGGGGACGCTTGCTTTGAATTTGATTTGCACACAGTTGGTCACACACTAATTGGGGCGGGGGCTGCCAGTCCACCTGCTAAAAAAACATATTTGTGCTACCTATGTGTTATGCTTATGCCCCGCAGCCCCGGGCACACAACACATCTAATTGAGGCTTTGACGTCTTTGACCATGGTGGGCGGGTAGGGTGTTCAAAAGCTGTGAGAGGCCATTTGCATCCATCCCATCCCATCCCATTCATAATAATAAAACTGGGATGGGATGGGAGAACGCGGCAGCTAGTGTGCAGGCACCCTCCTGTCCACTCTGACTGGCATTTGTATCCCATTAACTGAAACTGTAAACAAGGTTTGTTGGTGGTTTCTCTAACCCCCTGCCCCCCTTGTTCTTCATTACTGCCTGCTACTGTTAGGCTGGGGAGGAGGGTGACTGATTAGCAGTGGGAATTTGCAAATCAATGCCTACCCTGCCCCCACCCTGCCAATCTTTTGAAATGAAAATACCATTGGAGACACCACACCGCCAACCAACTCGCCTGGCCGGCCTCAGTGATTTGACCACCTTTCTGAATGAGCCAGTCAGTCAGATCAGTTGGCTTTGCAGGGGCGCAATAATCTCTCTACCCTACTGCAATTGTTTGGGTGTGTGTGTGTGTGTGTGTGTGTATGTGTTCCTGTGTGTACATATAAATTACAGTAATCTATTGATTAACATTAATTTGCCATCATTAATACAGCTCTACTGCAGGGACATCACTTTTGCTTCCTGCCTCCTCATTGGATTTCACAGCAACCCATAGGAGGAGGTGTTATTTCCATACAGTACGCTGACAGTGGACACTTTTGTGACTCACTCAGAGGACACAGACACACCTCTTCAGCAGCCTGATACTAAGGCAAGTAATTTGTCTTCCCTACCATTACAGCCCGTTTCCAATCACCTAATAAAAAATTTAGGTATTTCTGCAAACGTTCATGTATGTTACTTCACTGCGTACATAATTGTTAGGAAAATCAGGAATATGTTGTATTATTAATACGTTGGCATACTTGTTTCCTGCTGTCTTGCTGGATTTAAAACATTTTATCAATTCTCACCCAAATAGAACATTACTGCTTAACTAGGCCATCAAGAGCAGTAAGCTGGATGCAAACATGAGAGGGTTTTGAGTACGGGAATGAGAGGGACAGAGGGGAAAGGGGAGGAGAGGGAGTGGGAAGGGATTGATTTAGATACAATACTTAATAATACCCTCCCCATCCGGCCACCTGCAACTGTTGGTAGGTTACCTTACTGGTGGTTTAGTAGAATCTGCTCCCTTGCTGTGGTTGAGGGGGGTATTACAACACTGCTGTCATGTTTGTTTCATGGACTTCTGAAAGGACAGATCCCAACCCTCCTATGCCCCTATGGGTGGTGGGGTGCCAGTTCTGCTGGCCCAGCCTTGGATGCTAATGGATCAATTTGGTTCATGGCCAGGGTCTACTGCTCCTGAAATTATCATTTAAATATCATTTAAGGTATACTTTTCTCTACATTGTGTTACCAACCATACTCTGTGTGTGTGTAATTACAGATTCTGACGAACATTTCAGTAATGGTTCGTGAGACTTTCAAATGATGCCAATTTACTGAACCACTGTTCATGAGGCTCCACAATGGGAAACAAAAAGTACACCAGCAGAGGCAGCATAACTTGCTTAGAGGGTCCAGATCCTCCCTGTCCCCTGCTGCTCACTTCCATCAGCCAGAAACACAGCAGCATTCACATGTGGATGAACAACCACATGTGGAGATGCAACTGGAGCATTTGGTGCCACAGAGTTCTGCAACTACTTCTCGTCACCGTATCCATCATTTTCTGTGCACCCAGGAGGCAGTGCATGAATTATTGGAAAAATGCACACCATCAGCTTCAGACAACTCATCAGTGTCATCAGAATCAGAACATGTGCCAATGCAACATTGGCTGGGGAATGATGAGGAGATAGTGGTTGAAGCTGTAAAGACAACAGCCAAGCCACAACCAGTAGAGAGAGGCGATGAGGAGGAGGTAACAGAGTGCAACATCAACACCTCGACTGGCATTGAAGATATGGGGTGTGACGACCCTTATGTGAGCGATGATGACCCTGTACATTGCATTGATGATACTGATTCAGAATATTCCTTGGCTTCTGTAGACTCCTCATGCGCCACACCAGTGCGCAAAACATCAACGGTTCTGCATCACTTTGATTTCAGTGACAAAGACATTTATTTGCCTTCATCATGTGGTAGAAGAACACCGGTAGCCCCTGTGCTAGACAGATACTCTGTATCACAACAAAGTAAATCCACCAGCACAGTGCCTAACATTACAACAAGCCTGTGTAGGAGTCAAATTTTACCAGAACGTCATCCTCCATCTCCAGCAACATCACAAGAGACTACGGTACTGCCTCGGCATGGCACAAGCACCGGTTCCGAAAATTCCCAAAGATGACAAAGGTCCAATGTATGGAAGTATTTCACTGCTTGTGATCCCCAAAAAATAAAAGTGTGGTGCAACTACTGCCCTAGAGAAATTATGAGAGGAAAAGATCTCGCACTTGTGACAAAGATGCTTGCAGTAGACATGCTTCCTTTTTCTTTTGTGGAGAATGAGGGGTTTTGTGAACTGATGGAGGGAATGACCCCATGATGGAAGGTTCCTTCAAGGGTATCCTTTGCCACCAAGACAATTCCCACACTGTACCACGAAACATGCAGAGCGGTTAAATCTGCTATGCGTGCTTGTGAAGCTGCAGTTGTGCACCTAACAACAGACATGTGGACCAGTGCACAGCACATGGAGTACCTCTCCATTACTGGCCACTGGACACAGCGTGATGCCAATAATGTACTGCAAAAACAACAGGCTATACTTGCTTTGGAACACTTTCCACAAGTCCACACAGCAGAAAACATAAGTCACAAATTATTACAGCTGACAAAGCAGTGGTTGCAGCCTCTTGGTCTCTCGGTTGGCTTCATAGTAGCAGACAACAAGGCTAATATCCTTAAAGGGATTCGTGATGCCGATTTTGAGAGCATTGCTTGCATGGCACATTCACTGCACCTTGTTGCAAAGAGATTTCTGGAAGCTGATATATTTGTTTCAGAATTTATCAAAAGAGCAAAGAAGCTGGTGGCACACTTTTGCCGATCATCAGCATCTCGTCATGAGCTACGGAACATACAGAGGGAGAGAAAACTTTCACTTCAGTTTTTTCCACTTGATGCCTGCACACGTTGGAACTCAACATATAATATGCTAAAGAGATTGTACTCACAACAACTTGCAGTGGACACTTACTTTGTTGTGGCATCCAAGTCAGTCCTAAAAGACGCTGCTGAAATACAGTTGACAGTGACACAGTGGGATACTATTGAAACACTGCTACTTCTGCTGGAGCCATTTCTCACAATGACCGAATATGTCAGCAAGGCAGATGCCACGCTCAAGACCTTGGCTGCGCTTGTCTTATTAAAGAGCAAAGTGGAAGACGTTGCTGAGAGATTTGCTGCAAAGGATGATCCACAGAGTGCGGCTGCTGCTGCAATGGCCTGTACCTTGCAAAACTTAATTTATGAGAGCCCACAGTTTCAGACTATGACTCTCAGTGCACAGTATCGGACTGCAACAGCTCTGGACCCGCAATTCAAGAAGGTTAAAAAGATCTTGGGTGGTGATGAATCAGCAAATGCTGCAAGGCAGGACATTGCACAGAGGCTGGTTTACTCTCTGAGCGAGAAGACATATGTTGCAGATAATGATCATACTGTCATCAGTGCAGAAGACCAGACAAAAGGGCATGTTTCATCAGTTGGTCTGATTTTAAGAAATATGGCCTGTCATCAGATTGTGCACTAAGAGGGTAAAAAATAACAGGAATGCATCCTCGGCATCGGCCCACATCACTCACAGAAGCAGAGGACATTTATGACCAGTAGGCATGGGCGAACAGATCGCGGTTCGTGTTCGGCCGTTCGGTTCGGCCGCGATCGGTTCGTGTGTTCGTGTTCGGCC
>QEPC01015290.1:25685-59223 GCA_003113815.1 Sphenodon punctatus
CAAAAGTTTGCAAGTTTTCATACCAAGTGAAAAGTCTGTAACTTTTGTAAAGGTGCAGACATTTCACTTGGTTTGAAAAGTTGCAGACTTTTGACTCTGAAAAGTCTGCAACTTTTCATAAGAGTGAAAAGTGTGCAAGTTTTCAAAAGCTGAACACTTTTAAAAGTACGGAATCAAAATTCCTCAACTTTTCCAAAGTCTCATAACTTTTCCAAAGTCATGTAACTTTCCTTATGCTGTTTTTTGCCGGTCAGCAGCTTGGGTTCCTACCTTGTAAACAAGGTTCTTTGAGATGCTTCCGAACATTCTCACAAATACCCACCCTTCCAGCCCACATGGATTTTTTTCCTTATATTTCTAGAAAGGGTTGAAAGGAACTGTCATTCTGAGGGGGAGAGTGCTTTTTATACTAGAGGTGATCGAGACCATCATACAGTCTATTATTTGGATAGGATGAGCATGTATAACCCAGTTGTGAGAATGTTGGGAACCATCTTGAAGAACCTTCTTTACAAGGCAACAACCTTCTGATCAGCACATGGGGAGGAGCTGTTTGTAAACAAACAGTCTTATCTCCCAACCCGATCGGTGTCCCTGTGTCCCGCTGCTGCTGCTTCTGCTGGAGCTACTGGGAGGGACAGGAAGGTGAGGGATGGGGACAGAAGCCAGGGAGGTGAGGCAGAACAACTATTGGGGGAGAAGCTAGCTGCAACCTGCCCCCCAGCCATACAACTGTGGGGTCCCAGCTAGCTGAGGCTGTGCCAAATCCTGCCCCAGCAAGCTGTGCTGACTCCACTTTGCCTGGGGGGGGGCAAGGTGAGCAAGGGCAGGGCTGGGGGGGCAGGTATGCTTGCCTTCCAGCACAAGTTCCATTGGCTCCATGCAGCCTAGCCCGTGGCCAATCGCAGACTGCGAAGCCAATGGTCTGAGGCAAAAAGGGATAGTGATTGGGCAGGCTGGCTGCTACTCCAAGCCTTTCCACCCCTGGTGCCTGGAAGTCTGCTCCTTAGCTTACTCCCCCTCTCTGTCACGTTTTGCCTTCCGGTGACATGTTTTTGCCACCCAAACCCACCCAAACACGAACCGAACTGACCAGACTCTTTGGTCATTTCAATGTTCGAAATCGAGTTCGGTTCAATTAGTTTGGGTTCGGGTTCGGTCGTCCGAAAAGGCTGAGTTTGAGCCGAACTCTGAACTTCTGAACTACGTTTGCCTATCCCTAATTTCAATAACTCTTCTTAATGAAGTTATTGATAACAGGAATACTGTCTTTAAACACTCAGCTCATTACCAGTTCATTTGCCAGCTCATTACCAGTTCCCACCCCTCTCCCTCCTCCCCCTCCTTCTCTCATGTCCTCCTTCTCCCCTGCCTCCCTTAAGGAAATCTCCTCTCTGCTCTCCTCCTCCAACCCTTCCACTTGCCCCCTTGATCCCATTCCTTCCCGCCTCCTCACCTCCATTACTCCCACTGTCGCCCCTTCCTTCCTGCACATCATCAACCTCTCCCTCTCTACTGGCTCTTTCCCTTCTGCCTTCAAACATGCCACAGTCTCTCCTATTCTCAAAAAGTCCACTCTTGACCCCTCTGACCCTTCTAGCTATCGTCCTGTCTCACTCCTTCCTTTTGCTTCCAAGCTGCTTGAACGTGTTGTCTACTCCCGCTGCCTTGACTTCCTATCCTCCAACTCCTCCCTTGACCCCCTCCAATCTGGCTTCCGCCCCCTTCATTCTACTGAAACTGCTCTCGCTAAGATCACCAACGATCTTCTGGTGGCTAAATCTAAACGTCTCTATTCCATTCTTGTCCTCCTTGATCTCTCTGCTGCCTTCGATACTGTTGACCACTCACTCTTGCTGGATTCCCTTCACTCCCTTGGCTTTTGTGGCTCTGTCCATAACTGGTTCTCCTCCTACCTCTCTGACCGCTCCTTTAATGTGTCTCTCTCCAACTCCACCTCCTCCTCCTTCCCCCTCTCAGTTGGTGTTCCTCAAGGCTCTGTTCTTGGCCCTCTCCTCTTCTCGATCTATACCTCATCCTTAGGCAAACTCATTGCCTCCCATGGCTTCCAATACCACCTCTATGCTGATGACACTCAACTCTATCTCTCTACTCCCTCTCTCTCTCCCTCTGTTCAAGCTCGTCTCATCAACTGTCTCTCTGACATCTCTACCTGGATGTCTCAACGTCAACTCAAACTCAACATGGCTAAAACTGAACTCCTTATCTTCCCCCCTCATCCTTCCTCTCCTTCCTCACTGTCAATAACTATTGATGGAGTCACCATCCTGCCTGTCCCCCAAGCCCGTAGCCTAGGCTTCATCTTTGACTCAGCCCTTTCTTTTAAACCCTACATTGACTCTGTTGCTAAATCCTGTCGCTTCTCCCTCCATAACATTGCTAAGATTCGCCCTTTTCTCTCTGTCTCGTCTGCCAAAACTCTTGTTCATGCTCTGGTCATCTCTCGCCTCGATTACTGTAACCTCCTTCTCACTGGCCTTCCCCGGTCTCACCTTTCTCCCCTCATCTCTGTCCAAAACTCTGCTGCCAGGGTCATCTACCTCGCCAGTCGCTTCGACCATGTGCAGCCCCTCCTCTCTTCGCTTCACTGGCTTCCCCTTCCTGAACGAATCCTGCACAAGCTCCTAGTCTTCACCTATAAAGCTCTTCACAACCTTGCTCCCCCCTACCTCTCTGCACTTATCGCCCTCCATACTCCAGCCCGTGCACTTCGCTCCTCCTCTGTCCCTTCTCTCACCCTTCCACGCCTTCCCTGCTCCCCTAAGCGCCTTCGTCCCTTCTCACTTGCTGCCCCCCATGCCTGGAACTCCCTCCCTGTCCACATCCGCCTTGCCCCCTCCCTTCATACCTTCAAATCTCTCCTTAAAACTCACCTCTTTCGCTCTGCTCTGTCTGACTCTTTATCCTGCTGAGCCACTATTCCTATACCTACGATCGGTTTACCCTTATCCTTGCAACATGGACCTGCCTGCTGTCATTCTCATCGTAACCAAGCCAAGTACGTGCACTTGAGACCTCGCATCTTCATGAATGTTAGACCCCTTGTCTCTCCCTCTGTTCCCCTTCCTATGTCTCTCCCCCAGCTCCTGTCTCTCAGATTGTAAGCCCTAGGGGCAGGGACCATGTCTATTTTATTACTTTGTAAAGTGCCAGGTACACTGCTGGCACTATATAAATGTTTGTTAATAATAATAATAATTTGCATCTCCCATATAATCAATTCACACTTCCCCGGCAGCGCAAATAGAATGGTTATAGGTGGGGGGGCAGTGTTAATTGATTATATGTGAGGCAGGGGTGCAAATCAACTGGTTATGGGGTTGGGACAGCATGAATTGTTGTGCCCCATAATCAATTCATGCTTCCCCCATCCCATAACCTGTATTATACCCCTGCCCCCCATATAATCAATTCACACTGCCCCCCACCCATAACCTATATTATAGTCTCTTTTCACACACACATATATATATATAAAGAGAGAGAGAGGCTGGCTGCATTTTGGGTGTCTTGTGTGTTTGATAGCAGTGCCCCCAGGCCCACTGAGCCAGTTGGCACAACTAAGCCTGCTGGCAGGACACAAAAAGGGGGGCCCACCTTGACTTCTTGGCCAGGGGCCAATTGCACCCTAGCTACACCCCTGGTCCAGTGACTGATCGATTTGAATGAATGTGTGAGGTGAGAGCATGTGTATATGAATGAACTATGTGTGATCAATTTGAATGAATGTGTAAGATGAGAGCATGTGTGTATTGTGTTTGAATGATTGTGTGTGAGATCAGTTAGAATAAGTGTGTGTGAGAGAGGTGAGAGCACGTGTGAAAAAATATGAATTAACTGAAATTAAACTGTATACAGTCCTCATCACATATAAGTATTGTCCAGTCACCATACCACACACACGCAGCTTAATTTCAGTTGTCATAATATTTTTTGTATTAATGTATAAGAAAAGAAAAATGTATAGATTGGTCTGATATTTAATATAGTTGCCTTAACATACAATTTACTGACATGTTAATGTTTACATATAATTTGTAATGCCACCTTAACAAGCTTCTTAAACTGAAGGTTTTCTGTCTAGGTAATATGAGCAGGTGGCTGTCCATTTATTAGGCTGGATGCGCTAAACATATTAGTCAGTGTTGCACAGAATGAACACTGATTCCAACAGGCTATCATCTCATTTGAAAACCACCCTTAGTTTAAAAGTTTGTCAGGAGAGAATTTATTTATTTATTTATTTATTTCCATTTATATGCTGCCTCCTATGCCTACGGTATCTCGGGGCGGCTTTCAACATAAAATAAACAATTTATCACGATATATTAAAATATAAAAATCTATACAAATATTTTAAACAATTTTAAAATACCCCCATACAAAAATTTAGCCCACCCTCCCCTCCCTGACTCCGAAGGCCTGGGAGAACAGCCATGATTTGCAGGTCCAAAGAGTCTGTCCTGAGTCATGGAGGGTGAAGCGGTCCCTGAGTTATCCAGGTCCAAGACCGTACAGGGCCTTATAGATCAATGTCAACACCTTGAACCTGGATCAGCACATTACAGGCAGCCAGTGCAGCGCACGGAGCACCGGTGTTTTGTGCTCTCGTCAGCCTGTCCTTGTTAGGAGATGGAGCACTGCATTCTGCACTAGCTGCAATCTCCAGGCCAGCATCAAGGGAAGCCACATGTAGAGTGCATTACAGTAGTCCAGCCTCGAGGTGATGAAGGAATGGATCAAAGTGGCCAGGTCAGGTCTGGAGATATACGGGCCCCCAGGCAGCCTCTGCACCAGATACAGCTGGTGGAAAGCCGCCTTCACCACCACATCCACCTGCTGATCTAGACAGAGACCCCCGTCCAATAATACCCCCAGACTTCCAACATGCTGAGCCATGGAGGGGCGCACCCCCTCCACAAGAGGGGGCACCATCTCCCCCGCCCGGTCCACAACCATCACCTCTGTCTTATTGGGATTGAGCTTCAGTCTGCTCTGCCATAACCAAGTCGCCACGGCCTCTAAACACTGAGATAGCATGGAGATGGCAGGGCCTGGGTCAGCTGAAAAAGCAAGTTAAAGATTGCTTCTTCAACAGGGGGTGCACCACCAGACTCCCCTGCCAAAGGGACGCATTGATAATCCCTGACAGCACTGGCCCCAGTATCTTCCTGGAGGCTTTCACCAACCAGGATGGCCAAGGATCTAATTCACAACTAATGGCACTCACTGACCCCAGGATCTCCACAGCATCAGCTGGCGTCACTTTCTGAAACTCATCTGAGAAAGATGGACCAGACGGTGCCTCCATCAACTCACGCTCTATTCCTACTTCTCTAATCCAGTGTTGAAGTATATGGCAGACTCCTTACAGTGGGCCTGGGACAAGTCCCCGTCCAGGCAGAGGGAGGCTGGACTGACCAGCCCCCGCACCACCCAGAACAGCTTTGCAGATGCTATGAGGGTAGTAAAGAATGGGCCCTGCAGAGAAGTCGGTCGGATTCAGAGCGAGTCCGACACCAGCGTCGCTCTAGTTGCCTTCCCTCCTGCTTCATACCTCGCAGCCCCTCAGTAAACCAAGGGGCCCTGCGATGTTGAGACAGGGGCAGGGGATGTCTCAGAGCCACCCTGTCAATGGCCTCCCCAAGCAAGATGTTCCAAGCCAAGACGAGTTCATCCACAGAGTGGATGGCAGAGTCCAGGGTTAACTCCCCCAGGGCCTCCTGGAACCGTTGAGGTTCCATCAGCCTCCGAGGGAGGACCATCCAAACTGGTACCTTCCCCTTCTGGGGGTGACGTATTAAGATACTGGTCATAAGGAGGTAATGATCCGTCCACCTACACTCAGCTAAATCTTCTTGTGTAACTGGAAACATGTCATTCACACTGGACATGTTCGGGCTGCTTTTGCAGGAGGGACAGGGTAGAAATTTATTGAAATAAATAAATAAATAAGCTGATTTCCATGACAGTCAAATACTAACATATCTGCTTATGTCCAAAGCTTAGAAGTTCCTAAGATATGGGTATAGACACCAGCTGGAGTCACTCCACCTGTGGATGAGTTCAGGACCTGGACTGATATTTCAAATACTCTGTATGCTTATATTGCTGTCTGGGGACATAGGATTATATTTAAATCTCAAAAGTGGGCTTTATAGACAAAAGGTTTGGGAGTCACTGGCCCGTTTCAAATGGGGCGTGGTGGGTGTGGGAATGGGTGTGTGGCCACGGTGGATGGAGGTGGTTGTGAGCCTGTTTCCATGGGTGCACACCCATCTCCATCCAACTCCACCCATGGAGCAACTGGCATTGGAGTCCATTGCTCCATGCATGGGTCATGGGTGGAGATGGGTGGAGATGGATGTAGCACAGGAGCATGCATGCACCCCCACCCATGCCCCATGCAGCTTCCAGTGCCACTCATCTCCACACAGCAAAACTGCATGGAGATGGGTGCGGGCATCTTATGTGAAAAGGGCCACTGTAATATGTACTTATATTAGTAACTGTCCTTGCAAGTGATTTTTTCCTTACTTCTACTTATGTTGATACAAAGGCTGTTCCAATAATGCTGGAACAGACTCGCCCAGTTTGATGAACCTGTATCTGATAGCGAATCTCAGTGGATTCTTCAGAGAAAGGCCTATAATTCCCTCTTTTCCAGGTTAATGCATCCATTTATGCAACATTATTTCATGAGATGAGGATGAGAGAAGATTTTCAGTACTGAGGATGAGTCAATTTTCTTATAACAGTAAAGAGGATACCATCTCTAATGGAGGACTGAAACACTTATTTTTCTTACTGTAATAGTGTCTGCTCTAAAAAAAGAGAAAGAACCTTTCACTCTGTGTCTTAATGATTAATGTTTGTGATCCAAATAATCACCAATAAGAACTATGTCCCTCCATACTTTTAATCAATCAGGTAACTTTCCCTGTTAAAAGTTTTCAAATTTAAGGATATTAAATATCCCTACAAGAGATTATTTCTTGCATACAATGTTAGAACCTCTCAAACTATACCTTCAAGTAAAGAGAACTTAAATTCAGGGCTTCAAACAGTGTCCCTTTTTACATGAGACGGTACTACTTATGCTCATACAGTGGATCTTTGTGGGTATGAGTGGTACCATCTTGTGTAAATCCTGTGGCCGGTGAGTGTGGGTGTGTGCGCTCCCACAAAACACATATCTCTTCAACCCCATCCACATCACCACACACGGAGCAACTAGGGAAAATGGAGGTTGCTCCGTGTATAGGGATACGGGACTGGGGGGGAAGCGCCTGTGTGCACCAGAGCCCACGATGCGGTGCGCACCCCCACCCCCCAAGCAGCCACGGCCCGTGTAAAAAGGGCCAGTAACTCTGACAGTGGTGTCTGGTGTGGGTTCTAAGGCTGGTGGGGTGGAGGGTGGGGCCAGAGGTAGGCAGAGCCAGGCCAACTGAGGTTTTTTTTGGGCTGAGTTGTACTCAGCCTGGGGATCACAAGCCTCACCTCCTTTCTGCCCCCTTCTTGAGACAGAGCCATGCTACACACAGGGATGGTCCTGGCAGAGCATTTTCTGTCTCTTGCAATGGCCCTGACTGCTACCCCTGTCCCTTAACCATGATTGGCTCTTTGGTTGCTCGGAACTGGCTTGAAGAAGCAAGCACGTAATGACAGTGCTTACCCTGCCGCTGGGCCATGCCTCCTCCTCCTTTGTGCTGTGCATGCTGGCCAGAGGTAAGGAGTGTAGCCTTTTGTTTTAACTTCTCAGAGCAGACCGGCAGCTTGCAAGTTTGGAGCCCACGCACAGACTAATGTCCTGCTCCTGAACTGTGCATGCACCAGACGTTGCTTGTTCCCCGGCACTGGGAAGCAGCCTCCGTGGCAGCTAGAAATGATGGGAAATTGCAGTCAGGAAGATGGGAAATGCTCGCATGAGCCCTGTGGGTTCCAGGGGGGAGGGCAACCTCCCTCCTGTTAATGGAAAACACCACTGAACTCTGATGATATAAATATTAAAGACACATTGGGATTATTATTAAAAAATATATACGAGATCTCTCTCAACATAATTATTTTAAACCATTGTGTTATGCTGAATACCAGGTTTCAGAAAATATTGAGCATTTTTTTTCTCTTTAATTTTGTCTTTAAAATACTTTATTATCTTCAAGCACTTTTTTACAAAACAAAACCAGGCAGGCATAGGCATAGGCATACATTTATCTACAGTAAGTAGAGAGAGATCTATTTGATTAACTGAAAACAATTACTTGTTACATGTATACGAAATCAGGCACAGACAGAAGAATTGAGTTAGAAATGGCTGCAACTCTTTATTAAACTGATTTTGCAGTCTGGGACAAAAAAAATATTGGGGACAAGGGAAAACCAACAATGGCAACTCTAACTTTAACTGACCATAGCCCTTCCCCCAACATGTCCAGTGACTAAGGCTCATAAAGCAGATGGATATCAATCAATTTGCCAGCTTCCACTATTGCACTATTGTGTTATGCTTGAGCAGCTCCAGGGGCTCTGTCTAAAAACACCCTCAGCGTCACAAGTTTATATAACTTACATTCAAGTCTAAACATGGGGTGAAGCAGGAAAAAAACCTGGGAATTACTGCTTTGAAATGTGCCTGAAATCAAAAGGTAGATTGCCAGCCTTTTTTGTATATTATTGAACCTCTTTAAGCCTTTGGTTCCCATCCTTTTGGGAACATGTATGGCCTTATTTTGAGATGTAAATATATTCCTATTCCTATGATTCAATAAGGCAACAAGACAATGAAAAGTATAGCAAATATAAATCAGACTGAACCCAGTCTACACATGGTAAAACCCAACTTCAGGTTCCAACCCAAAGTTTGGGAACCTCTGACTTTAGAGCATCTGAAGTTGAGTTCCAAAAATACCTAGTCCATTTTCAAAAGGAACTGTGACCACTGTGTCTTTACCACCTTCTATTTTAGCCCCATTGTCCCCATTCATATCTTCAAGGGGTTAATTAACACTGTGAACAAAGGGTAAAAATGAACATGCAGCTGGCATGCCATCTACATGCTCTGGAAGGGGCCCACAACCCTGGTGGTGGGATCAGGTGGGATAACAGAATAAATATGGACCTGACTGGGCCAGCCATCCCCTGCCTTACCCCCAGCAGGGAAGAGAACAAACGCATGGCCGGTCAGTCCCATCTCGGCATGCCCTCAATGCCCCATCCCCCACCATGATGGGCAGCCATGTTGGCCAATCACGGACAGCCATAGCTGCTGTCCATGGCGGCCCCAAATCCCCAAGAGGGGATGGAGCCACAAATACGTGTGCTGGTCTGCTATGACCCACATTGGCCTGCCTGGGCAATCCTTGGCCCAGGCTGTGGGTCCAGGAACCTCTAGGGCACCACATCTGGGACAGCCACCTACCTGGGCCGGGACAGCAGCGGGTCCATATCTGGCAGCCCAGAAATAGACATGATGGTGAGTCTCTGGCCCAAGCAGGCCATAGAGTGTTCTTTCATATCTATTGTCAACCTTTGATGACAATTATTCCTTGCAAGAATGAAATATATAAGGCAAAGCATAATACCAATGAAATATAATCAGTCAAAGATTAATCAGGTAGTGATGGCACAGGCTTACCAGTTCAAACACTGACATGACTAATCTGAATTTTCTCCATGCATGAAGATATTGTGAAGTACATTACTGTGCACAGGAAGAAACACATTAGGTGATATTCTTATTATTCCATATCATGATTGCACCTGATGAGATCTGAAATGATAAGCTAAAAATAAAAAAGTCATCATTTTCTGAAAAGGGTCTTTTTGGTCTAGTGCAATTGCCGGAAAAGAGCAATCATATAACAGGGCAGTTTCAAGCTAAAGAAACCACTCTTCACAGTCATAAAAAAATCAGCATTTTTGGCCCAGATAAAAAGAAAGGTTTGGAAAAATGTCTGACCTTTTTAAAGCTGAATACTGTCAATCAGAAGGTGAAATGTATTATAATCGAGTAACTTTTTTTTTTTAAAAAAAAGAAAGCTCTAAGGTTGGTTTTTTTTAACACAAGTGTAACACAGTTAATTTCAGTGGAGTGACTCCTGATTTACATTACAGTTTGAGAGCGGAATAAAGCTGACGTCAGTTCACAGTCTTTCCCTGATTTTGTGTAACACAGACTTCCCATTTATAAGGAAATGATGGTTACAGTTCGAGTTCAGAGACACTTTGGGATTAATTAGGAGTCAAATGTGTCTAAGGGTTTAACAAATGAAACAATAGTCCCCTGGAGTTCAGATTTGGTCTGTACATCCCCCACTCACATGTTCAGCATGTAGAGCCTAATAAACGGGCAGTTTCTGTGTGTACTACTTCTGCATTTGGGCAGCCCCCACTCAGCACCGACTCACAGATTTAGCAGGACAAGTCTAATACACGGGCCAACATTCTTCCCTGCTGTGCTCTGCCACTAACACTCCCTTCTCAGTCTCCCACCCTCTATGATGACTCTAAGCCACCATGATCTATGGGAACAAGAAGCCGCACCAGTTGTTTCTTTAAGTAGTGCCATACTGGGTCAGACCAATGGTCCATTGAGCCCAGTACCTGTTTCTGACAGTGGCCAATCTCGGTCGTTTGGAAGAAGTACCCAACAGGTCAGGTTAGGGCGATCCATTCCCTCCTCCTGCTCACTTCCAGCTCCTGAAATTAAGAGGTTACGTTCCACAGACATACCTGGCAAATAGTGGCTAATGGACCTATCCTCCAGAAACTTGTCCAACCCTTTCTTAAACCCAGCTGTACTACTGGCCTTGACCACATCTTCTGGCAACAAATTCCACAACTTAATTGTTTGTTGAATGAAAAAAATCCTTACTTTTATTTGTTTTAAATCTCTTACTTGTTAGTTTAATGGAGTATCCCCTAGGCCACATTCACATCTGCAGCGGTGAAACCCGGGAGGGGAAATGCACCAGTGGGGAGAAGTCGGATGGCAGAAGAGCCGGTGCGAACGGGCATCTGCTGCAGCTTCCCTCACACTTGTCAGGGTGGAAAATCCTGCCCTGACATGCGTGAGGGCCACAGTATAGCCCGGCTCACACTGGCTCTTCTTCTGCCATCTGGCTCCTCTCTGCTGCCGCATTTTCCCTCGCATGTCTCGCTGCTGCAGATATGTGAATGCAGCCCTAGTTCTAGTACTACTTGAGAGGGTAAATAACCATTTCCTATTAACTTGTTCCACACCACTCATGACTTTATAAACTTATATAATTTTCCCTCTCAGTTGTTTCTTCTTCAAGCTGAAGAGCCCTAACCTATCCAGTCTCTCTTGAGAAGGGAGCCTTTCCATACCCCTTGTCATTTTTGTTGCCCTTCTCTGTACCTTTTCTATTTCAACTATATTTTTTTGAGATGGGCAACCACCAGAACTGCACACAATATTCAAGGTGCGGTTGCTACATAGATGTATATAGTGGCATTATGATATTTTGTTTTATTCTCTATCCCTTTATGCATAATTCCTAGCATTCTGTTTTCTTTTTTGATGGCCATCGCACACTGAGCTGAGGATTTCAGTGTATTGTCTACAGTGGCTCCAATGTCCTTTTCCTGAGTGGTAACTCCTAATTTAGAACCCAGCTGTGGCAGAGTTGAGCCACAAAATGGCGCAGGAACCTAGATGCATGACAAAATGGCAATCTGAGTAGAGACAAGATGGCCGACAACAGGAAATAAGAGTGCTTGGGATGGGGCTCCGGGTATAAACAGGAGACAGCCCAGGAAGTAGGGGCAGTCTTCTCCTGACCATTGAGGAGAAGATATCTCTAGAGAGGCTGCCTGAAAGGACCCTGATGGAAGGACACCCTTGACCTGGGTGAGATGCCTGACAAAGCGGGAAGTGAGTAAAGGGCGAGCTGGCTGAAGCTTAATCCTGATAAAACAGAGGTGATGTTAGTGGGAAAGGCATCGGGTGTGGCATCCCCCAACATTGATGGTGTTCACCCCTTGTTGGTTCCCCAGGTTTGGAGCCTAGGTGTGCTCCTCGATTCGCAGGTATGCCTGGATTTCAGGTGGGGGTTGTGGTGAGGAGCGCATTCCACTGCCAATTACTTCTGGTGCGAAGGCTTCAGCCATATGTCTCCAACTCCGACCTAGCCACTATCATCCATGCTTTTATCACTTCAGGACTTGACTACTGTAACGCACTATACTGTAACGCACTATGATGATGGCTCATAGACTGCAGCTAGTGCAGAATGCTGTGACTCATCTCCTTACGGGATGGGCTGCTATGAGCATATTACACTGGTGCTCTGTTCTCTTCACTGGATACCTATAGTCTTCCGGAACCGAATCAAGGTGTTGGTGTTGACCTTTAAAGCCCTACATGGCTTGGGCCCTAGTTACCTGTAGGACTGCCTCACTCCCTGGACTCTGGATCGGTCCCTGCGGTCGACGAGGGGCACCTTTATTGAGGTCCCTCTGGTTTCCCGGGGGGCCACTATGGAGAGGACGTTCTCGGTGGCCACACCAAGGCTCTGGAACTCCCTCCCGGCAGAGGTCCAGGTGGCACCGGGCCTCTCTTCCTTTAGGTGACTTTGTAAGACCTGGCTGTTCTGTCAGGCTTTTGGCGAGGGAGATGGGTGGGGTGGGAGGGTGAGAGATAGGGAGGAAGGGTTTTTTGTTTTGTTTTTGTGTCTTCCCCCCTGTAAGAGTTTTTATATTTGTATTTCAATATGTTTTTAGACTGTAAGCCGCCCCAAGCTGCTGTGCAGGAGGGGTGGGGTGTACAGTTTTCTAAATAAATAAATAAATAAAAGGTAGCCAGCCAGTGAACTGTTGTGTGGCTAGGCTAAGCCCACTGTAATTTATTTATATGCTTGTATGAAGATTGGCCAGAGGTTTGGTGACTAGCAGAGGACTATGGTGAATAAACTGTTATTTTGACTCAACCCTTGAGTGTCAGTCCACTTTGGGCCTGCTCCTGAATACACTTATTGCTAGCAAGGCCTAACCCCACTTTTCCATACTGCTAAACTTGGAACTGCAGTAGGGTTGCTTGGTTTCTGCACTTCATTATGAACACATAGAACCCCATTGTGTGCACATGCCACTTTATGAGCACATAGGCTGCCTTGGAGGATGGGTGTAACAGTTCTATCTGTACTACATCAGACCTCACCCAAATGTTGGCAAAGGCCAGGTTATCCATCACCCCCAATTTGTTCAGGCCCCATACTCCAGGTGGCCAAAGCACCCATAGCCCAAATGTGAAGCCATTTGGCTTTCCTCAGCAAACAACATTCAGAAATAGTTTTCTGTAATGTTATGACCCTTCATACTTTTTGCCAGCAAAAACTGTTATTTTAAAAAGATAGGAAACTATATGAGTTTCTTATGAGTTACTAACCAGGGTGAAAACTCACCCTCACAATTCTTGAAAATCTCAGTGAGAACTGGCTTCTCACTGAGATTTGAAAGAATGAGACTAGGTTGAAAATTGGCCAATTCTTGACCCATTTTCACGTGAAACTTGCGTGGCTGAAAACTGGTATTGTACGTGTATAAAATGTTCACTGTGACCATTCTCTATATCTGTGGCCACCGGTAGCCATTTTGCACATGTTCAGAATATTTTTAGGGTCTTGAGAATCCCTTGAGATTCTCGAGAACTTCAAGAAATGGACGGACCTCCCAGAGTCATAATAGCCCAGAAGAAATCCTGTTGTGGTATATGTGGGTACCAATGATGTAGGAAGATGTAGAATGTAGGTTCTGGATAATAAATGTAAGCTTCTAGGTAGGAGACTGAAGTCTAGAACCTCCAGGGCAGCATTCTCAGAAATGCTCCCGGTTCCATGCTGAGCTCCAGAATCTCAATGTGTGGATGAGACGATGGTGCAGGGAGGAGGGCTTAAGATTAATTACAAACTGGGAAACCTTTTGAGGAAGGGGGAGCCTATGCTGACGGGATTGGCTCCATCTTTAGCAGAACAGAACCGGGTTGCTGGTGCTAAAAATTAAAAAGCAGTTAGGGCAACTTTTAAACTAGAATCCGAGGAAAAGTCAATAGACTCTGAGGAATGCCTGGTTCATTTAGACCAAGGAATACAAACTAAATATATTCCACAGGTTTAAAAAGGTAGCAAGGGGACCAAATGCCTGCCAGCGTGGCTAAATTGTGAGGTGAAGGAGGCTATTAGAGCCAAAAAGGTGTCCTCTAAAAATGGAAAGTTAGTTCTAATGAGGGAGAGAGACTTTCTAAATTGGAAAAAACTAATAATAAAAACTTTTAAAGTACATAAGAAGCAAGAGGCCTGCTAGATGACCAGAGGATAAAAGCGGTGCTCAGGGGGGATAAGGCCCTGGACAAGAGGAGATAGTGGGATGTGAAGAATATCATGACTCCTCTGGATGTTTGTGCACTGCCAGGAGTAAGGCACTCACTAACAGAGGCTGGATCTTCCCTGCCATTTCCCCTCATCACTACCCTGATGACAGCGAGAGGATACCCATGGGGTCACTGAGAGTGCCTTGATCGGATGGCAGAGATGACACTAGTGAGTTGGGGTAGAGGGAATGTGAACTGACTGAAAAAGAGCTTGTTGCCCTATATGCGATTTGTACACTCCCAAGAGGTACACAGCACCCCCACTGTATGGTGATGATGAAGATGATAGAGAAGGGGTCCAAGAGGCACCTATTTGCCAGGGATTTTATGCAAATTGAGAAGGATTTCCAATGCTACAGTGTGTGAGAGACCAATAAATCTGTGTGCTGCTACCTGCCCATATATAGCTGTGAGCCATAGATTCAAGAAACTGGGTGGTGACTGTGGCAGTTTCCACCTGCCGAGTATCCATTTTGGGATGGCTGCAACACAGATGCTCCATATCATGGTGGTTATACTATAAAGCTTCTTTATTTCTTTACCCTGACCCTCTTCTGGGTCTTACAACTGCCCCTCACCCAGGGTACCACAATCCAGGGTTGCAGTCCCGCAGGGGTCTTAACACTGCCCCAGTCCTTAACACAATTCACGGGTCTGACTCCTGCCCCAAATCTGTGTGTTCCCTATGGGAGTCTTTGTACAGAGTCTCCCTCTCTGGGAAGCTCAGCGGGCATCCCCGCTTCTGTTGAAGCCCTTCCAGTCAACTCACAGTCAGCTTAGTCCCGTACAGGTGGCAGCCTGTCTTCACACTGCTCCGCTTCTGCATTGTTTCACCTTTACTGGAAACTCCTCTCTCCCAGGAGTCCCAGGCAATATCGTCCACCCCAAGTCACTCAGAATGCCTCTTCTCTCTGGCTGCTCCTCCAGACCTCTCTCCCACAGGCTCATACAGCTTCCTCCTTACTGGAACAGCTGCAGGCGGCTTTTCAACAAGTCCATGCTGCCCCGTAGCTGAAAAGCTTCATCAATTAGAACAGCTGCATTGTTACCACGACAGCTCGCTCTTGTCAGCTACACCAGCGGGATCAATGCCGCTGCTTCTAATCTCTTTTACCACTCTCCCACATCCTGACAGTATAGTAAGCTTCTGGTAGCCGTTTATATGCCTAGTCAAGCTGCTGCAGCTTGCCCTTCTTTTGGAACACGGCTGGCTTCTAGCCACCCTGTTACAGTGACAATATGCAAAGACTGATTAGCTTTTTATTTCAATTTTTACTTTCACTTTCATTTTACACTATAGACGTTCATTAAAGTATGCAATTTGCTCAATAAATTCAGCATTCTGTGCATAGCAAAAGGTTATTTCCAGCTGCCAAGTTCTGGCAAATATAAACCCAAATCCAAGCCTTCTGCTGTCACTGGCAAGATATTCCGTCTTGGCACAAAGACTCTAACTGGATCTGTGGCTGGGATGGTGGGGTGCACCATGCCATGGAGGTAGCTCCTGCTTTGGCGCTGTGCATTTGTCTACCTCCAGTGAAAACTGACCGTGCTTTGAAGGATCACAGCCATACAAGGGTAGCTGATACACCCAGTGAGATACCTGCTGGGAGATTGTGACCGCTTTCTCACAAGCATTAATATGCACCTGTTGGCACCGTGGGAAAGTCTGCTACTCAAATGACACTCAAATTCCTTCTCATGAGAAGGACTGAAATGTGAATCTTTGCCTGCATCCAGCAGGGTAGGGAAAAGATGCTCTGCTCGCTGTGCGTGTTTGCAGACAAAAATCTACAGTTCCCCCTTTCTCATGAGACAGAAGCTGCGTGTCTTTCAAGTCCCAGACTTTCCCACAGTGCCAACAGGTGTGTATTAATGCAAGTCAGAAAGAGGCCACAATTTCAGTCACCAATGCCCTGTGTAGGTCTGTACTCACTGGAAAGGCAGGCCTGGATGAAGGAGAAAAGCATAAACTGGTGGGAGAACTTGCTGTCCTCATGGAGAGATGGTGAGCGGGGTACAAACTTCATGAAACTCCATCACTTCAGCCTACAGGTAGCTGAGATATTCAGGCTATGAATGGAGAAACAGAGTATGGTGATGCAGTTGTCCATCCCTGTGGAGAATTGTGTTGCCATTGCCATCTGGAAACTCGCCACTCTGGATTCCTGCTGCTCTATGACTCAACAATTTAGTGTTGGAACCTCCATGGTGGGCACCATACTAGTGAAGGTTTGTACAGTCGTTGTAGAAGTGCTGCTGGCCTGGGTGGTGGGTGGTGAAGTTGGCTGACTATGTGGAGGTAATGGAGAGCTTTCACTGTCCTGACCTGTATAGGGGCAATTATGGGAGTCATATCACCATCATCTGCCCACCACATAGCTAGGATGACTACCTGAACTACAAGGGGTCTTTCTCTGTGGTTCTCCAGGCCCTAGTTGACAACCATGCCCAGTATGTGGAGGTGCTGACTGAATGGTCTGGAAAGAACCAGCATACCCACATATTCTGTCAGTCCCCCTTCTTTGACCGCATGTACACAGGAGACTTTGAACCTGTCACACGTGTTTTTATTTTCTGTATTCCAAATAGGATATTGTTTCATGGGGGGCACTATTTTTCCCTGTACCTTCACAATTTCTGATTTATGTTTTCCACAATCACTCCTATTTTTTTTTTTCTGTTTGCATATTCATTTCAAACATATGCTCCACATCAAGTAAATTTTCTACTCCTTTCATTGCTACTCTCTGGCTTCCCAGGGTTTTTTCTTTATTTCTAAGACTGTACAAGGAAGCTACTGGATTTTCTTTCTTTATCAGCAGCTGAGCTCTGGCTGCGTTTAAAGTCATCATCACCTCAATAGGTTTCTCCTCATTTTTTTTTTCCTTTTAAACATTGTTTTTATGTTAATTTGCCTAGATTCCAAAACACACCTTTTATGAGTAGCTTTCTCGCACAAAATTTATGAACACCTCTAACTTATCACTTTAAACTTATCTTATATTTAAACTTTAAACTTATTTAAACTTAAGTTATTTAAACTTATTTAAACTTATATTACTACTTAATCTTAACCTTACTCCTTTAATCTAGACGAGATACACCACTCCGTCTTTTATTCATTTGATCTAGACGAGTTGCACCACTCCGTCTTTTATTCTTAAAGCAGAAGGGCTGCACCTACATCCCTTTTTCTTAGTAAGATGAGTTTCACTACATGCGTCTTTTATTTTTAAAACAGATGGGCTGCACCTCCGTCTCTTCTAGACAACTCCTCCTGCCATATTACTTCTTTATTCAAACAAGCGCCTCCTTGTCTTATAAATCCATTCTTACAACAAAATCCTATCATCTCAAACCTCTGAATCTCCACAGTATCCTGCTGACTATGTCGAGTATGTCATATGTGGTTTGGGACTGTTAAGTGTGTTATTGGAAAATACAACTTTTGGGGGGTTTAAGTGTCCACACTCCAAGTGTGTTACAAGCTTTCTCAAACACTCACACTAAGGGAAGTCCGTTTCCTTACAGAGTGCCAGACAAACGGCTAACTGTAGAATTCAGCTCATGCGGGGAAAGGGAAAGTTTTATGCAATCACACAATGGTGGGGTACATGAGGTTCCACCAGGGCCCCTTGTGTTTGAAACCACCAAATATAGGATGACCTCGGGGCAGCTGACCCTGGCTTAAGTCTCAGTCCTGGTCCACGGTTATTAACATTCACACATTCACTCAACGAATATGACAATGTTCATTTAGATACTGTGGTCAATTCAAGAGATCAGAGATAGACTGGAGATATATTAGCAAACCTCTTAGCTTTATCTAATGCAAAGTTATAACATCGCAACATCACATATTCATTCATTCATTCATTCATACATTACCTATCCTCCTGCCAGGGCGGCCAACCCATAACAGAGGTGATGGGGTCACTGGGACCTGTCCTTTGATGTTGAGATGGTACCACGAGCTGATGTTACAGGCGTCCGAGTTCCAAAAGACATCAGTACCATATTTATAGGTCTCCGGTCACATAGGCCATGCATATGTTGTTGCTAGGCAAAGTTGGCTCTCCCATGCCATCATCTGAGTCATTCAGACAAGGATGCATCTGGTGTTTGTGGTTACCATCCTAGTCGGTTGATCTTTGGCCCATTTCACAAATGTCTGTTTTTAGCCATTTGCCCAGAACTGTTGCGTAAGCAATAAATGTTTCAAAATATAGCTGTGCTTGTAAATTTTGTGTAAGCCATTGCAGTTCAGTTGCGTTACAATTGTGCAAGCTGTCAGATAAAAATCTGTGCATAGTTCACTTAGGGGCTTCGGCCTTTAAGGAGTCACTTCAGCATGAGTATTCTAACTTCTAAAATAATTAGCACCCCTCACATTCTCACAACCCCTCCACTGAAACATGACTTGAGTGGATGTTCATGAGGCCTGTTGTTCTTGGAGATCCAGCCTCCCCCCTGAAGTCTTGGCTCATGAAGGAATACAGCATTGTCTGCACCTCAGAGTAAAGTTACTTTAACTGGCAGCTCAGTGCCACCTGCTTTTTTGTGGAGAGGACTCCTGGAATTTTTAAAGCAGTAGTGGAGGTCAGTAGCTGCTTAGACTGATTTCCAGTTACAGCCTGCTCCACTGCTAACAACTTCCACCTTTGTTCTCCACATCTGTGACACCGATGGGCCACATTGGAGAACCCTCCCTGTTCTGGGTCCAGCTGAATCGAGCAGAACAGTGCATAACTGGAGAGACATGGGACACCTTGTGCCTTCACATCAACTGCAATGCTAGACCTAGCACCAACCATTAGTAACCGTCTAAAGAGCATCGCTGAACTGTTTCAAATTATCTTTGTGATATCCCTAATTTTGTGACACCACAATGGGGACCACGTCACTTCCAGCAGAGCGGGGAGTATGTAAACACTTCCTGTGTGGCTTTTCTCTCAATGCAGGACTCAGGAGGCAATTTTCAGCGCCTTGTTTAAAAGCGCCTAATTTAAAAGCGCCCACAGATTAGCCAGTTGTATGCCTGAATCTCTGCATTTCCTATTGACATTCATAGGCTAGCTGGGTCTGGGAATGGCAGTCGGAAGTGCAGAGGCACAGACATGCAGCCAGCTACTCTGCGACTGTCCAGAGTCTGACCGTTGTCCACAAAAATTTGCTTTCTAACCTGGCTTTTCCCCTCTGGGGTACTATGGAGCCCGCCACCCTCAAGTGCAAATGCACTGCCATCAGACTCCCCCCTTTCCTTCCCTTCCAACACCCCCAGAAGCTTATCCCCACCAAAGTAGCTTAATTTTATTTATTTATTTATTTATTTATTTATTTTCTTTAAATTTATATGTCACCCTTCCCATAAAGGCTCAGGATGGCTAACAATACTGCAATACCATAAAACCACTCTCCAAGGCCTCCTCTCCCCCAAACTTCCTTCCTTTCCCAGAAGCAGCACAGAGAGCATGGATTATGAAAGAACTTTAGTAAACTTTAATAAATTAAAAACTTTAAATATAGAACTATAAATATCAAACTGTATTAGTGAGACACACCCCAGGCCCTGGTACTCCTGTGTCAGGTCACCATGTGCTGAGCATCCTTTAAACACTTCTCACACACCTTGGACTAGCCTTTTATGCATTTATTTACAACCTCAGGGGCCTTGACCTTACACTCTGGTTATAACCCTTCACAGACTGATCTCAGTATCCTTACAGGGCTTTTGAAGCAGGATCCCAGTCCCACACAGTTCTCCCCCCCCCCCATTCATGTCTTTCCCCCGGCCACCATTTTGGCTCTCCCCGCCAGCCCATCACCCCGCCATGATGCCTATTGAGGAGTGAAGAACATACAGAATGCACACACTGCCATTCACACCATCTCTTCACCACCACCAGCCATTTTGGCTTCTACCTACTTGTCAGCCTGCTGTCCTGCCATGTCCTGCATCTGTGTCCAGTATCATCCCCAGAATCCGGACCTGCTGCTGAGCTATAGGAGGGCAAACCCCCACAACCAGGGGGGCAACTACCTCCCTCGCTCTCCCCACCAACATCACCTCCGTCTTATCGGGGTTGAGCTTCAGTCTGCTATGCCGCATCCATTCCACCAAAGCCTCCAAACACTGGGATAGCAACGAGACAGCAGGGTCTGGTTCAGTTGAAAAAGAGAGGTACAGCTGAGTATCATAAGCATACTGGTGACACTGCACCCCAAACCCTCTCACGACCTCCCCCAAGGGCTGCATATATACATTTAATAATAACGGAGACAGAATAGAACCCTGCGGAACACTGCATGATAAGGCGTGGGGGCGCGATGTCTCATCCCCCAACACCACCCGCTGGCTTCTCCCCGAGAGGAATGAACGGAACCATTCAAGAACAGTCCTGTCCAGACACCCCAGGTCATGCAGCCATCTCAATAGCAGCCCATGGTCCACGGTATCAAAGGCGGCTGAGAGATCTAGCAGGATGAGAAAAGTTGAACATCCTGCGTCCATCTCCCGGTGGAGGTCGTCTACCAAGGCCACCAATGCTGTCTCAGTGCCATAGCCGGGATGGAACCCCAATTAAAAAGGGTCTAGGAAGCCGATGCTATCCAGATGCAACTGGAGCTCGAGTGCCACTGCCCGCTCAATAACCTTCCCTAAAAAGGGAAGGTTAGAGGCATGCCGGTAACTGGCATGCGCATCCATGTCCAAAGATGGTTTCTTCAGCAGGGGGCGCACCACAGCCTCCTTGAGGCACCACAGCCTCCAGGAAGTATTGCCCCAGACCTCCCGGTTTTCCATAGGAATTGTAAGACCTGACTGTTCCGTCAGGTGTTTGGCAAGGGAGAAGGGTGAGAGTGGAGGGTGGTGGGTTGGGGTGTTTCTCCTCATTTTTACTATTTTTATTATTTTATGTGATGTTTTTATATGTGTTATTGTTTTTGATTTTGTTAGCCACCCCGCACTGCCTGGCAGGAGGGGCGGGGTATAAATCTTTTAAATAAATAAATAAATAAATAATAGTCCCACATGGTGGGCTCCAGGACTCTGCAGTTAGGCCATTTTCACATGGACGCCCGCCCCCCCCACACATGTGTGCAGGTGGGGGGCCCCCATGCGAAATCGCAGCAGGCAGGTGTGCAGTGGGGGGGCATCTATGGGGATGCTGTGGGTGGGTGGGTGGTGCTCCTGCGCTCCACCCAACTCCACCCAACGCACACCCAGAAAGCAGTTGGTCAGAATGGCAGTTGCTCTGTGGATAGAGATGGGTGTGCGCACGTGGGAAAATTGGAAAACATTCAAAATTTGGATTTTCAACATTCTAAAACAATAGATAGTGAAAATAGAATCTGTCACTAATTAATAAATTCTTTTATGAATTTCTAAATAATCATGAAACATTGGCACTAAAACACCATCTGTGCTGAATAACTCTAGACAATACATCAGAATATTGCCAGAGAGGTAATCGCTTAGAAATGTGGCATTTTAACAAGTCTGCCTTATTTGTGGTTAAAACATGCTACTTAATAATATGATAGCTGATGTTTCTCATTACACACATCAGAATTTGACCCATAACACTGTTATTTAAAATACGGCTGGGTATATATTTATTGTGAGCATGCCAATAAATTAACGTGCAGACTCAATAAATATTATGGCTTTGTGTGTGGTCAAGTATTTGCATTTGTATGTGTGGTTTTAGTATTTGCATTTATTTTTATTTCTATCTGCTTCTTTTGTATGGGTATTTGGGGTAGGAGTTCAGAGGCTCCACCAGTTTGACAAGCCTATAAAAGAAAAATAGAGTTAAAACTGCTGCTAATCTGCTATCAATTTTAAAAGTGTTAACTAAAATAATATATAAATTTTATAGGAAAAGCATATCAATACAAAATTGACACTTGTGCCCACCTGAGCCACAATTACTGACACTATGGCCTTTTTTACACGGACGGCGCAGCAGCGCCGATGGGTGGAGATGGGTGTGGACAGGTGGGTGAGCACACCTCGCCTCCCGCCGAGCAGGGAGACATTTACATGGACAGAGCCACGGGGGGTGGCGGGAAGGAAAGGGGAGGGGCCGGCAAACACCCAGCAGCCAAACATCCATCCTGGCAAGCACCCTGCAAACACCCGTGGAAGTGCATAGATGGCTGGGACTGATGACGGGAAGGCGGGAAGTCAAGCCCGGCACAGAGATGGCGAGAAGCCCCGCCCAGCACAGAGACAGTACAAGGCCAACTGAGGGGAAATGAAGCCGCGCAACATGGCCCCACACCCGTTGCCAGGACCTGCACGGGCGGGGCGGGTGGGAGACAGGATGACAGCCGCTACAATGCCCCGGCACGGAGCCCAGACCACCTGGCGCCAGGCACCCCCTCCCCAACACACACCCACAGCAGAGCCACACACACACAGCAGGCAGCAAAGCACACAGGAATGGGCCCACGGCCCACGGGGGGCAAGAAAGGGGATGGAAGGCACCCACACAACACAGGCAACACCCCCAAACCCCCCGCAGAGGTACCCACACAAGGGAAGAGGTCACAGCAAAGCACAACACTGACACACCATGAAAGGAACACACAAGCCTTTAATCGAATCGGGAACCAGCAACAGGGGGAAAAAACCACAGGGCAGGGATGGGGACAGGGCAACAGAAGGGCGGGGGAACAGTGCCAGCAGAGGCAGGCTCTGGACAGCACCCCATCAATAGGGCCAGCGACCCGACGCCTGGTGCCAGCGCAGCCAATACAGCCGCTCCAGGACGTGGATGAAGAGCTCCAACAACTGCCCCTGCTCCCGGGTCTGCTCAGCGATCATGGCCTGCACTGTATGGGACAGAAGGAGAGGGGACAGCCATCAGAGACAGCCCCGGGCACCCAGGAACTGAACCCCCTATGGAGGGACACAGGGACAGGGCCCAAAAAACAGGCATCACACTCACGGATGCCATTGAACAGTCACCCTGCTGCCCGCATGTCCCATGCCGCCTGCTCCAGCTTCAGGACCATCACGCTCAGGTGCAAGATTTCCAGCAGCATGACAACAGTAGCTGCAGGGGAGAAGGGACAGGGCCATGGGGACCACCCGCACCATCGCGCCCTGGGAAGGCTGGGGGCAGCAACAGCACCAGGGGCACACCTCACACGCTGACAGCCACCCGCCCGAGGAACATCCCGGCCCCTGCACTAAGGGGGATTGGTCGGGCCACAGGCCAGGTCCACAGCAACCCCATCTCATGCTCAGCCATCCAGTGCCCATGGAGCCGCCGCCCATCCATCGCCACCACCACAGATGGTCCACACCAACAGGGGGCAACAGCAGAAGGGGGCGTAGAGGAGGGTCAGGGCCACACCAATGCACAGGCAAGGCCAGTGGGTGCCAGGCCGACTGCCCACCGCCAATACCACCCCAGAAGCAAGCACAGGCAGCAGCATCAAGCAGGGAAGCAGCCAGGGGAACACACATCTCACAGCCGGCGCCCACCTCACAGGCCCAGAGCCCACCAATATACCACCAGGCACACCCCCTGAACACAACCACACAGATGGGGCAGGAGGGCCACCACAGGGGAAGGTGCACCCAGCCGCCACAGCAGCGACAGAGACAAGGCAGGACAGAACATCACATAACAGCATTTTATTGGTGGCAGGGGAAAGCGGGTCCCCAAGCAGAGAGGCAGAGCAGCAAAACACCGGGGCACCCACGGCTGGGCATGAAAGGCACAATAGGAGGGCACAGGAGTGCCCACATAGGGCGGGCAAGGGCAACCGGACAGACCAAATGGGAAGGGGCAGCAGTCTCACAGAGGGGGCAAAGGGGTCCAGGGACTCCAGGCAGCAGCCAGGAGCGATGCAGATGGCAGTGCACAGCCCAATTGGAAGCACGGGGGGGGGGATGCGGCAATGCACTGTCCTGGGCACCAAGGTGTCAGGGAGTGGGTGGCAGCAAGGGGCTGTTCATGGATGGTCTGGTGAGCGCTCTCAGGGTGGCAACCCCAGTGCTAGACCCTCCCATGTGAACAGGCCTTTTTGGAAGCCTCGGGAGCACATATGAGCATCCACCGGGTAGCGCAGAAGGAGCAGTTCCGCACCTGCGGCCCGTACAGCTGGAAGGTTCCTCACCGATCGAAGGGCGGCAAGCTCCACAGCGGAGGGGCCCCCGGTCCAGAGCGGTCCACCAACATCAGGGGCCAGAAAACCCAAGTCCCACAGAATGGCCCCCACGTCCAAGGATGTGCGCGGAATGCCGTGGGCATGCAGAAGGCTGCTGGTGTACAGGGAAGCAACTGGGGGCCCCCCGGACAGCAAGGCAAGGTTGTACCCGGGTAGCTCCATCAACAGGTGAGCCGCCGTTACCTCTGCAGCGGTCCACAGCATGACAACAGTGGACGGGTGCCTCCAGGCAGGCTGGCACAGAGGGGCAAAGCCGAGCTCAAGGGAATGGGCCCAGCATGCCGGGACCTCGACCTGGTGACCCATCGTCCACATGTACCATGACAGGAGCCGAAAGCCATCCCCCACCAAGAGGGGGTCGCCCACCAACAGCTGCACATCAGGGCTCAGCCAGAGGACCGCCAACAGCATGTCCGCACAGGGCAACCACCCCTCCCCAACATCCCCGCCTGATGGCCCCTCAGAATAACTGGCCATGGCAACAGTGGAGCCCACTCCGGTGAAGCAACAGGCAGGAGACGGAGGGCTGCCGCAACTGGGGCGAGCACAGACCAAGTGGATACCCTCACCCACAGACAGCCTTGCATGCCAGAGATAGGCTGGTCCACTGTGGACAGGGTGCCACATCCCACAGACAGGGCAGCAGGGATGCAGCAGAACTGCTGAGTTATGAAAGGGGGCCATAGCCAGCCACTTCACCAGGCCATGGAGCCAAGCCAGGCACCGTATCCACAGCACACACAGCTGCAGCTTGCAAAGGCTGACCCAGGCTGGGGGGACTGTAGTGTGGCTGCGAAGGCAGGGGGACCCAAGGGTATGCATGGTCCCATCCCCCCCGGCGGGCATGTGGCCGGCCCGCTCGCAGGGATGCCCAGATGGACTCGGCACCCACTTGCTGCCCCAGCACACCCATGCGCAGCAACAGCTGCTGCCCTGTCCCCACCGACCTACACAGTACATAAGGAACCCACTACGGAGGGGCTATAGCACATGACTGTGCAACATACAGAGAACAGTGACCCCGGGCTGGGTGCACACACAGACACTCCCGCAATACCCCGGGAGAATCGGCCGTGGACACAGGCCAGACAGCGGAGCGCACGGTGCTCACGGCACTTGCCAGTGGAGTGTGGCTGGGAGTGGGAAGCTGAAGACCCATGCTGCCAGGGGATGGGGACCCACAGCCCAGGGCAGCGCTGCTGCTCCTCCTGGGTGCGGGCCTCCTGCTGCTGTGCCTGATGCTCCAGCAGATTACTCTCCTCCTCTTGCAGAGTCACCAGTCCATCCTCCAGGGTGCATGGCGGCGGTGGGCAGCAAACCTCGGGAGGGCAACGCTAGTGCGATGGGCGAGGCGGGCATCTGTCTAATGTCGCGCCCTGCTGGGCACCATAGTGTCCCTGCAGTGGTGATCAGGGCAAGGCCAGTGCCCCTGAACCAATGTGCCCAGGGAGGGGCAGCCCCATGCATCTCTTAGGGGAACAGGGATGCCACCTGCCACCACAGTGCTGCCCAGGCAGCTGAACGCTGGCCAGCACCAGACCCACACCCATGCCAGCAGGCCGGTGAACCCCTTCCAAACAGCTGGGCCCTGCCCGTTACCTGCATCCGGCCCTCAATTCCACGTGTGGCCTACTAAGTCCAGGGAACGTGTCTCGCGGGTTACCCGGTGATGAGCGCCCTCCCCTACGCTGTCGGCCACAGGTTATGCTGGCCCCACACAGGCCTGCTGGCCAACACAAGCCAGTTCGCATGAGCAGGTCCAGTGCACATCTGTTCCGGCCACCTCAACTGCTGGAATGGGTTAAGGGATACCTGTGTCACTCACCTCTGTCCCTTGTCAGTGCACGGGCACTTGGGTGCCCCATAGGCATCCAGGGAGCCCCCTACTCCCCAAACAAGCATGACATGAGCCGTAGGGTGCTCCCTGAAAGTGCCCCCTCTGGATGGCCCACCCATGGTATCACGGCACCTGCCCAGTCAAGTACTGCGACATCGAGCAGGTACACATGCCTCTAGCAATGGCCGTGGCTCCCCATCCCATGTACTGCATTTACTCAGCATGGGTTCAACAATGCATTCCCTACTGGGGTCCAGCTTTGCGCAGTTCCCTGGATTCCCATTGGGCCCCTCCCCCAGTGTTGCACCCCACAACCCCCGGGGGCCCAGGGTGTTTCAGCCTTACCTGTGGGGGTGGGCAGCCACCATGGGCGGTTGCTCGTCCTGCGGTGCATGGTCATGGGCAGGGCCCCGAGTCTTCTGCGCTCCCGTGATTCGCGGGATTTCCGCAGAATCCTGCCCTAGGCAGGATTCTTGCAGAAACTGGGGAAATCCCCATGGGATTTCCCTTCCTTGGCAGTGAGCCAATCAAGGACCAGCTTTATTCAGGCCACAAGCCAATCAGGGACTTGCGTGGCCTTTATAAAGCAGGTCACATCAGCACATGGCACCTACTTGAATCCACGTGAGACCGCGCTCCAGGATCACCACAGCCGCCAACTCCAGCTGCTTCCAGCCGCTCAGCTCCAGCTGCCACCGCCAGGATCGCCGCTTCTGCTGCCTCTGCCAGGATCGCCGCTGCTGCTGCCTCTGCCTCTGCCACCGCTGGGATCACCGCTGCTGCTGCCTCCGCCACCGCTGCCTCTGACGCCGCTGCTGCCTCCGCTGCTCAGGGATCGCCGCTCCAGCAGGTAAGTAGGTGGTTGGGGCGGTGTTCTGCTGCACACTCTTCAAGTTATTCATTTGGGGGGGGTCCCGCTGCCGCTCTGCAAGTTATTAGTTTGGGGGGGGGTCCCACTGCTGCTCTGCAAGTTATTAGTTTGGGGGTGTCCCGCTGCCGCTCTGCAAGTTATTAGTTTGGGGGTTTGCTGCTTTGCCATGTGGTTTTGTGTGTTTTTGTAGGTGGGTTTCCTGCTTTGACATGTGGTTTTTGTGTATTTCGTGGGTGGGCTTCGTGGGTGTGTTTTCATGGGTGGGTCACAGAATTTTCCATTTTGGGTCGCAGAATTTTGGAAAAAAAATTGCAGAAGAATCGGGGCCCTGGTCATGGGGTGGGGGCATCGCCACCCGGTGGAGGGGTTGGGGTGGCAGCAGGGGCGGGACCACAGGGTGTGTGGCCAGGACAGGCAGCCCCGCAAGCGTGTCCGGTTGCCCCATATGGGGGAGGGGGACGCCTTTGACCAGGACCAGGTAGGGTTGCTGCTGGGGGAACCACGGGTGGCCAAAGTTCAGGGGGGGGCACTGGCACCCGTGGGAAGCCGGCATAGTGTTGGTCAGCTGCCAGCCCTCCTTCCACAGCATGGCATGGCCTGTCGCACTGGGGGTCATGACGCAGGGCCTCCATGGCCTCCCCCATGACGTCCATGAGTCATGCGGCCTGACCCTCCAGCCCATCACAGCCCATCCACAGCCCATCACAGCCCAACGCTGCTTGCGTTGGAGGGTGGCAGCCTGGCACCTGTCCCAGAGGTACTTGGTGCAGGACCAGGTCATCATGGCAGACAGGATATCCTGGTCCCTTTCCCCCTCCCCTCTGATGAGCTCCCTGGTGAGCGTGAGCTCCCGGGAGTGCACCTCAGCTAATTGTTGTGTTTCCGCCAGCAGCTCCCTGCTGAGATCCTCCCTCTGGCACCCGTTCTGGCCTGCAGCTCCCGGTTCTACTCCATGCTGCTGGCAGTTGCTCCCCTCGTGCAAGCGGGCACCTGGTCTGTGAAAGGGAGTTTGGACTGAATGTTAGTGCAGCCTGCCTGTGTTCCCTGATGGCCACTACAGCCTTCCCGGGGTTCCTGGTGGGACGGCCCCCATAGTGTGCCAGCTCCCCTCAGCCAGCCCCTATGGGAGCCCCCAGACCTGCGCTGTCATGGTGTGTCCCCCTGGCAGCTGTTAGTCATGCGAGGGGCCCCTGACTGTGTGGTGTGCCGAGGGAGCCGCTGTGGACCCTCCAGCCCCTCCCACCTGCCCCCCTCTGTCCAGCCTCTGGTGAGCCCTGCTGTTTTCTGGTTGCAGGCCCCTGGGTGCCCTGCCCCCCCGTACCACTGCCCCAACAGCACATGCCCCCCCTGCCCCCTTGGGTCATGTGCCCCTCCCAGGAGGGTCACCCACCTGGTGGTGGTGGAGCTGCCGGGCCCCCCTCACCATTCTTCTCCTCCTCCTCAACCTCCGCCCATGCACCTCCAGGCTGTCTTGAGCTACAATGGGATGGGTTACCATGAGTATTTGCCAGCCCCCAGCCCAGGCTGCGGCACCTCCGTCCGGGTCGTTCCCCAACAGCCCCACCCCACCCGGCCTGCTGGGGCATGCATACCTGTTCCTCTGCTTCCTGGGGGCTGTTCCAGTACTCTGCTGGTGCTGCACACACACCCTGTCCTTGTGGCCTATTGGCCTGTGGGACTTGGGGGAGTGTGCAGTGTGCGGTGGGTCGGTGCTCGGATCCCCAGGGCTCCTCCCCCCTCTGTGGGATGGGACTGTCCCCTCCCACTTCCTGGCTGGCCTCGCCAGGGTCACCTGCCTCCCCTGCTCTGTGGGGTCTGTCAGGGGGGGCTGCATGGTAGCCCTGCCCCTGCCCCTGGCTAAGGTGCTGCCATGCATGCGGGAAGCCACGATGTCCCCATCCATGCAAAGGAACTTGTCCAGCTCCTCCTGAAACACGGCTGTGTGCATGGCCAGGCCAGACTTGAGATTATTGTCCCTGATATGTTTATATCTGAACCTCAAGTCATTCACCTGCTGCATGCATTGGGTGACATCTCTATTGTACATCTGCCACTGCATCTCCTGGGTGATGGCTTCATAGACTTGTCTGGTCTTGTAGCTGCGCACCAGGTCATACTGGATCCTTTCAGACCCCCATACACGTGTGAAGTCCCTGACCTCCTGCCTGGACTAGGGCTCCCCCTTTTGGGACCCGCATATGGGGGGCCGACCAGCTTGGTGGCATGGGGCCCATCCTGTGGATGTGGATGCCGTGGTGGTCGTGTCCTGTTGGGCGCAGTGCAATGGGGGTTACTACGGCTCCTGCTGGCCCCCTCCACCCACCCATGGGGCCTGCTCCCCCTCTCCCCCCTGCAGTTCCCTTCTGCTCATCTGGCTGTCTGGGGGACCCTCCTAGGCCATCTTTCTGGTGGTGTGGTGCTCCATTGTCTGGGAGCTGTCCTGCAGGGACGGGGGACTAGGTTATGCTGTTGCCACCTGCCCTGTGTTCCCTGGCCCAGTGGTCAGGGCCTGGGGCATGGCCCTCCCCTGCCGGGGGGGGATTCCCTTGCACTCACCTCACTCTCACTGCTGCTCCTTGGGCCGTGCCCTAGGGAGGTGTTGGGTTTGGTGTCATCCACCGAGGGGGCTGTCGGTGTGACTCCTCTGACCTGTGCTGGGACACGTGCACTGTGTTACTTCCTGGCACATTTCCCCACCCGTTCCCTCACCTGCTCCCCCCCCCCGCTGGAGGTCCATTACACCCCCTTGTGCCTTCTGCCTGGGGTGCTTCCCCCCATGCACCGCCTTGCCATGCCCCCCGGGCACCCCAGGGTCCACATGCTCACCCGGCCCCTTCCCCTGTGTGGGGCAGCATAGGCTCCCTTTGCCTTCTTATGGGCCTTCCTGTTCGCCATCATGGGAGCCTGCACGCGTATGCCCTGGTTCCTCCCTCCTTTATGGGCTCTCGGCCGGACGTCCGGCATCCCCCAGCCCCATGGGCGTGTCTGTGTGACAGCACATGCGTGGTGCATGGTGCCAGTGCGGTGGGGCTCTGTCGGTCCGGTCCGCGTGGGTGTGGGTGTATTTGCTTTTACACGGATGCTCAGATGTTGAGCACCCATCTCCACCCACGGAGGGTGTGGGCTCCCTCCTGGCTGCTTTGTGGGTGCTGGCAGGCGTTGGCGGGTGGGTTGTGCATGCGCCCCCACCCATTCATGGACATTTACACGGACACTCTCCCACCCATCTGATGGGTGTTTCTGGGTGTTCGTGGGTGGGTGGCGTCCGTTTAAAAGTGGCCTAACACTACCAGCTGTGCTTTTGCTCTAGCTAATTTCAGGGTGGTTTCTATCTCAGGGCAGCTGGTCATAAGCCACCACAAACCTCCTGCTCCTGCCACTGCCATTCCCCAGTGCAGTTACCCAGGTTTGCTGGAGCAGCCCCCACCATTACACCCAAGATCGGGCACACATGCAATAGCACAGTTTGCTGCTATGTGCTATTGCACAAGTACACACTGCTGATCCCATATCTTCTCTATGAGCATGCTTCCAGGGAGCACAGAGAGCAAAGATGGTGAGACAGCGTGTGGACATGCACAATGGCGCATAGCAGCAAACTGTGTTTTTGCATTTGCTCCAGATCTTGGGCTTAATACTGGCAGCCGTGGCAGCGAATTGTGGGGAGGGAGCAAGGGCATCTTGGACTGTGTCAGAAGTGTCTCCCCATGCATCCACACATGCACATAGGAGACATGGGCCCAGAGTGGTGTCCAAGGGCACCCAGAGCAGCACAAGGGGGAGAGAGGGAAGAATGGGGACAGCAGTGTGACCCCAAATATAGTGAGCATGCTCCAGGCATCTGGCAGGCCACCCAAGGGGATCATGCCACTTGGGGTAATGGGGAGGTGCTGAGGGGTTCCAGGCTGGGTTCTAATAGAAGAACACAGTCAATCAAGATGATTTTAGGGCCCCTTTTCCAGGCACCCTAAAACCAGTCAGAGCCCTGAGGAGCTCTCTCTTTCTCCTCACTCCCGTCTTAGGAGAGGGGAGGAGAGAGAGGGCAGATTTCTGGGCCAGTTCGGAGTGCAGGCTGGATCTCTCCACTTCGGGTAAGATTTTTTAAAAAAAAATTATTTATTTTATTTATTTAATTAAATATTTTTTTATTGTTTTTTATGTTCCTTATTTATTTATTTTTTTATTTCAAATTTTTATTATTTTTTATTTATTTCCCTTCCCACCTGACTTTTTTTTACCTCAACACTCCCACCACCTAACTCCAGCACTGTGCCCTCTCTGATCTCCCTCCTCCCTCTTGCCCCCAGCAGCCTGCCCTCTGTCCTCCCCACCCCTCCCCCACCTCAGCTCCTCCTGTGCTCCCTGCAGGCTGGGAGGTATCATTGCAGGCTCCCTGTGCAGGTGGCTGGGCTTAGAGAAGCAGGGAGCAGTGGATCTGAGTCCCATAGTAGGGGATCGAATTCGGGGCTTGGTTCTGGACCCCTGAACCCCTGATTTTCAGGCATAATCCAGGAGGAGCTTGGTCCAGATCACAAATATATCATCAATGTAATGCCACCATACAAATATGGTGGTGTAGATCTGCAGTTTCCTTATTGAGTTGATTTTTCTCCACAAATGTTTTAATGGTTTTGGATATCTGGTCATTCAAATCTGCCATGATGTCTTTACGTAGAGGTTTGTACGTACTGTCGTCATTCAGCTGTCTGAGGCCTTCTGAGATGTAGTCTATTGTTTTTAACACCACAACGGTCCCACCTTCTTCTGATGACTTAATGACAATGTCGTTCCTCTTTTGGAGGTTTCTCAGGACTGTTTTTTCTTCTTTATAAAGGTTGTTATAAGTCTTGGGCGTCTCAGCTATAGGCAAGTTTCTAAAGGATTCTAATGAACCCAAGACAGAGGTTATTACCACCCTGGCTAAATTAGTTCTTACATGTAACAACTTCACCTTCAATGACAAGAAATCCTTAAAGGATCCACATACAAACCACTATTATGATGGTGTTACATCGATGATATATTTGTGATCTGGACCAAGGGTGTAGAAAGCATTGAAAAATTCAAAGAATACATTAACTCCTTTCATCCTACCATTAAATTTACATGCAATGACAACATAGGAAAAGATAAAATCCCATTTCTTGATGTTTTAATATCCATAGAACAAAGAAGGTTAGTCACTGACTTACACAGCAAACCCACTGATGCACACCTCTATTTAAATTGGAACTCCTGCCATCCTAAACACATCAAAATCAATATCATATACAGTTTGGCACTCCGGATCAAGCACATTTGTAACAACAATACTACTTTTCTCAGAAGGAGCGAAGAACTGAAAGAACACCTCCTGAAACGTGGATACCCTTCTCACATAATTGACTACAACATCCAACGAGCATTAATTTTGCCAAGGTTACCTCTCCTGGATAGCAGAGAGAAAAAACATCATCTACAATGCATTCCTTTTGTTGTGGACTATCATCCTGCATCACCTAATTACAAGCTGGCTATCAAAGAAAGCTACCCCTTGATTGCAAATTCAGAACACCTAGAAAAAGTAATTAGCAAATCCCCGGTAATTTCTTTTCGACAACCACCCAATCTTTGCAGGCTACTGGTCAGAGCCAAACTCACACCTACTGTTGACAATCCAGGCTCACGTCCCTGCTCATCCAACCGATGCATCACCTGTTCTTATCTAAAGGAAACAAGCACCTTCAAGAGCACAACCACCAACAAGACCTACCTCATCAGACAGAAACTCACCTGCAGGACTAGCAATGTTGTTTATATCATTCAGTGTAAGCACTCAGGTTGCCACATACAATATGTGGGTAAATCCACCACGGATCTGCGTACCTGCTTTAGGAATCACAAATCTGCTATCCTGACCAAAAAAATGCATCAACCTGTTGCAAAACATTTCAATTTAGAAGATCATGAGCTAGCAGATTTGGAAATATTCCCCATTGAACACCTACCAAACCCTGTGATGCTGGATAAAAGAGAAAACTTCTGGATCTATGGATTAAACACCTTAACACCTCATGGCCTTAATTTGGAAGACAATAGTTAAAGAAGAGTTTGCCTTCTGCATTTTGCCACTTTTGCAGGAGTTACCCAGGCAGCCTTGGAATTTTCAGACCACAGCATTCCTCGAACTGTCAGCTGTCTCTGGCAACATTTGAAACCCAGTGTGCTACTCATGAAGGCGGAAGCCGAA